>OX422197.1:92500-375000 GCA_949130485.1 Agelas oroides | reverse complement strand
CACACACACACACACACACACACACACACACACACACACACACACACAGGTTTTCAAGAGTCTTCCCACACACATTGGCTTCAATATTGAGGTGAAGTACCCTGTTCCAGAGACAGTCGACCCCCAGTACAACTTTAGCTACTTTGAGCGCAACCAGATGGCAGACATTATTATGAAGGTGGTATACCGCCACGCCCACAAGAGAAAAATTATCTTCTCCTGTTTTGACCCAGACATGTGCACAATGTGAGTATATAGTCATGTGATGCCAAGTGTGTGGTCATGTGATGCCAAGCGTGTGGTCATGTGATGCCAAGTGTGTGATCATGTGATGCCAAGTGTACCATCCATTTCTCCCTGCAGGCTTCGGCTAAAACAGCCCAAGTACCCAGTATTGTTCTTGTCCAATGGCATGTTTACGCACTCAGTGCCGGTGGACATTCGAGGTCAAACACTTAATGATGCCACAATGTTTGCTAAGGCTGATAAACTACTGGTAAGTGGTTATACATACACCAACTACAGTCACATACACAATCATCCATCCCTCCCTTCCTCTCGCCCTCCCTCCTCTCTCTTCTCTCCCTCTCTCCCCCTCTCCCCAGGGAATAAACTTAGACTCGGCCTCTCTGCTATCAAACCTAGACCTTGTTTCCAAGGTAACAGACAAGAACCTGGTACTGTTCACATGGGGGAAGAAAAATGATACCCCTGAAGTCATTGAGTTACAGAAAAAGAGGGGTGTGGCCGCCGTCATATACGATAGGTGAGATAGTGAGTAATTGTACCAATGAGAACAAGCTTTTGCTTCAGGAGATTGGGCCTGCATTTGCTTCTTTTACCCCTCCCCCTCCCCTCCCCTCCCCTCCCCTCCCCTCCCCTCCCCTCCCCTCCCCTCCCCTCCCCTCCCCTCCCCTCCCCTCCCCTCCCCTCCCCTTGCAGAATCACTCATATGATTCCTCAACAAAAGAATGTGTTTGAAGATGAGGAGGAAGAGGAGGAAGAGGAGGAGGAGGAGGGACACGGCTGTGAGGGCCATACTACAACCTAAATCTGTTATGATGTATAATTAGAGAGTAATATTTTCTTTTCGCATCAGAAATATTTATCATGCAATAACTGACCCACTCTCCATAGGGTCATTAAAATTTAATAAATTTTTTATGTACTATATTCACGTTAATTATTCAAATGACATTAATTATACTTTCAAAATGACATGCTGATGTCCACTAGCCAAGAGTCAAAGCTTTTGGTGAGAGTTACAGCATGGGATCGATAGAAAACAGCTTCACGAACTGTTGTTAAAGAACTATGGGTATCGATCCTCCAAGCTGAAAAGGTTGAAAATGGTGCAAGTACGTTTCACACAAACTGACGACGACACTCCAGGCTGTCAATATTGCCCAGGATCTGCTGCAGAAGATCTCGATGTTGCCGTAGCGATGTGTATCGGTCCCTCAGCTGCCTGGCTGACTGCTGTAGCTGCTCTACCTGCATTGTGAGACATGAATGTTATGTAACCATGGTAACCAGCAGTAGCAGATCTATGGTACATGCTATATGCCCTAAGTACATGGAGTCTATACAGGCACCGTACGTTGATCCGATATTTTGATGTTACACTCTGACCAATGAGAGTGCATGCAGAAACTAGTTCTAACCTAATTCTAAGTTGTAGGAGCCTTTAAGGCACCACTGACATACCCTTGCTATGAGGTCGTCAACAACACGCTGGTTGTCCCCTGCCTCCTCCTCCAGTGCAGAGAGTGTGGCATTAACACGGTCCAACCGCTCCCGTGGGATGAGAGAGGTAGCGTTGAGCTCCTGACTCAGATTGGTCAGGGTGAGCTGGGGGAGGGAGGGGTGAGGGGGTGAGGGGGTGAGAGCGAGGGGGAGAAGGGTGAGTAAGGGAGGGCCCCAGGGGATGTGTGTGTGTGTGTGTGTGTGTGTGTATACTTGTGATGAGGGAGGAAGTTTATACCTGTAATTGAGTAATCCTATTCTCGAGGGTACTAATGGCCACAATGGTAGCATTGGCAGAAGAGGCAGCAGTTGCTATGGCAACTCTGTCTTCCTGGACCTCCTGCTCCAGTGCATCAATGTTGTCCCTAGTGACGGTGACATTGTTTCGGAGCTCGGCTGCTGAGGAGTTGAGGGTGCGAGCGTTTGAGAGGGTGGTCACAGCTGTCATGTTGGCCCCAGTAGCAACCTGCATGAAAGTAACTTCTGTCTTTAGCATATACAATCTGCTCCTTTCCCCCACCCCCACACACCTTCCCTCTACACTGTTTTTACCCCCCCTCCCCCCTCCCCCCTCCCCCAACACCACCCCCACAGTCCTTGCCTCCTACACACATCCTCCCCCCTCCCTCCGAGGTTTCCAGGGCTCCCCCCCCCTCCTCCCCCCTACACTGTCCTCACCCTTAGTGCCTCCTGGAGGATGGTGCTAGCACTAGCCAACAGATCAGTTGCCGTGTTGGCTCGCATCACATCCTCCCTGAGCTCACTGGCAACCCGCTCTGCCTCACTCTGTGCCAGAGAGGACAAGTTCTCTGCCAACTCTATGTTCCTTATCACCTCCGCCAGATCACGTGTAAAGTTGTCCACATCTACAAGTCTTGCTTGAAGCTCAATTAGCAGCCCCCTCACACTCTCTATAAACCTGTTTCCAGTGTTGACGGTACTGTTGGCAAAGGAGAGGGCTGCGTGTGCCTGTAAAAGGAGGTCCTCTGCCTCCCCTGTCAGTTGCCGGCTCTCTCGTAGAAGAACACTAGATGATTCGTTCAAGCTACTAAAGTTAGTTCTCATTGCATCCAACTCTGAATCAATCAAAGCTGTTGATTCTAATACGACTCCAGTCCGGTTGCTAAGCGACCCCACCTCCCTCTGAAGTGACTCGACACCATAGTTAGGTATAGTGAGGTTGATTGCCAGTTCCAGCGCAAGTTGTGCCCGGGAGAGTGCCAATGGAACATCACGTTCGGCAGTCATGAGGGCATCGCGAGCCACGCGGAACAATTCCTCTAGCTGTGGCAACCTCTCCTGCACCAACGTATCAATCAAACGAGTTGTCGTGTTTTGGAGGGCAATGGCATCACAGAGCAGTTGAAAGGCCATTGTGGCATTGTTCAGAGCACGTGTGGCTTGGTTGAGGAGGTTCTGGGACAGCATCTCCTGGGAAAAGGAGGTGGTATTGGCCTCTGTTGCTAGCCTCATCAGCTGCCTGAACTGTGGGGAGAGGGAACACAGCAAACTGTCTAATATGGAGGAACAACTGCAATCTACCACAGCTCACTCATGAGGCCTGGTATATACAATTGATGCATGGGTGAGTTTGCATATACCATCTTGGCCTGCCTTTCTTCAGGGAGATGTGGTTCATTGATCGCTCACACTATAGCAACATGTACAGCAGCACACATTAATCAAAGCTGTTAGTATACATACCTCATTCTCTAGTTCTTGTTCCAGCCGCTGTGCTTCCAACAGATTCCGTCGTGCTGTCACCCTGATGGATTGATTCAACTCACCAACCAGCTGTCGCAGATCACGTAGTCGCATTTCACTTTCATCCACCTGGTCAGTCAAATTGTCTGTGGCATTCTCAGTGTTGGAGACGTCAGTCTCAAAAAGATCAACTACACCACGCAGGGTATCTGTTTCCATGGAAACAGACTCCACCTCCTGTAGCAATCCTGGCTCCTGATTGGTTGCATTGATAGCTCTCTCCAGCAGTGCATTAAGCAGTTCCTGGTAGCGCTGGAGTCGAGCGATGGTTTCTGGACTAAGTCCTCCAGATCTGTTCACCTTCTCGAGCAGCTCATTGTAAAGTGTAACAGTGGCATTGAACTCGGCAGCAATATCATCATAGCAGGTGGGGCAGGCTGAAGGAGGGATGTAGAGGAGGGAGGTATGTTGGAGGGAGGGAGTGGCCAACTGAAAATCCATCACTAGACAGAACAAGAATATAATCTCATTCCCAGGCCTTCTCAGTGGTCTGGGAATGAGACTATAGGTATACAGTATTAACTTACGGAGGCAGCCTTGTGCAACCAGGTGAAAGCCATCCTGACAGACGTCACACTTGTCTCCCATCACACCGGGCACACACTCACACACACCATCAGGTTCACACTCTAGACTCAGGGAGCCATTGGGATGACAGTTGCAAGCTGAGGAGAGAAGGATTGAGTTGAGTGGAGAAGGAGGGGGAGGGGGGGAGCAGAGGAGAAGACACAGTATGGTATATAGTCAGGGGGACATATCATGTTCACTCACGCAGACGTTCACTCACGCAGACGTTCACTCACGCAGACGTTCACTCACGCAGACATCCCATGCGAGGGTCACAGAAGGAAGGGGTAGCGCCCGAAGGGGGACAGTTGGTACATGCTGCACATGGAGGACCAAAAGAGAGTTGCATGCTAAGAAGACTCACTTTGTACAAGCATGATTGGTCACATGATTGGTCACATGATTGATCACATAATTGGTCCCATGATTGGTCACATGATTGGTCACATGATTGGTCACATGATTGGTCACATGATTGGTCACAGTCAAGTCTGCAATACACAACATGCTAGCTTACCACTACAATTTTTGGCGGTGATTGCATCACCATAGAAACCAGCTGCACACATTTCACACTGTCTACCAGCTGTGTTGAAGAGGCAGCGAAGACAGCGTCCCTCGATAGGGTCACAGTCCAAGGGATCTGCATTGCTATTGCACTCACACCGCTCACAGGGGACAGGGGTTCCTGGAGGCCCAGAGAGGAGGGAGGGGAGGGTAGAGAAGCCAGAGGACAAACAGGGAAGAGGGAAGGAGGGAGAGGGACAAAGAGGGAGAGGAAAAAGAAGTGGGAAGAGGGGAAAAGGTAGTGGAAGAGCTAGAGAGGAGAGGAGAAGATGTAGCCTCACCAGTGTTGATTCCCTGGGGATCACCAAAATATCCATTTGCACACACTTCACACCTGTCCCCTGTGTGCCCCTCTCGGCATCCAACACACACCACACTCCTCCCACCATCCCCTTCCTCACAGCTTGATGCAAATTGTGCATCAGGAATCACTCCAGGGCATGGACAGGGACTGGAGGGAGAGGGAAGAAATGAAGAGAGAGAATGGAGAGGAAGGAAAGAGAGGGAGAGGGACAGAAGAAATAGAGGGGAGAGGATAGAGCACAGGAAGAGATGAGGGCAGTTAATGTGTACAAACTTGATTCCTTCTCTGTTGCTATGTTGCTATAGCAACTGTTTGACAGCTGCTTCAGTCATTCCTTATGTGACCACAAGCAACCCAATAGCTAGCCTCTGAAGCCAACACAAACAAACCAAACCCTAACCCTTTGCGTCTTTCCTCCTCCAGTGTGAGTAAGCTAAGGGAGTGAGTACATTAGTGGGTACAGGAGTAAATTCTTACCTGCAGCCAGTGCGAGTCAGATTGAAGTATCCCACCTGGCACCTGTCACACTTCTCCCCCTCCACCCCCTCCCTACACACACACTGGCCCGAGGCATCACACTGGTTGTCAATCGCTCCCAAGGGATCACACCCACACTCCTGGCACTCATCACCATTCTCGAGCCCAAAGAAGCCGAGGAGACAGGAGTCACACTTGAGTCCACCCCCACCACGTTTGCAGCTGCACTGGCCACTGCTATCACAGGCCATACCCAGAGACCCCACAGAGTCACAGTCACAGGCTGTGTGCATGGAGGTAGGATGGAATGGAGAGGGGTATGGCAACATTTATATCTTACCATACACTTGAGGCATAGAGTACTGGAACAGAGAATAGTGGAATGGTAGAGGGAGATATGTTCTCACATGTGAGGCAGCCCTCATGGCCTGGTTGGTTGTAGAACCCTGACAGACAGCCGCTGCAGTCTCTCTGTCCTACATTGGGCTTGCAGGGACACTGTCCAGTGACACCATCACACGACTGACTCCCATTTACTGTGCCACCCACACTGCAGTTACATGCTGTGAGGTAAAAAGATCATGTGAGGTCATGTGATGCAGAGGAGGGTCATGTGAGGTCATGTGATGCAGAGGAGGGATCATGTGAGGTCATGTGATGAATGTTTTGTGTCACCTGAACATCCATCTGGGTTGGTAGCATCAAGCCCAAAGAAGCCATCTTTGCACATGGTGCATGTCTGAGACTCAGTGTTGCGTTTGCAGGGACACTCGCCAGGTGCACCGAGGCGACACACCTCTCCGACTGTACCCCGGGGGTCACAGTCACATGCTGTGTGTGTTGTATATGGGAGAATAAGACAAGAGCTAAGGAGACCAAAATATGATGGGAAATTTGTACAACTGGTATTGTAGACAGTAGTATTGAGGTGCATACTTTAAGTTGTTCAGACAGACAGACAGTTGTGGTTATGTACACTGTACACACAGCCACAATGGCAAGTTGAAGAGTGCAGTGAAAATTTACACACAAAAAGGTAGATGCTACATAAACAGAGCAGACTTTGAGAGAGGTGTCACTTGCACTCACCGATGCAGGCTGTTTCACTGTTGAAGGGCTGGCTGGGGTCTGGAAAGAGCCCATCTACACACCTCTCACAGTTCATTCCAGTGGTGTTGTGTTGGCACCCGTCACACACACCCCCACTCACACCCCCAGAGGTAGCATACACGTCTGGGTCAAAGTGGCATTCTAAGGAATGACCGTTGCAGTTGCATGCTGCAGGAGGGAGGGAATCAAGACACCAAGATCTTTAGTCAGTCTGTGCTTTCTATATTCTCGTTTCCAGCTCTTTACTGACCCAGCTTTAAGATCACTTATGGTACGCCAAAAACTCATACTGGACAGACCTGGGAGTCAAGCCATCTATTGTACAATCTGGTGAAAATGCACACACTTGGGGGAGGGGCTGGTAACATGATAATTTGACATTGCTATTTCCTAGAACTCCTTTATAACTTTCTGTGTGGCCCACTTATGTACAATCATGCATGGTTCCTTGAGCACTTGTAAAGTGGTCAATTGACCACAGCAAAGAAACAAACCAAAGTGAAGCCACCGGTCTGCTGAGTCACTACCTGAGCCCATGATTGAACAGCTGTTGCAAGATGCCAGCTCTTTTGATGCACTGGCCTATACTGTATCCAATTTGCAGTGGATTATTGATTTACAGGTTCTAGAATTCCATGTGTAAATGGAGCACACAGTACTGAGGTTGAAGACATTGCTATTTCAAAAACCACAACCCAATTCTGCATACCTAAGCATTCAGCAGGATTTTCAGGAGTAGCAGCTGCCCATGGCAGGTCTTGGTAGAAAGGCCGACATTGTTCGCATTCGGCACCCATTGTGTTGTGTTCACATACACATAGATTATTATCAGTGCAGAAAGCTGCGTGCCCATTGCAAGTACAACGTGCACCAATCTCCACATCAGAGACAGCATAATAGTAGCTGTCCAGCACTTTAGAATCCCAGGTGAAAACTTCATCCCCAAATGTGTTTAGCCGGTCAAACCTCAACCTTATGTTTGTCGCCTCTTGGTTTGTGCGTAAGATTACCAAGCCTCCAGAGGAAGGAGAGATCTGGGCCTCCTCTGCTGAACAGAGAGGAGACGCCTCGCTTACTCCATATGTTCTACTGCAGGAGAGGGAGTAGAACTGTAAAGGCGTGTATGTGAGACCAAAGTCGGTTGATCCAAGAATGGTGTAGGATTCGGGACGACTGCTGTGGAAAATAACGGTGATGTCCCTAATATCGAATGTTCTATTGAAGGAGAATGTAATATTGACGGAGTTTGGATACTGCACTACTGAAAAATTTTGCGACTGCCAGTAAGTGACGGCATTTGCAGAATGCATGTCTGTAATATGTTCGGGAGGATGCGCCGACGAAGGATCGGCGGCATCGCAGTAATCACAAGTACCTGCGACCGCCCCCGTCGATCCTAAAAGATGGCACACTCGCTCCCTTCCTTCCAAGCCGCAGGTGTTGCTCGCATCTGGCATGGACCCTGCAACGATATTGTCCACGTATGGCGGGAAACATGCAACAGGATTTCCAACCGCCTCGCAGCTTGTGCCCCCGCCCCAAGTAGCAGTGCACAACCACAGGGTCAGAAATAGCTGCAATAAAATTCTTACTGCCATCCTCCTCCGTCGCCACTGCATACAAACGCTCGAGCGGAGCTTCCGGCGCCGCGCTGCGGTTGGCTACTAGGCCCCGCCCAGCTTTCCGTCGCTAGCTAGCTTGCGCAGTCATGCTACTGCAAGCGAAGGAAAGCTGGGCGGGGCCTGGGAACGCGGTTGACCTTGCGAGACTACCATGGCCACACTTTCCTTCGGGCAAGCACCTGGGTGGCAGGCCAAAAAAAAAAAAAAAAAAAAAGCACTCAACCCCAAAATAACTGGCCACATTACTTTGACACTACATAATTTTCTGACATATTTGAGCCATCATCAGAGAAATATCCCTAAAATTTGGTATAGCCTAATGACAATATTATTGAGCTTAGGTGAAAAAATTATGATTGTGGTAATGAATGATGTCATTGTGTCATTGGTCCTCAGGAGCCACCTCCTGGTCTGAGGTGTCGTCGTCCCCAGCAACCTCCTGGTTGGCTAGACGTAGCTCCTCCATTTGTGTACGCAGCTCCTCATCCTCCACATCTGTCACCACCTTTGGCTGTGAGAGGGAGGGAAGGATCAAGGAAGGAGAAGTCCCAATAACAGGAGTCAACTCATTCATCTGCCCCCTCCTCCAAGCTTACCTCCATTTTGATATTGAACTGTCCGTCACTCTCCTCAATGGTTTCCCGAATGACCTGGATGGCAGTGTTTAGTCTGGCAACACCCTCCGTTCGATCCAGAGTGGTGGTTGTCATTACATACTGCGGAGGAGCTATCAGATTAATCTAGCGTGGGAGGAGGGAAGGGGGAAGAGAGAAAGAACACTCACCGGTTATGTCTCTTTGTTTGGTCGATTTGGAGCTACTTAGCTGTAGCAAATTTGTAAAAATAGAACTGCGCATGTTTTCATGCTAAATGGCTCAAATAAACCTACTACATTGTTTTTAAACATCTGTGGCTGGTCGGGAAATTTGATTTGAGTACATTGGGTATTACACCAGTACATGTCACTAGCTGATGGGTGAGCTAGCATCCAGCTACTGTGGGTAGCCAACTCTCAGCTCACTACCTTCAATGGCATGTCCTCTGTGGAGTGGGCCAGTCCTGCCTTCAATGCAGCCTTAACAGCATCAATACCCTCATAGCCGTAACAGGACACTTCAACATCTGTTTGACAATCCATACAAGAGGGATGTGTGTGTACGTAAGACCAGGTTAGGTGACTCTACAGCTGTCATATGTACCTGCTCTGATTTTGACTGGATGTGGTGTCAGCCTGTGTTTAATGTTGGTGACAAGCGTCTCCTCCTCCTCTTCTGTCTCAAATGTGCACTCATTCAACACGCTTGGGTCGCTGGGGGAATAGAGGGAGAAGGAAGGAGGGAGAAGGAAGGAGGGAGAAGGGAGAGGGAAGGGAGGGGAAGGGAGAAGGAAGGGAGGGAGAAGGGAGAGGGAAGGGAGGGGAAAGGGAGAAGGAAGGGAGGGAGAAGGGAGAGGGAAGGGAGGGGAAAGGGAGACGGAAGGGAAAGAGAAGGGAGAGGGAAGGGAAAGAGAAGGGAGAGGGAAGGGAAAGAGAAGGGAGAGGGAAGGGAAAGAGAATGGAGAGGGAAGGGAGGGGAAAGGGAGAGGGAAGGGAAGGAGAAGGGAAGGAGAAGGGAGAGGGAAGGGAAAGAGAATGGAGAGGGAAGGGAGGGGAAAGGGAAAGAGAATGGAGAGGGAAGGGAGGGGAAAGGGAGAGGGAAGGGAAAGAGAAGGGAGAGGGAAGGGAAAGAGAAGGGAGAGGGAAGGGAGGGGAAAGGGAGAGGGAAGGGAAAGAGAATGGAGAGGGAAGGGAGGGGAAAGGGAGAGGGAAGGGAAGGAGAAGGGAGACGGAAGGGAAAGAGAAGGGAGATGGAAGGGAAAGAGAAGGGAGAGGGAAGGAAGGGAGAAGGGAGAGGGGTCCTGTCAAACATAGCTCTGATTCCACTCCAGTTTGGGAGTGATGCACAACTAGATCTGTTCTTAAGTGAATGACATCTGCTAAACTTCTCTCCACTTACACAACGGCCTTCTTGAACAGTTCGTATGCACTTCCTGGTACTCCTGTCCTCTCCTCCAACTTCCACGCAGTTCGCTCATAAAGGCTCTCCAATTGGTCATTTTCATAGTCCAGCTTGGAGGCTACATTGCGCAGAATGCTGTTCACCTGCCCAAACAAACATCAAATATTCACACAAAAATTTATTTCAAATGGAAATTGTCTAAATAAAAAGTGAGTTATTATAATGGCTCATTTCTTTAATTGGACAATTTCCCTTTCCCACGTGAAGTGTACGTTCTCAACTTCTGCAGAGGATATTAGTAGCTTCATTTTTGAGGCTGCGTAGGCCACTTTATCTCCTCCGACTCCATGAGTGAGTAACAAGGTTAGTGTTTGTAAGGTTATGGGCCATTGGAGAGGGGTATGCTGTGGCATCCATTGGTCACCTGTTGCTTACAGTTTTTGCCTTTGAGTACTTCTCCTCGCATTTCTGTATCTCTTCAGGTGACACTCTTCGCTTGGACAGATCAATGTAACCTGTGTGCAAGAGAAACCAGTTCCATATGTTTTTGACTAGAAGCCTCATTAGTCTTGTTCCGGACCCTCCCGAAAAATAGATTTCACACCCGGACTATATGAGGCAAGTCTCAAAACTAGGCCCGTAGTCTCGTGCCCAGCCATCCACGCCCCCCCCCCCCCCCCCCCCCCCCCCCCGCCCCAAGACGGCTGGGCACAAAAATTAACCTGTGGTCCCCAAAGTAGTACAGGGATAGGATGACAGCTGTGCAGCCTACGTACCCACATGCTTCAGACGGTCATTTTATGAAGGAGACGTTTATACTTTGCCTTTGGCCTAATGGGAACATACAATACCTTGTCAATAAACGCACATGGCTGCACGGCATGATGCAACGTGGTGGGGCGTTAATACAAACAACGACCTTGCGTGCAGCTCAGCTTGCTCACCCTTGGTCTCGTCCACCCTGATGACGACCACGCATTCGTTCCGCCCGATACGCACCAGTTTGTTGATGGAACGAATGCGCCGCCGGGACAGCTCGCTCAGCATGATCATGCCCTCGATGTTGTTGTACTCGAGCAGGCTTACATACGCGCCCATCTCCGCGATGGAGCGCACGTTCACCATCACTACGTCTTCCAGCTTCGGGTAACGATGCTTGTAGAACCTACACGAGAGAGACATCTTGCCTTCAGCTGACAGGTGCCCTCCTCTGTTCTATTCCATTCCAGATTAAAATCTCAGAACCGGAATGGGAATACAAACAAGCTACAAAAGCACCAACATGTATAGGAATTATGTACAGGTGTATTATGGGAGGGGATACCAGTGTGGTGTGTGTTATGCTAGTTGTGTTCTGCGCTTTCGTTCAATTGTGCTCAAAATTTGTGCTGTCTCGGACAAGAGTGAGTCCAATATTGCATCAGCTGTCTTTATCTTGACAGTGACTTCATCCCGACTGTAATCCACCCACGACGGCTCTTCTTCTCTGAGTTCCTTGATCAGAATTGAGTCCACAAAGTCAATTTCTTTGCCTCCTGGCCTCTTGAGGCCATGGAGAAACCTAACTACTGGGAGCTGTGGAGCGAGTTGTCCTCGCATGAGGGCAGCATACACTTTCTTTTGGACTAATTCCAACGTAATATCCTTCTGCTGTGGTCTAACCAGCCGCCCCACTGTACACTGTTTAATCCACACAGGTGTGGGTTCTTGCACTGGGTGTAGCTCTCTGATAGTCTCTGTTGCAAGCATGTAGACGAGCTTCAAGTAGGCAACTCGGCATTGGTCTTCTTCCTGGCTCATTTCTCGAGCATCCGAGAAGAGAGACAGTACTTCCTGGTGACATTCAAAGGTTGATGAATGAATATGTTCCAATCCCACATTCATGACAGCATTCCATGCTTGCTCCACCACTTGGTTCACACATTCTCTCTCACTGGGCACCATACACTGAGCAGTAGTGACCTTCATTGAATCTAACAGCTGTGAGATCGATTCAGTTGAAGTACTGCGTTCCAAAGTAGGTGTTCCTGCGGACAAATTTCTTGGTGTAGTGGCAGACCCAGATTCTAGGTGTCCAGTAACAAATGGTGATTTCTCACCAGCAGCCACCCTTGCTGCTGAGGGTTGTGAGAGATGGCGAGGGGGAGACCCAGGAGGGGAATACTCTCCAGAAGAAGGAGAACTGTGGTAGGGCGAGGGTGGGGATAGAGGGGGAGGAGAGGAGTCACATGAGTGAGTTGAGATTGTGAGCTGTGTCAATGGCTGAAGTGTATCACGCTTCCTGGGGGAAACTGGATCATGTCTTACTGGTTCTGGCGGAGGTGTCTGAGACTTCTTTGCCGTGTGAATATTGTGAACAAGATTTGTTTCCGTTTGCAAGAGAAGCGCAAGAATCTGGTCGGTGATTCTGTCTGCCTTCTCCTCCAGATCCAGTGGCACTTCCTTGTCTTTCAACACCAGTTCTGTTTGCTTCTGCACCGGTCGTCTGTTCCTCCAAAGATGGATCATAGTCTCGAGAGCTTCATTTGACAGCTCCTGTGCCAGCTCATCGGCAATCACTCGGGAGCTGGGGTGAGACTCAACGCCAGGTGGCTCCTGCGAAGATTCATGAGATGCCTCCTCTGCAAACTCAGGTGGGGGAGCTGGGATCGGGGTAACAGAGGCCGAGCGTTGGTTGATTTCAGCTGTGAGTAGAAGGCTGTCTGGTTTTTCTATTGATGATTCAGCCATTTCCACTGTACGAGCAGGGAGGGGTTCTAATGGCATGTGTTCCGCTGAAGGTTCAGTTGCTTCACTCGCTTCTGTTATCTCCTCTGGAATATCTTCTTCTGAAACGACAGCTGGTGCTTGTTCTTCAGCAAAGGTAGTGGATCCAACAGGCTGGTCTTCCATAGCTTTGAAAGTTTCTTCAACAGGGGTGGTAGGTAGTGCTGGCTGTTGGTCCATAGCTTTCCTAGTCTCTTCGGCAGGGGTAGCTGGTTCTGCTGGCTGTTCTGTCATAGCGTTGCAAGTCTGTTCACCAGTGGTGGGTACTGCTAGCCGTTCTTCTGTAGCTTTGCTAGTCTCTTCGGCAGGGGAGGTGGGTAGTGCTGGCGGCTGTTGCTGTTCAGCAGCTGCTGGCTCATGCACAGAAGGTGGGTGGCTGTCCCAAGGTTGTTCAAGTTCAGTTGATGTTTCAAAATCAGTCGTGTAGGACTCATGAGGTGGGCTGTGTACATTATCACCTTCAATCTCCATACCAGTTAGTGACGCCTTCTTCTCATGCTCCTGGGTTGACTCTTCTGATTCATCAGTACTGCTAGATGCGATTTCTTCAGCTACAGAACTCTCACCATGGCTCTCCTCCCCTTCTAGATCTTCCACAATCACACTAACCCTGTTTGGGGGAGCAAATATCCCGTGATTTGGCTCACACGAGAAGTATCGAAACTCATCAATCGAACCGTCGTTTCTGCCCTTGGGAAGCTCCAGCTCTACACCAATCCACAGCCCCTCTGAGAAGTGGGTCTGACCAACAAAACGAACAGTCCCAGACATCTTATTACCGACCAACACCTGCTGGCCCGGGTAAAATTCCTCCAAGGCATGTTCCGAGGATAGACTGCTCTCAAGTTCATCCTCCTCACACTGACTCTCCGCTTCATCCTCTTCACTGCGACTCTCCGCTTCACCCTCTTCGCTGTGACTCTCCGCCTCCTCTGGTGGCTTCTCCAGCAAATCATCAGCTTCTCTAGACTCTAATGACATACCCCCACTACTAAGTACATCAGTCGGCTTCTCAAAAGTTTCCGTGTAGCTGGAGTCAGAGGCTGTTGTGCCATTAGGGAGAGGAGCATGAGTCCTCAGTGGATCCCTTTCAATGCTGGCCACTAATTTCTCTGACACCTCTTCAGCAATGCTCAGAGAGCCCTCTCCAGTGGCCTGCATTTTGAGACTTGCATCCTCCTCTTCCTTTTCCTCCTCTTCTTCCTCCCCTCCTTCTTCTTCCTCCTCCTCTTTCTCTTCTACCTCCTCTTCCTCCTCCACTTCCACTTCCCCTAGGCTAGGTGTGGGTGTGGGGAACTCCTCCAGATCCTCTTTGACAGGTTTGGTAGGTATATCTTCAGCCACTGACACAGCAGAAACTTCTTCCTCCCCTCCTTCTTCTTCCTCGTCAGAAACACTGACGCCAGTTGCAGTCTTCTCTAAAGGAGCACTGTGGCTATATTCCTGAGAGGCACCAGCGGCTTCAACAGGGGAATCTGTTCCCCATGCCTCTTCTCCTGGTTGTTCAGAAATGGCTGCACCATCTTCGGAGGGAGGGGGAGTGGGGGAGGTACTAGTGGCCTGGCTGGTAGACGTGCTGGTGCCAGAGGAGAGGCTCACCGTCACAGAGGCGTTCTTGGTCCGTGAGATTTTGTTTTCCACTGCCTGGAGAGGGGGAGAAAGGGGAGGAGGGACAGGAGAGCAAGGAAGAGAAGAAGGACAGGAGAAAGGTTGAAACAACTGTGAATACAGACAATACAGCAAGTGTCCACACAAGCTTCAACATGTGGTGAGCCCTTATTTCCCTCCCTCACACCATCCTACCTCCAGCCTCTTTTGGTAAGACCTTATTCCCTCCTCACACCATCCTACCTCCAGCCTCTTTTGGTAAGACCTCATTCCCTCCCTCACACCATCCTACCTCCAGCCTCTTTTGGTGAGACCTTATTCCGCCCCTCACACCATCCTACCTCCAGCCTCTTTTGGCGAGACCTTATTCTGCCCCTTGTGGTATTAGCTGCATATTGAGTACTACTGCTGCCTTCATTTAGCTCACGTGATTATTGTGTATAAAATTGTTTGTACTCTGTGTCATGTTCAGTCTGTTCAGTTGTTATCGTTTACGGTATTATCAAGACAGCCAAAGTTGCCAAATCTATCTGTTAGTAAGCGACGGCGAACGGTACATGGTGTCAGAGGTGGGATGGCCGGTATACGCTTACAACCTCCAGAGCCGTTCGACTTCAAGCAGCCAGACGAGTGGACTCGCTGGAAGCGTAGGTTTGAGCAGTACAGGGTCGCCTCCGGATTGGCGGAGGAAGGTGAAGCTCGCCAGGTGTGCACTCTGCTGTACTGCATGGGAGAGGAGGCGGGAGACGTGCTGACGACCACCAAAATAGAGGAGGCCGACAGAAAGAAGTATGACAAGGTCATCGACAAGTTTGACGGATTCTTCCAAGTGCGGCGAAACACCGTCTTCGAACGAGCGAAATTCAATCGCCGCAACCAGAGGGATGACGAATCAGTCGAGCAGTACATAACAGCGCTGTTCCACCTACGGGAAACATGCGACTTCGGAGACGGGGCTCTTGCAGACGAGCTGCTCCGTGATAGGATCATTGTCGGCATCCGAGATACCAAGCTTGCCGAGACCCTGATGCTGGATCCAGACACGAGCTTGGACAAGGTCATGCGAGCTGTGAGACAAAAGGAGGCTGTCCACGAACAGAACAGACAACTGAAACGTGGTACCCAGGAGGACCCCATTGTCGTCGATCATGTCGGTTGCGGCGGCAAGCCACAGAAACCGCTGGGGCCCAGAGTTCATGAGAAGGAGGAAGCCAGATACAGGACAAAGAGACCGCAAAACCAAGGCCTATGCAAACGATGTGGGAAAGACCATGCCCCCACAGACAGGTGCCCAGCCAGAGGAGCAACCTGTTTTAAATGCAACAGGAAAGGTCACTTTTCGTCTGTTTGTTTGTCTAAGTCAGTGGCGACCACGACTACCACAGCCGATGAATCTATTTTCCTTGGAGCTCTCAAGTCAGATGGCAGCCAGCAAACACCCTGGACCACAAACTTGCTTCTGAAAGGACAAACGGTCAACTTCAAGCTGGACACCGGAGCAGAAGTCACTGTTATCAACAGGCAAACATTCCAGCGACTCCTTAGAATTCAGTTGCAACCAACCTCTAAAACTCTCCTTGGACCATCGCAGCATCCCCTGAAAGTGACAGGACAGTTCGAGACCACTCTAACCAAAGATGATAAGACCACAACCCAGACTATCTTTGTTGTCCCAGATCTCAAGACCAACCTCTTGGGACTACCCGCCATCATCTCACTACAACTTCTCTCCCGGATCAACTCTACTACCAAGGACTGCACTACAGACCACATCCAGCGGGAATTTCCCTCCCTGTTCCAAGGGCTAGGTAATCTCGGGGAGGAATATTGCATTAAGATGAGGGAGGGTGTGCGTCCCTATGCTCTCTTTACTCCCAGGAACGTCCCCATACCGCTGCGGTCCAAGGTCAAGGAAGAGCTGGACCGGATGGAGAGGCTTGGGGTGATAACTAAGGTGACCCAGCCAACACCATGGTGTGCCGGGATGGTAGTTGTCCCAAAAAAGTCCGGTAGTGTGAGGATCTGCGTGGATCTCAAGCCACTGAACGAGGGGGTGCTCCGAGAGACCTACCCTATTCCTCCTGTCGATGACACGCTTGCACAACTTGCTGGAGCCACAGTCTTCTCCAAGGTCGATGCCAACTCAGGCTTTTGGCAAATCCCGCTGGCAAAGGACTCACAGCCGTTGACAACCTTCATCACCCCACATGGACGCTACTGCTTCCGGAAACTCCCATTTGGCACATCCAGTGCACCTGAGCTATACCAGCGCAGAATGTCCCAGATTCTGTCGGGGCTAGGCGGTGTTCTCTGTCACATTGACGATGTCCTCATCTACGGCAGCACTACAGAGGAACACGACACTCGTCTCCGTGCAGCGCTCTCTCGTCTCCAGACAGCGGGTGTCACACTCAATGCAGATAAGTGCCTATTCTCACAAACCAGTATCCATTTCTTAGGTCATGTCATTGACAAGAACGGGGTGCACCCAGATCCAGAGAGAATCACCGCAGTACAGAAAATGGAGGCTCCCAAAGACCTCACACAACTACGGAGGTTCATGGGTATGGCGAATCAGCTGGGCAAGTTCACTCCTAACCTCTCCACTCTTAGCCAACCACTCAGAGAATTGATGAGCACCAAGAGATCGTGGTGCTGGGGCCAACCACAGCAGGAGTCATTTGAGCAAGTGAAGCTAGAGCTGACAAGACCGACAGTCCTTGCACTGTACAACCCGAATGCTCCCACGAAGATCTCAGCCGACGCCTCGGCATATGGGCTCGGAGCAGTACTCCTCCAGGAAGTGGAATCTGCTTGGAGACCGGTCATCTATGCATCCCGCTCACTATCAGATACGGAGAGACGGTACGCACAGATTGAGAAGGAGGCCCTGGCGGTCACATGGGCGTGCAGCAAGTTTGCCAACTACATCCTCGGTAGACCATTCCTGATCGAGACTGATCATAAACCTCTTGTGCCCATATTGAGCACTAAACATCTAGACGATCTACCTCCGCGTGTTCTCAGGTTTCGTCTCAGGCTTGCCAGGTTCAACTATACCATCATGCATACGCCCGGCAAATTGCTGTATACTGCAGACACCTTGTCACGCGCACCTCAACCAACAGAAGACCACGATCTCCTAGATGAAGCCGAATCCTTTGTGGAGGCGGTTGTGAGCACCCTACCTGCTACCACACAGCAACTGGATGCCTATCGGAAGGCACAAGCAGACGACTCTGTCTGTCGCAAGGTAATGGACTACTGTCATACCCAATGGCCTCAGAAATCCCCAACCGATCCCCTCTTAGGACTCTACTGGAAAGTCCGGGACTCTCTCTCCATCCATCATGATCTCCTCATGTATAACCTCCGCATTGTTGTTCCTCTCTCTTTGCAGAAGGAGACACTCCGGAAGGTCCACGAGGGACACCAAGGGATTGTCCGGTGCAGAATGAGAACCAAGATGTCGGTATGGTGGCCTGGAATATCGAAACAGGTCGAGGAGTTTGTCCAGAGATGCCCGATTTGTGCTAGAGACAGAGAGCCTCGAAGGGAGCCGCTGATACCCACTCCACTTCCGGACTACCCTTGGCAGATGATAGGCAGTGACCTGTTCCAAGTTAAGAATGACCATTACCTCCTTACAGCAGACTATTTCTCTCGGTACCCTGAGGTAACCAAGCTCACCTCTACCAGCTCCGCAGCAGTGATATCCGCCCTCAAGACACAATTCGCAAGATTTGGAATCCCGGAGATAGTCAGAAGTGACAACGGTCCTCAGTACGACTCTGCAGAATTTGCCGACTTCGCAAAGCAGTATGGATTCACACACCAGACCAGCAGTCCTAGATTCCCCCAGAGCAATGGCTTTGTGGAGCGGATGGTCAAAACAGTAAAGAAGTTACTTCAGCAGTCTGACGATCCTTGTCTGGCCCTGCTCACTTTCCGCAGTACACCCCTACCTTGGTGTAATCTGAGCCCCGCTGAATTGCTGATGGGGCGACGACTGCGTACTCGACTCCCTCAGATACCTCAACATTTGAAGCCTACATGGTCATACCTTACTCAGTTCCGGAAGATGGACAAGAGGTTTAAAGAGACCCAGAAGAGGAATTTCGACAGACATCACCGCGTAAAAGAGCTACCAGATATTCCTGATGGTCAAACAGTGTGGATTACATCTGGTGCTACTCCTGTCAAAGGAACAGTTATCTCACCCCAGTCTGAGCAGCCTCGCTCGTACAATGTGAGGGCGGATGCAGGAGTGCTACAGAGGAACCGAATCCACCTCAACCCTGTTCCCGACAACCCCACTTGTACAGAACAATCCCAGGACACCTCCACTGCTGAACCTAAAAGGATTATGACTCGTTTGCAGACTGGGACCGCTATTCGTCCCCCTGCTTGGTACAGTGACAATACAAGTTAAGGGGGGAGATGTGGTATTAGCTGCATATTGAGTACTACTGCTGCCTTCATTTAGCTCACGTGATTATTGTGTATAAAATTGTTTGTACTCTGTGTCATGTTCAGTCTGTTCAGTTGTTATCGTTTACGGTATTATCAAGACAGCCAAAGTTGCCAAATCTATCTGTTAGTAAGCGACGGCGAACGGTACACCCCTCACACCATCCTACCTCCAGCCTCTTTTGGTAAGACCTTATTCCCCTCCCTCACACCATCCTACCTCCAGCCTCTTTTGGTAAGACCTTATTCCGCCCCTCACACCATCCTACCTCCAGCCTCTTTTGGTAAGACCTTATTCCCTCCCTCACACCATCCTACCTCCAGCCTCTTTTTGAGCTGCTCCTCTTGCTGTCTGAGGATGGACTTCTTCTTCCTCTTCTGTTCACTCTGCACTCTCTTCACTTCCTCCTTGCGCTGACGCAGACGTTCTTTCAGCACACGGATACGTGCCTCAATCACACTGCCATCTGAGGTGGTCATTGACTCTGTGTGTGTGTGTATGTGCGTGTGTGTGTGTGTGTGTGTGTGTGTGTGTGTGTGTGTGACACACGTGTTGTGGGTGCATGTTGTACTGAGCTGCTGTGTTCAAAGTTCACAGCCTCATTCCCAGGTTACCACCTAGCCTTGGTTCCAGACTCTAAACACAAAACAATGGAGAGCAATAACCGTGCTCCCTTCTTCCAAAAGAGAGGGAGCTACATGCACATGTAGCCTCATTCACAGGTTCTCCCCCTCCTTGTGAGGGGAGAGCCTGGGAACAAGGCTAGTTCCCTCCCTCATTTGCAGAAGGAGGATCCTGGAAAAGAGTTTGTACAAAAGAAATAATTCAGCCTTAGTGGTATCATTGTCATGGCTGTTGGAGTACTTACCTGAAATACTGTCCGATATTTTCAGTGAGTCACCAAGAGAAACATCTTCCCTACTTGTAGGAGGCTGCACTGGTGTGGAGGTGACGATGTGTGAAGACGGAGGGTGAGAGGGGGTTCCATTAACTGACTCGAATGTATCATCTGTGTACCCAGTTAGGACCTGGCTGGTAGTGGCAACGCTCCGGGGGGAGAGACCACTCAGCTTGGTGGCAGAAGGTGAGTGGTTCTCTTCTGAGATCTCCTCAGCTATGGAAGATGAAGTGTGGGGCGTGTGCTGAGAAACAACTGGTGTCTGAAGCACTGCTGATAGTGAAGAATTTACGTCTTCCACCATAGCAGCCTCTGGGCTCCCCTGCTCTCCTCCAGTGGACGGTTCCTCCCTCACCCTGGCACTCCTCCCCTCTGGTGTCTGCTTGTGCCTGATCCTCTTGTGGTGCATGCCCTGCCGGTGCTGGAAGGCCTCCGTAGCCTCGTCGATAAGCTGGTTGATCTGTTTCTCTTCCTTATCCAACTTTTTCTCTCTCTCCAACAGCTCCTGTTGCTGTCTCAGGGCCTCCTCAGCCATGTGGCGGCGTTTCAACAGCCACTGTTCACGCTGAGTCAGACTCCTAAAGTGGCAACAGCGAGATAATACATATATAACAGTACAGTCATGTATGTCAGTAGCCCCAAGGGTTCATGATGACATCATTTCCATTGAAAATGACATCATTGTATGCTCTCTAGGGTCACTTTTAGTGCTCAGTATTGTGTCACTAGTCTTACTTCTCAGCCTCCTCTGAGGCCAGCTTCTTCAACTTCTTTGCAGTCACAGTGTCACTACGGGGAGTCTTAGGAGTGGCTGCCGACACATTAGCTCCCTCATGTGAGAGGTCCAAGTTAGCAGAGGGGGCGTCTGCTGCAGTGGAGGGTGTGTCGTGTGAGCCATCCAGGGGGGCGTGGCTACTGATGTCCTCTGTAACAGGTTGTACAGGGGGAGAGGTGTGAGAGGGGGAGTACGTGGGGAAAGTAATAGCACGAGATGGAGAGGGGGCAGCAGAGTGGTCCCGTGGGGTCTCCTCATGAATTGACTCCTCTGGCTCCTGCAAAGTGCAAAGTTGCGACAGCTTCAACAACATGTAGTTCTAGCCTCGTTCCCAGGCTCCCCCTCCCCCCCCCAACCTCGTTCCCAGGCTCGCCCCCCAACCTCGTTCCCAGGCTCACCCCCCCCCCCCAGCTTGTCAGTCACATAACGTGTGAATGTGACTGAAGAGCTGGGAACGAGACTAAAGTAGTTCTTGCAATGTTTCCTCACAAGCAAGTGGTGAAGACACTCACCTGAGTACCGTGGGATTCATCCTGTGAGAGACAGGGAGAGGAGAGAGACTGTTGTAAGTCGGGGTGATGGAAGCTATATGCTCGGATCTTCTCCTGGTAGTATTTAGCTGAGCGCCGAATCTTTGAGATTTCTCGCTGCTGGAGCAGCATCAGCCTCCGCTCATAGCTGGCCACACGCTGCACCTCCCGGAGCCGACGGATCTCAGCCTGTGGAGGGGGAGGAGTCACAATATGCAAACAATGCCACACACACAGAATTCAAACACTGCTTACTGACGCATGTTTTCTCACATGTATACCACAGTACACGCCACCGGGACGGGATGGGCAATATGTTGACCTACATTGCAATAATCTTATCTTGCAATATCAACACTTTCAAATACTGTGATCACCATAATGCTGTCACTATCATAGTGACATACTATCTCCTGCCACTGCAAGTACTGATGCACTTATGAGTATGATGCGACCGAAAACCTCAGTATCTGTCGTTGTGTATCAATTGAAAGTGATACTTGTTTCCGTAAACAATAACATGGCTGATATTGCCCCAACCCTGCTGCTTTAGCCTTGACAAGGTGTGTGATAGCTTCAGTGTGAGGTAATGTAACGATATAGCTCGCAAGACTACTGCCGACGACCACACACTCTAGCTCGCAAGACTACTGCCGACGACCACACACTCTAGCTCGCAAGACTACTGCCGATGACCACACACTCTAGCTCACCTGCTCATGATGTAGTTTCTTGAGTAGCCCCTTCTCCCTGCTAACCAGCGGGGGCATAAGGTCATCACTTCCCTTGCTCCGCAGCTGTTGTTTCTTGAGTGTGATCCACTCCAGCTCTGCCTGCGTCTTCTCCTTCAACGCCTTCTCTCTCAGCTGCAGCAGGGTAGACTGGTGGCGCGCACGGAGCTCCTCCTCACGCATGTACGCATGAACCATCCGATTCATAAACTACAAGACAAAGAGACGATAGTAATGAGAGGAGAAGGCCTAACACACCGTATGTAGTTGGGAGAGCAGATAGATCATTTACTACAAGCCATTAAAAGTAAGAGAAAAGGGATAAGCAAAAAGGAGAGAAATAAATCTTTGGATTGCTTACTGTCTTTGTGCTGTGCAATTAGACTAAATCTTCTCCATACCTGAAAGAAGGAGTCTTCCCCACTAGGGCTGAAGGGTGAGAGATCGCTACCAGCAACACTGGCAGGTGTTCTTGGCCGGGAGAGGGAGGGGCTGGAGGCACGAGAGTCTGAGTCACTGCTGTACAGAGAGAGACGTCGCCTAGACCGCCTGTGGCTCTCAGAGGGAAGCAGCTCACGAAATGACAACTAGGCAGGAGAGAAAGAAGCAGGCATGATCGCAGTTGGTCAGTCATCAGAGGGCAGTAAGTAGCACATCAAGCTAGATTCTCTCTTGGGTCTATCCTGATGTGCTAGGCAGGTAGCTATCCCACTGGGACATACCTCAGGACTTTGAGTTCTAGAAGACAGTGAATAAACGTCTCCATCTGCCTCTTCCTTTCCGTCCTCCTCCTCCTCCTCCACCAGTGTCTGATCTGCATCCTCACCGCTTTCATCTTGCTCAAGCTCAGTGGCCACGGGTGTGAGTGACCCCTTCACAGAGCTAGCACTGCTGCCAGCCTTGTGTCTAGGGGGAGTGGTGGCTGGTGTGTGTGACTGATCCACCCCCACAGGAGACGCTCTGGAGCCATCACCTAAACTGTTTGAATGTGAAGAGCTAGGTTCAAAATCACTATGGTAGCTATCAACTGTAAATCCTTCCACCGGCTGCTCCCGAGATCCTCTCTCTGTTGAGTGTCTTGTCTCTGAAAGCACGTTGCTCCTCAGAGCAGTTTTGACAGCCTCCTGTGCAGCTGCAGTGGCTACAGAGACAGCCATGTTGCGTGCTGCCTGGATCTGCTGTTGAGCAGCTTCAACGGCAGCAGCCGTCGCAGTGGAGCGAGCCTCGGTTAGTTGCCTGCTTGCCTCACGAGTGGCAAGAGTTGACTCTTCCTGAATCTGAGCCAACTTTCTCATGTGTTCTCTTGTCTGAGCGTCAGCCTCTCCCTGCATTTGTTTGATACACTCTGAAGCACACACTGCCTCCTGGTGAACTTTCTCAAACTGTTTATGCGCCTCCTCCACCTCCCTCTTGGCTTTTGTAGCCAGTGATTGTACCTCTCGCTCGTGGGTTCGCTGATGAGATTTCAACAGCTGTGCTACGCTAACAGTCTCCTGCTGGGCGTGGGAAACAGCATGTGTTCTCTCGAGGTCTGTGATCTGTCGCATCGATTCCTCCACCGTTTCCAAAAGATTGAGCTCAGCTTGGAGCTTCAGCTCTAGCGAGCGGGGAGAGAGGCGACCATTGCTAGTGGGCTGAGAAGCTGTGGGTCTTACAGCTCTAGGCTGTTGTTGGTTTGCTGTTCCTGGAGAAAACGATTCAACAAAGGTCGGTGAGCCGGGGGGTGTGAAGATAGACACATTCTGAGTGGTTTCAGTGAGGGGTTGTGTGGTTTGAGGTACGGTTGACACGGGTGTGGAACTGCCTGATGACTCCCCGTGTGTCTGGCTGGGACTTGACGCTGTACTGCTGTAGTCTTGGCTATGTGCTCCCAGAGAATCGCAGCTAAACTGCTCTGAAACCTGTGACCCATCCTCTTGCCTCTGGCTGGAAGAGGGTTCAAAGGTCTCCGTATAGGAATATCTGCCAAGTGGGGACTCTCCATGAGAACCACCATTAGTAGCAGCACCAGTCAGAGGCTGCACCTCCACTTGGGCAGAGCTGGTCGACTGGGATTGTTCTCCAATCTGTCTCAGTTCTGCCAGTTTCTGGGTCTTGAGTTGTGCCAGCGTCTGCCTCAGCTTCTCATGTTGGCGGGTGAAGACATTGATCACACTGTGTGAGTCTCCCCCTCCCTGTTGCCAGGGGGGTAAGGGAGGAGAGGCCTGGATCACTGGACAGGACTGTGCACAGAGGGAAGGAGAAGAGAGAAAGAGAGATTGATGAGAGAAAGAGAGATCGTCGAAAGAAACAATAATAAGCAAATGGTAAACAGGTAGTCAGATTTTCATTTGAAAACAACTTAAGTAGTTTTTTTTGTCTATATCAACAACACTAATTAACGCACACTGTATCTATGGTTACAAGAACACCGGTGTTTACCTGTGAGCTACTGAGAGATGGGGTTAACGCAGTTGCTTGCTGGGGTGCACTCACACTCAGCGGTGGCACAACTTCCACAGGGGTTACACTTCCACTTTCCTCCTCCTCCTCTTCTTCCTCCTCTTCCCCACTGCCCCCATGCTCACTCTCACTCTCCCCACCATCCCCTCCTCTCCTGGTACTGCCAAGTGTCCGACCAGATGGTAGTCTCCACCGCAGGCTCCGACGAACCTGGTATCCCCGATAAGCTGCCTGGATTTTTAGTGCAGCTGCAGTCTCCCTTCGGGTTTGTTCAGTGTGCAGGGCATGTGCATGAACATTGTGAACACCAGGCAGCTCAGTATGGTGAGTAAGCCCCTCCTCGTTATCTTGTTGCCGATTCAGTGGTGGAGTGACACTATTGGAGTGGCCAGGGAGTTCAGTACGGTGGGTAAGTCCCTTCTCATTATTTCGTTGCTGCCATCTCTCAGTATGAAGGGTAATTCCCTCATTATTTCGTTGCTGCCATCTCCCAGTATAATGGGTATGTCCCTCCTCATTATCCCGTTGATGCCACCTTGGTGAAGTGACACTGTATGAGTAACCAGGGAGCTCAGTATAATGGGTAAGCCCCTCCTCGTTATATTGTTGCTGCAATCTTGGAGGTGCGGCACTGTTGTCAGACAACTTGTGTCGGTATCCATCATATGCACCTTCTGTCAGCTTTTTGGTTTCCATGGCAATGCGTTCCTTCAGCTGCAAGGCGGAGGCTGTCAGGGCCTGAATGCGCTCTTCACGAGTTCTATAAGAAGCATTTGTTGGTTTACTGTGGCTGATTCCTCTCAGCAGCGAGGTCAATTCTCCTGATGGAGGAGGAGGAGAGGGTTTGTCTGCTTGAGGAGATAACCAAGCACGAACAGCTGACGTAGGCGGGAGGGTTAGGTCTCGTTTTGGGCTGGGAGTGAGGGAGGGGGGAGTTCGATGAATGGAATATGTGCGTGATGAGGCAGGACTGTGAGACTCAACTAGGTGGGTCCTTGGGGACACGCCCCCTGTCAGGGTAGCTGGTTGAGGGGTGTGTATTGGAGAGTGATAGGGGGAGAGTGTGGGGCGTGGAGCAGTCGGTCTTGGAGAGGTAGTGATCGTCTCTCTACCACGTGGTGATACCAGTGGAGGTGGTGTGATGGTGTGAGGGGTGGGCTGTGACTTTTGTGGAGGGGTGAGGATGACTGTCGGCACCCTTCTTGTCTCGTTAGAGGGCATCTCAGATTCCTGCAGCAATACACCACAATATATCCAGTATAACACAGTAAAACCTCAGTAAACTATCTGTGGCACTCCCAGGTGTATTGGAGGTCTCCTGGATAGAAATAGAATATTATTCCGTCGCGTATTTCGAGTGCATCACTGAGTTCAACATGCTGTAGCACTTGGCTACCGCTAAGGGCTGGGATAGTATGTGCTTCACAGAACATCAGATATTCATGCATTTATGAAGCGCATATGAGCCCCACCCTTAGTGGAAGCCAAGTGCTACAGAGCATGTGCTGAAATAAGTGACAGAATAATAATTCAGATTTCTATTTGGAACTGCCATGTATGCAGTATTACTACACTTAACAATGTCAATAATGTTCAGTTGCTAATATTTTGTGTAGCCAACTTTGTTAGTACACTGAAGAGGTGAAAATGAATTGGTACAAAGGGCTGAAAGAACTGGGTACAATAGCATGAATGGAGCATGCAACCACAGCAGTACTCCACCCGCTCCCCAACTCAACTCACTGAGCTGGTGTTGTCGTGGATGTGGATGTGTACTTCCGCAGC
The DNA here is from genome assembly GCA_949130485.1 of Agelas oroides. NCBI lineage: Eukaryota > Metazoa > Porifera > Demospongiae > Agelasida > Agelasidae > Agelas > Agelas oroides. The sequence goes on along the minus strand of OX422197.1, from coordinate 348,840 downwards.
AGAGGAGGAGGCTAATGCTCGGCAGTACGCCTCCCTCTCCTTCTCTCTCTGTTGCAGGTTGGCAGTGAGGGAGCACTTCTGACGTTGGTAGAGCTCTCTCAGTCTCTTCTCCCTCTCCTGGCGTTTCTGTTCCTGAGCAGACCTAGCCTCCTGCTGCTTCTTCCTGCGCTCCTCTTGCTTGTGCTGAATGTAGCGCTGGAGAGGGGCGAGGGGAGGAAGAGGAGGAGGGGGGGGGGGGGGAAGGAGGAGGGGAGGAGGAGGTGGGGGGGAAGGAGGTGGGAGGAGGAAGAGGGGGGGAGGAGGAGGGGAGAGGGAGGAGGAAGAGGGGGGAGGAGGGGGGGAGAGGGAGGAGGGGAGGAGGAGGAGGAGGAGGAGGAGGGGGGAGGAACAGGAGGAAGAGGGGGGAGAGGAGGGGAGGGGGGGGAGGAGGGGAGGAGAGGGAGGAGGGGAGAGGGAAGGGTGGTAAGCATGAATCACACACACACACACACACACACCAGAAGCACTGTATACATACCTGCACTTCTTCTTTGTCATAATGTCTGACCTTTTCTTTGGGATATACAGGTTCTACGGGCAAAAGAACAGATGAAACTCTTGTCACTGTCACTGTCACTGTCAGCACTGTGTTACTGTTGGAGTAGACACTCACCAAAGTTAAACCGAGGCTTCTTGGGGGCAGAGCTGCTGGACCCAGGGACATACCTCTTGGGCCTGCTCAGCGGAGGCTTGCTCTTACCTGAAATAACGCAAATGAGTTTCATCAGCTACAACACTGTAGTTACACAGCTGCATACAGTACCAAACTACATACAGCTACATGCAACTATCGTTAGAGAGGTTACAAACCTTCTTCACTCTCCTCCTCCCTTCTCCCAAGGGGGGACTTCTTAAGGTCTTCTAAGAGCTGAGCCATGTTTGAAGACAGTCCTGCTGTGGGCCTGGTGGCACTGGAAGACATGCTCACTGTAGCTGCAGCCTCACTGCGTCCACCCTGGGGCTCAGTGGGAGGCGATATCACTCTCGCAGGAGGCGATATTACTCTCACAGGAGGCAGGCTAGCCAGGGAGGTGGAGCCGGAGAGGTCACTGGAGACATCAGGCAGTGACTGAGTCTCTGAGGAGGCACTCTGAGGCGGGGGAGGGGGCTTGGCTACCTGTGTTTCCTGCCTTATGATTCTGTCTCTAAGCTCCCTGCCCACTCTCCAGGAAGAGGGCGTGATCCCACCAGCGGATGTAGCCGGCTGCTGGCTGGAAGAAGTTCCTTGTCGTAGCCTCTGCACGCCACCTGATGCAGGTTGGGTGCCACTCCCGCCAGCATACAACACCTTTGATCCTCTTATGGAGAGAGGCTTGCCCACAGCAGCCTGGCCGACCCCGGACAGAGGCTTGCCCACAGCAGCCTGGCCGACCCTTTCTAAGTTTGGCTGATGGGATGGTCCACTGGGGTGGAAAACTGTCTGATGGACTGGGCCTGTTTGAAGTGAGCTGAAGCCAGTGTAGGACGGAGGTGGAGGGGCAGACGCAACTTTTCTTCTCTTCACCTGCCGACTCGAGTCTTCGCCAGTTGGATCTAGGCTTCTGTGCCGTGCTGTCAAGGTGGAGGGATAATGGTTGGGGGGAGGAGCGGGAGGAGGATGGGGGTGAGGCAGAGAGGAGAAGGAAGTAAAGGAACCTGAGGCTGAAAAAAGAGATGGTGTGTGCAGAGATCAAGTTCCTGTCAGTGTGCATGAAGCAGTGTTGTACACGTAATGTATATTCACTGTACCTTCAGGTAAAGGGTAGAATCCAGTGGTAAGAGAGGGGTGTTGAGATTTCAGAGCACTCACTTTAGCTCCTGTTGCCTGCACTGCCTTTTTTTGTTCCTCTATCTTACTGCGTAGGGTAGTTAGTGTGTCTTGGAACAAAGGAAGAGGGAGGGAGGAAGAGAGAGGGAAGAAGAGGGAGGTAGGAAGAGGGAGGGAGGAAGAGGGAGGGAGGAAGAGGGAGAGGGAGGGAGAAGAGGGAAGGAGGAAGAGGGAGGGAGGAAGAGGGAGGGTGAAAGAGACAAAGGTCAGTCATGACGGCAATATTTAGGCATTTCAGGTGAAAGTTTCATACCTGGTGGTAGCTCAAACTTCCTAATGGGTGGAGGCTGGGCAGACACTGGGGGACGCTGGGAGATGACACCATTGTGATGATGGTGGGTGGAGGCTGGATGGGTTTTCCTAGTTGGTCTGCTGAGAGCTGGACGGGGACGCTGCAAAGGTACCACAAAGAGCAATGTGACAAAGTAGATGGGAGTAAGCCAACTAAGCATCTGCCAGGGCAGCAAGTCCTCACCTCTGGTCCAGGAAGTGGCGGTCTTTGATGAACAGTTGATTGTTGTGCCTTCCAAGCACTAAAGCTGACAGGTGGACCAAATACTGCATTTGCATTGGAGTGTGCCCTGCGGTGTGGGGAGGAGCCGGCTGTGTTGGGATTGCTCACTGGAGAGAGTGAGAGGGAATCTGTTTTCGCAGAGTGAGCTCTCTGAAGGGCAGCCTGAATGGGGCTTGTCTGAGTGTTTGGCTCGCCAGTGGCCTCTTGTTGAGAAGCCACATGTTGTGTTCCAGATATACCTCCTCCCGTCCTTGTTTCTCCTCTACCCTCATGTTCCTTCCTCCCGCCAGTTGGTAAATCTTTTGTATCATTCAACACCACTCCCTCCACAAGGTTCTCCTTCTCATCCACTGATGGACCGTTCCCATAGTACACATGTAATGTTTGCGGTGGGACTCCAGATGCGTCCTTCAATGATACATTCTCCCCACCTCTTGTGCTCCCGGGATCAAAACGGACAGTGTAGGGTTTTGTTATCCTGTGGTTCCTCAATACGGAATTCATTAAGGGTCGTTCACTGGTTGGTAGATAGGCAGCAGTGGACTCCAATCTCTGAAGCTGCATACGCACACACATACGATTAAAGATTGATGTGATCTGAAGGCAATATGCTCTACTTACCACATTTTTGGCTTCTCCAAAACTAGACCATGCTCGAGCAAGCCCTGGAGTCAAGAGAAAAGGGTAAATAAGAGGTAGCAGTGAGCACTAAATGACTATTTTCGGATCGATGTTGCTACTAAGCGTTACCTGAAAGGGTGGATGACTTCTCGTCTGCAGGCAGGACCGATCTCCTTACGACCTGAGGCTCCCTGACTCGGCTCCCATGCACGCCAGTGCTCATTGTGGAGCGTTTCCGCCGGCTACCTCTTAGGCTCTTGGCTTCGACAGGACAGCAACGCTTCTCTTGGTTTAGACGAGCGTCGCCAGGCTCTTGGTGATGACTCTAAAGCGATGGAACGTCGCAGTATGACATTCGCAGCTTCTTCCTGACTCGACTGTCGTGATGAGTATCCGCAAAATTTCAAATTTAGCAAAAACATGACGTCACGGAGTGAAATTTTGATGCGTGGTGTTGAAAGTACTTGAAAATGCCGAAAGTTATCTCGAGGAGTATTGTGTGTACAGACACGAGAGACAAAGAAGAATACGAGGGAGATACTCCTCTGTATGTCTATCTCTGTGTCTGCGGGCAGCTAGCCTTGATTCTAGGTCAGTGGAGTATGTTTATGGTGGGCTCTATTTAGAATATCATTCTCAGTGTGGGTATACGCTGATAAATTGGATCAACTGGAACATACACCACCTTGAATCATGGCACCAGCTAGCCATGATCAGGCAGCCAAATTGTGGTTAGGGGTTGGGGTAGTCTCGTTTCCGAACCACATTTTTCACGCACTTGGCGAAAAGTAGTCTGGGCATGAGACTAGGGTAGGGGGTTAGGGTTGGGCAAGTGAACAAGGTTATAGTGGTGTACAGTGCCTATTTTTCCCAAGGTGCTGCGTATTTCACGCAGAATTGGGTAGTGCAATTCTAAGTCAGTTTCCCTTCTATTTTGACAGATACCACATTGGACAAGCTACCCTTGAGGAAGAGAGATGGTGCCAGGGTGGTTGATACTGCCAGAAACGTCCACCGCATCTACTGTGAGCCGTCTGGAATAACATACCTCAAACGGTAAACAAAGACCATATTAGTGAGTGTAATACAATACCATTGAAATATTTCTCTTAATTTTGCGCAGACCTGGTGGAGTCGAGCAACAATTCCGACACAGATGCACAAAGTAATGTATCTTGTTATTAATGAAGAGCACCTGTTGTTTATGTTTATGTTTACAAATCGTCACTGATAGCCAGCGTGTCTGTAAACATGTAGTGGTATCGTTGGCAGACAACCTGTATAATGCTACAATTACCCACATATCATTGTCTTCCTCATTAGCGATGTCTTGGTGAGCGTGTATCCACTTACTATAATACTATCCATTCCTTACATATCCCTGTCTATCTCGTTAGCAGTGCTTGGTGAGCATGTATCCACTTAGTGTCCTCATGTCACCCCCCAGGTGTGGTCTACAGCTGTTCTATCGTCATACCAACATGGACAGCAAGGTCACGTTCATCTTCCCTGGAATACTCGTAAAGAGTGGAGAGAAACCGGTGACCACAGAGAAACCCAAGAGCAACCCAGCTCCTGGGAGAAAGGTGAGGCCTGCTCTGGCTTAAGATTTGCATTCCTATGCTACGTTTTGTACCCAACCTTGGTGATACCGGGTCACAAGAATGTTGTCTCGTCCCCAGACCTCATCCACCATGTAGCTGCCATATGTAATCCTAATCCTCCTCCTTCGCAATAAAAATGACATCATCATGCACTCTTGCTTCCAGTACAATGCATGAGATACTGAAAGTGATCTGTGTATGTGTTAGTTTTGGGTTTGGGACTGAGATTGTTACTTGATGTTGTGTATGTGTTTGCTTTCAGATCATGATGACAAGGCACACTCGTGACGTGGGGAAGTACAGCACTGTTACTGTGTCCACCATTGATGAGGAGGAGGAGGAGATTGAGGCAGTGAGTGAGCAAGAAGAGCTGGGAATGTGACTGGTTGCTGCAGTTTCCTCAATAATAGCATGACAATCTTTAGGCAAATGATCCTTGTGCTACTCAAATAACCAAGTTCCTCTCTTGGTTCCTTCCTACAGCATGAGATTGCCAGTTCATTTGCAAGTAATGCCAGCCTGGTGCACAAACAGGTTGTGAGGACAGATGAGGGGAGGAAGAGATACCGAGAACAGGTGAGGAGTGTGCGATGACCCTTCTTACAGCTAGCTGGTGTTGAATAATTTTCTCTCTCCATCTTGCAGAAAGCCATTGAGGAACATATCCGTGCCAAGAAGCAGAAGGGAACACTCATTGATAAAGTCACTTAAGAACACTGTTGTTACTTTTGTCATGTATACTCCTCGTTTGTCATGACTGTTGTTACATTTGTGATGTATACTCCTTGTTTGTCATGACTGTTTCTACTTCCAGTGGAGAGACGTCATCAGTTACATGTCTCCAAGTTGAGGGTCTACAACCAGGATGAAGCCTCATGCATCCAAAATCTTGAATTGTAGACAGACATCTTCACAACGTCTCACGTGCTGGTAGGATCACAACTAGCTTGAAATCTCTTACACCCTTCGCAGAAAGCTCTGTTGAACTCTTATACATGATCTAGGTACATGTATATCCACTACACACACACACAGTAGACATATAAGGACATCATTTAAAATACCCTAACCATATGGACATACAGATCATGTACAATATTACTTGTATAGACTACACAGTAGTGCACACATACAAAAATTACATGTACTACCTAATATGGTATGTGGCAGATGTGCATTGCTCAGTTCATGTTCTCATTCTGTGTGGTGGTCTGGGGTCGTATGGATTTGAAGGTGGCAGTTTCTCCAGTACAGATCTTGCTATTCTCCGATAAATGTCGGCCTGCAACAAGGAAAGGAGGTGCATGACTCAATTCCAGACCATCTCAACAGGCTACTTAAGTCTTCTCTCGGACACTGTTAATGGTGTCATGATGTACCTCGGCACTGTCAGGCTGTGACACCACGATGGGTCTACCAACATCAGACGTCTCCCGGATGTTGAGGTGAAGAGGAACATCGCCTGTGTGTCCAAAACCGGAATTCAATAGTTGGAAGTTGTTGCAGAGGGTGTTGCACACACACCTAGCAGTTCCATGCCCATCTCCTCTGCCAAGCTTCGTGCTCCATCTTCTCCAAACACATGCGTCTTATGGCCGCACTTTGGGCACGTGAAACAGCTCATGTTCTGCACTAGACCCAGAACCTGGACAGAGTGGAGAGAGGAGGAGGAGAAGGGAGTGAGGATCAAAGAAAGTGGGGGGAGGGTGACTAAAGAGAAGACATGGATACTCATGCTGCGTTGAGTATTATACACCTCCTACATGTGGAGGGAGGAGGGGGGAGTGAAGAAAGGGAGGGAGTTGGGAGAAAGAGGGAACTCTCACCTTCTACAAGTCAAAGTGAAGGGAAGAGGAAGAAAGATGGGTAAGTCAGGTAGGGAGGGAAGAAGGACACTCACAGGTACATGGACCTTCCTGAACATCTCGGCACCCCTCCTGGCATCCAGCAGTGCAATATCCTGTGGAGTGGTCACAATCACAGCGCCAGAGATGGGGATCTGCTGGGAAATGGTGAGCTGCGTGTCTCCGGTACCTGGGGGCAGGTCAACCACCAGTACATCCAGTTGGCCCCAGTCTACTCCCCTCAGCAGCTTCTGTATGGCAGACATCACCTGGACAGTGGAAAACAATCGCCACATCCTGACTCAACTGTTGCACCACTCAGCTGGTTCAACGTACCATCAGTCCTCTCCACACAATGGCATCCTTTTCCTCAACTAAGAACCCCATGGACATGCTGCATAAAGACAAGGAGCTCCACCAATAGCAACCAGTGTTTCAGTTGTACAAACCACACCCACCATTTGATACCATAGTTGGTCAGGGGTATCATTCTGTCTTCTGCACAGTAGCCAAGTAGAAGAAGAAGGAGGCACGTTAGTCAACCATATGGCAAACTCATATACTGGTATACCCACATACGTTTCGAGACTTCTGGTTGCCCAGATAGATTCATCATCCGGGGTATCGAGGGACCGTACACATCTGCATCCAACAGGCCAACAGACAGATTCTACAAACAACAGTTGGTAGCACCATACATGTAGGCAAGAGGTCCGACACATGAGATTTCTGTATTCCGTTCTGGAGATTGTCTCGCAGCTTTGGACAAAGAAATTATTTTCTCCAAAGCTGCAAGACAAAAAATCTGGAACAGAAAGCTTGGGTTGGAGGGAGATAGGTATATATACCTTATTAATTGAGGCCATTCCCAGAGCAAGATTCACTGCAAAACAGAGCAATTACGTCATCACTTGCACTGATTCACAATACAAACCGTTTGCTATTACATCATCAGAAGTACCAGCTGTAGTGGATTTGCCCACTCCTCCCTTCCCAGAGGCGACCACCAACACGTGGTTGACTCCAGCAATGGGCCACTTCCTTGGAAGACCTCTTCGCATGGCCTCATCGGAAGATGCGGAGCTGAAACGGCGCAACAACCAGCCGCGCATATTCGCCCGTACCATGCTTGTACGTAGTCTAGCCAATCAGATTCATCTATGTTTGCATCCCAAAAGCCACACCCTTCCAGCATTCCTCTCGCGGGATGATTGCATGATTGCATGATTGCATGGATTGACCGATCTATCCTTCTACCGAATACTCGAGTGTATGACAAGGAATATTATGATTTTTCTCATCGCTCTACTCCACTGAGAGCATGGACATCGTGTGCTGCTCATGGATACATGACGAAGAAGTGTGTTCATGACTCCTTGTTGTGGGGAAAAGTTAGGCGGTTGTCATGGAAACCACTGACCAACCGCGAGATCGAGAACTAGAGCCGAGAGGCAGGCGGCGGAGGGTGGTGCTGAGGGCTGGGAGCCAGCGGCAGCAGCTGGAGGTGTCTCAGGCGTCAGAGAGTCCGGAGTTTGTCACTGAGCCTAAATCGCTAGACACCAAGCCCCACTATGATCACAGCGTATGGGAATCCATTCCCAATCGGGGCTCTAGTGGGGATGTTTTAGACTACAGTGGTGGTGCAGATGAACTTTTGAATGGCATCTCCAGTGATGTGTTCAGTGAAAAGTTGGAACTCAGTGGGAGGGTGGTACACTCCACCCCACATCGGGTGCTGCACGTCACCCCCATATCCCACCCCATGCACCCCCAGAGTGTCTCATCAGCCATTTTCAGGGACAAAGAGTTGCCCACGGACAGTTCAGACTATGAAAGTGATGATGTTTTCTCTGACAGACCCAAAGCGGTCCCCACTGCCCAAGTTCACCCTCACCACTCAAAGTCTTCACCCAAGACCGGCTTTTTAAGTACAACTCTCCCTCCTCTTCCCAGCAGAACAAGGCCCCACACCTCTCCCGGCAGCAGGAGCTCATCAAACAGTACCTTCCCCACCTCACCTGTAGACTCAAAACATCCACCCAAAGGACGACTAGCCAGAAAGAACCGGGTCCACCCTGATGGTACACTCAATAATTCAAATAGTGGATTACCTAACAGACCGCCTCCCAATTCAAATCCAACCTCACCGACTCATTCCACAGCCCTCAAGAGCACCTCTTCCAGTAATGCTTCACACTTGAGATTATCGTCTGCTAACTCTCTCAACTCCACATTCTTTGGTCCACTCCTGACAACTGACCTGCGCAAAGGTGGGAGAAGACCGTCTGCGAATACAAGCTGGGTGTTTGATAGCCAGAGACAGTTGGAAAGCTGCTTTCCTGATGGACATGCTAAAGTATTTGTGACTACTTGGAATATGCATGAAGAGAAGGTTTGTGTTGACATGTGATATCATGGCAATGCCTTATTCCCAGCCCCCTTCCAGGTTTTTTAATTGCATATTTCGTGTGATCAAAAAGCTGGGGAGGAGCCTGGGAACAAGGCTACAGTTGCTCACTGGGTGTTTACCTAAATTACAGGATCTTCCCCCTTGTCTGGATGACCTTCTCCTTCCCACCTCACATGAGCAGGCAGCAGACGTGTATGTCATAGGCACCCAGGAAAGCACTTCTTCAAGGTGGGCGTAGCTAGACAGATTAGTGCGTGGACTCATAGCCAATTGCAAACTCTTGACTTCCCTATGGGCCTGGGGTTGCTAGGGAGATTGGCTCTTTTCCTGAATGGTCTGCTTTTCTCCAGACATGAATGGGAGGTGCTGCTCCAACAGACGCTGGGTCCGTCCTTTGTGCTGGTGCACTCGGCCTCACTCGGAGTCATCTGCCTGCTCCTCTTCCTCAGGAGAGACCTCATCTGGTACTGCTCAGGTGAGCCCAGACACCTAGCCACTTGGACGTGGGGGGTGACTTGTGATCAAGTGGATAGAGCCCTTTCAACAGTAGGCTAACTAATGTGAATCCCACCTGCAAGTAACGCATTTCTTTACAGCTCCTGGAGCTCCAGAGTAAAAACTTTCACCATTGAGCTTCTCTATCTACTTAGCTTGAGCTGTTGAGTTCTCTCCTTCCTAACACTATATGCCTCCAATGTGTGCCCCCTCAGCTGTGCGCTCTGCTGGTTATGCCACGAGGCCGGGCACACTGATCAAGACCAAGGGGGGAGTGGGGCTCTGTTTCACTCTGTTTGGATCCTCCTTCCTCTTCATTACATCACATTTCACTGGTGCGTACACACCACACTGTCTGCATGAACCAGTCACTGGTGCGTACACACCACACTGTCTGTATGAACCAGTCACTGGTGCATGCACATTATGTCAAACTTCACTGGTGCGTACACACCACACTGTCTGTATGAACCAGTCACGGTGTTACGTTGCTCACTCTGTCTCTGTTAGCTCATGATCACAGGGTGACAGAGAGAAACTCTGACATGCAAAGAATAGCTGCAAATTTAGCCCTCTCAGATGAAGCCGGTGATAAAGGTAAGGCTTACACAGTCACTAATACAAGGCTTGTTATTGCTGTGTGTTGAGTGGTTATCGTTCGTCCCTTTGTAGAGGGTGGTGTGAATGCGTTTGACTATGTGTTCTGGTTTGGAGACTTCAACTATCGTGTTGAGATGGAGAGGACCAAGGTGGACGAACACCTGAATGACTCAGACTGCATGGTGGGTGGAGTAGTATATGGGATGTACAGCGATTGGTAGTGGTGCGATGACACTGCACATGCACCTTTCCCTCTTACAGTCCTTACTGCTGCACGATCAGCTGACCAAGGAGATACTGCAAGGTGGGTCACAACTCCATTAGCTGCTCCCATACAGTCATTGCACAGTACTGCACAGTCATTGCACAGTACTGCACAGTCATTGCACAGTACTGCACAGTACTAACTTGTTTTTATTCAGTGCTTCATACTGGTCAATTTGTCTCAGGCAATGTCTTTGAGGGATTTTCAGAGCAGCCAATCACCTTCCCTCCCACATACAAATTTGACCTTCACTCGGACACCTATGACTCTTCTGAGAGAAAAAGAACGCCCTCATGGACCGTAAGCCACATTGTGTCACATAAGCCCTCATGGACCGTAAGCCACATTGTGTCACATAAGCCCTCTCTACACCTGTATTGTTGTACATGTAGTACTTAGGTCACATGGGGAGAAAAGTATCCTCCTCCCACATGGCCACCATTATACAAGCATATACCTTTATGTACTCATTTCCAGGATCGCATTCTGTTCCGGTCCAATAGTGGCACTATCACAGGATGTGGCTACGACAGTTGTGGAACACTGAGGTGCTCAGACCACAGGTACCATGTACACCACACACAGTATGTAAATCTAGAAGACTAGGAATAATGTATCTACATGCATTGGATAATGCTGATCTTTCAAACTGTTGTTCATTTCCCACAGACCAGTCTTTGCAGCTTTCAGGGTCAAGCTGGAGCCCAGTAGTGAATTGGACGGGTGAGTTCAGTGTTGCCTATTATCACAATGACTGTGTGTTCATTGTGTGTGTGGTGTCATCTTCCTACATCCAGGATACCCAGTTCTGTGGTCACATTTGACAGAGAAATATACATGAAAGGTACAGGCCACTATGGGATTGAGGTTGTTGAACTTGACTCTTTTTTTTTTTTTTTTTTTACTCCTAGCTCATCAGCAGCGGAAGCACGTGGCCCAGCTGTCAGCTTCCCTTGGGGCAGAGGACGAGCCTGATGGACCTTTGAACTCTTCTAGAGCTGGAAACCCTCCCAGACATGTCACCAGCTCTGTCTGCACACTGCTCTAGCTGACTGTAGTGTCCTGCAAACCGATCGCTTAATTTGTAAATCTGTTGTCTTGCTAACAACTGTGCACTTAAAGGGGTGGGGCTGGTTATGCTTTTTGCCACGCCCATACCGCATGCGCATGCGCAACTGCGTTGCATCTTTCTGCAGCTGCATTACTGCACTCTAGCCCGTCTGTAAAAACGTGAACGAATGCAAGCGACAGATATTGGGCTAGTGTGTTAAAACTGCTCAAACAGTACATGACATAGCTTGTACCAGAGGGTCTGCAGCAAATTTGCTCCGTTGCTAAGGTGACTGGTTCCCGCGGAGCTATGGATGACGACCTGATCTGCAACTTCAAGAAATGTCGCAAGAGACTCAACAGTTTTGCATGGGTGAGTCACTGGGCACACAAACACTGAAGTCTCTTTACTATCAGCTTTTGCTGGCTACGGAAGATGGTAGGCTGCCTCACTCATGATGTGTTCACTTTATAGCCTCTCATTCCACTCTGCAGGTCACATCTTGTTCTCGTATCCAAGTGCACCTTTCAGTGTGTGTCTGTCTCTCTGTCTGTCTCTCTGTCTGTCTCTCTGTCTGTCTGTGTATTGTATGTATCTGTCTGTCTCTCTGTCTGTCTGTGTATTGTATGTATCTGTCTGTCTCTCTGTCTGCTTGTGTATTGTATGTATCTGTCTGTCTGTCTGTCTGTCTGTCCGTCTGTCCGTCTAATGCAAAAAGGGAACATTCTCCTTGACTGGTGTGGTAGATATATTCTGTGATGAAGATGGAAACAGGGAATTTGGAAGGCACAAGACTTGTCCAGCATGTAAGGCAGCCAATGTGATGTGGGACATGTATAGCTAGTGGTGGTGGTAATATTGTCTTCCACAGGTAATACAGAGCTTCCAAACAAGTTTGATGTTGTGAGAGTGGACCTGCAGCCGAGTGAACAGTACAAATCTGTATGTCCAGTCGTCCACACTCGTACAAGTATAAACTACATACACACACACAACCACTAGTACTCTATTCATATACATTCACACATGCACTCATACAAGATGGTGCTGGCTGGTCTGAGACCTGAAGTGATTATGGAGATATGCTCCAGAGCTGTCTCTTTTTGGACCTATCAAGTGAGCACTAGAACACACCACAACAAAGTTGTACTGTTGATTGATTGGTGCCACACTGACAGAGGGGATAGGTACACTGGCATTGACTATATTGTACTATGTGTTCCCTTCCCCAGGCGCACCAGGAACGAGCGTACCAGAAGTTTTGTGCTACCAAGGCAGTGGAGAAGGCCCAGCAGCAGGAAGGGTACTATGAGCAGCTGGTGGCCGTCAACCAGTCCGAGATGGCTTGTATCCCCAAACTATGTAACACATCTTGCATGGTATAACAAACTTGGAATGAAGGCAACAGTTTCTCCTTGACAGTACCCTCCAATTCAGCTCTAAAGTCTCAAATCACATGTGAGCCATTTCTTCTATGTGCACTAATACTATGTGGAACTTTACTGTATGAAGTATCTTGATCACAAGCTCTTCATCTCTGCAGCCTTGAAGAAGGACTTGGACTCCACGAAAAGCAGGTACAATGAGGCATCTGATAAGCTGCTGGAGAAGAGCAGACAGTTACAGAAGCTGCAGGTTTGCATCAAGATAAGCAAGGATGACAGTCATACACACCTGACTTTAATGTTTGAATTAATTTTTCTGCCCTTTGTTTGCAGGGAATGTATGAGACATTGAGAAGGTAATTGTAGCTGGGAGTTTTTGCACCAGCACTCACTCCCACCCCCCACCCCCCTCCATCCCAACACACACACAGGCGCAACATCACCCCAGCATTATTTGATGGTGGTGAGCAGGAGAGTGTTCAGCATCGTCCCCCACCTCTCCGACACCACCAGTTTGAACTCCCCCTTGGCACCCTGCCTGAGATGGAGGGTAAACGTTCACCCCTTTATTGTCTACCAGCACCCTCCCTTCAAGTATATCCATGCCAACTTATGACAAATGTTTTTTCTTCTCTTTCTTTCCTTGCATAGCTGGCCTGCCTCACGGCCACTTTGAAGCAACGCACCGGAGACATATTACTGGTAACCATTCTAGATAAGTTATCACTGTGAACTGAGCATCTTAAAGGTACATCATCGAGATCTATCATCTACTCCCCTTCAGACTTCTCCCTCCATCCCACTGCCTCCTTGTCTGTTCCACTGGCTGACAGTGCCACCACCCTCCGCTCCACCTCTATGGCCCAGACCCTGGACCCCTCCCTTGCCACAGCTGTCACCTCCCACGCTATCCAACAACACACTGGAGAAAGGGTATGGAAACAGGGAACAGCTGTTATGTGAACACTTGGGTGGGTGGGTGGGTGGGGCAGCTTTGTTCTCAGGGCCTGAGACTAGGGGAAGATGTGAAAACATTAGCTATACCCAATTGCCATTATTCTTTGTTTAGCAGTACATAGATTGTAAAGCTACGTAACGGAGGTTTACAATCTATGGCAGTACATAACTAGCTAGCTACTGTATTTCCAATGTGTGGGTGTATTGTTCTCCAGGTGAAGGTCCCGGAGCACTTCACTATCAAGATGGCTCCCCAGCACCATGCAGCACATCCCTTTCACTCACATGGACACAAGAAATAGAGTGGTATACTGTTGTGCACTCAATGAATCACTGTACCCTCGACATTATGAAAGTTGTAACCGAGTTCTTCAGAAAAAGCATCTTGATTATTGCATGCATGAATAATGTCTCGAACCGTGCCCGAGTGGTCTGGGGGAGATCGCGAGCCCCACCCACCTTCTTTTGCAGAGAGGCGCGATGGCAGTGATGGCGGCGGACAAATGGTGTGTTACGGACTACGATACCTTTACGTCTTCCTTCCAGTGGACGATCAAGAAGTTTCGCCAGCGCTGCGCAAAATACGAAAGGATGTTGGAGAGCCCCATTTTCTCATCGGGCCCTGGTCGTGACCACTATAAGTGGCAGTTGAAGATGGATCCCTCATACTCATCCGTGTCGCTCCATCTTAGGCTAGTATCAAAGCCTGATGACAACAGTAGAGCAAGTGTGGAAATGGCCATTTACGCTAAGGGAAAACAAGAGTATATAAAGGAATCCGAGTCTGAAAAACTTGAAAGCAATAAGGAGCTGGGGTTCAGTGATTTTATTGGAAGAGATAAGCTGTTCACCAGTTATTATGGATATTTGGTTGACAACAGCCTCACTATTTACTGCAAAGTGACAGTGTTTTTGTTTGCTAACGTGACACACACCACTGGGTCAAGGTACTCTGTTGCTGTCCCAGAATGTGATGTGAGCACTCACTTCGGCTCCCTCTTGTCAAGTGAGGAATTCAGCGATGTCACTCTTGTGGTTGGTAGGAAAGAGCTGAAGGCTCATCGACTTGTGCTATCTGCTCGTTCCCCAGTGTTCAAAACAATGTTCCAGGTCAATATGAGAGAGAAATCAACAAACCGTGTTGAGATAACAGACATTGAGCTACCTGTCGTCCAGGAAATGCTCACATTCATCTACACGGGCAACTCTCCCAAGCTCAACCTCAAGGACATGGCTTCTAAACTGCTGTTTGCAGCAGACAAGTACCAGTTAGGCCATCTTAAGCTGATGTGTCAGGAGGCACTTAGCCACAAGCTGACTGTGGAGAATGTTTCACAGACACTAGCGCTAGCAGAGATGCACAATGCAACACAACTAAAAGCAGTCTGTAGGGACTTCATTTATCACAATGATAGTATGGCAGCTTCATCGATGCCCTCAAAGAAACGTAGACTTGTGTGATTTCATCCTTAATATCTACAATAGTGTTGTTCTCTGCTTTCATTGCATGCCCATATATGTACATGCAGTACCATTTTAGGCTTGGAACCTGTTAGTAGGCCAGCCCAAATTTGTCTTTCAGCAAAAATTGCCACTAGTTGTGTTCTGGTGCCAGTGATGGGGTAATTGTAGCCCACCCTGATTCTGTGCCCTTGAAATATTTATGCAACAGCTTGTGTACTAAACTTCAATTCTTGGAGGAGAACTTGGAAACAAGGCAACAAAAAGGGCTGGTCTATATTCTACTGGTATAATAATCAGAAAAGTAACAGTTATAAAAATACAGTTGTTCACATTTCTATAAATCAAGAGAGTCTTTGAAACCTGGTACTGTCTGCATGAGAATTGTGTCATAAATTTCTGCTACCATTTTGAAATAATCGGGACACACTTTGAGATCTTTCCACTCTTGCGTTGCCATCACTTGTGATGCGTGACCAGCAATGAACTCAATACAAGCTTCCCTAAGTGCATAACTACTGTGCTTATCAGCAAGCAAGAGAGTGTTCACTGCGTTGGAACTGTTCAGATTCTTACACATTGCCTCAGCACACATCTCCTTCAGTCGGCATACTTCGTACTTGTCAGCAATACAAAACAGGTCTTGGAGATCTTGGGTGCCTGTCATGCTGACAATATTGGGTGCTTTGCCAGTGTAAATGAAAGTGAGCATTTCGTGTAATACTTTATCTTCGGTATCTTCAATTTCAACACGGTTCGTTGCCTTCTCCCTCATTTCATGTTGGAACATTTGTCTGAAGACTGGGGATCGAATTGAAAGTATAGCTTTGTGAGCTGCAAAATTCTTCTTCGATTTCACATTAACAAGGGTGACATCACACAGTAGGCCTTGCTCCAGGAGCGATCCCAAGTCACTGGTAAGACTGCATTCAGGAACTTGGACATATTTACCAGTGATATGTACTGGTGTACCATCACCCACGATCTCTGTAACTTCACAGTGGATGGTGAGTTTGTCATGGGGCAAGAGTTTGCTTGTCTCTTTGAGGAGATAGTCACGTTCAATGAAATCACCAATGCCCCATTCTGTGCCAGCTTTGAAGTTCTGCACCTTTTTATCCTCTTTCTTGTACACTTTCTGACATTTGGTGCCCAGGATTGCAAATGCATAGCTTGCTTTTACTATGGAAGATGATGGAGAGGGTTTCACCAACTTCAGAACCAGCGAGATAGTACTTGGCTTAGTGGATGACACTGGTGAACTTGTACTATCCAGGTACCGCGAGACTGCTTTAGGAACCTTCCTAGTGGTTGATCGAGGTGAGTACTGCCATGGCTGCTGAGGCGTTTCACGGTGATACTCCCTTTCTTTAAAACCCTTACTGAGATCGAGTTTCAGGCACCACTGGTGCCCACAAACAGAGAAAGTAGAGCTCGATAAATCCGTGCACTCGGAGCAGCGCTCGCTGAAGTTATTAACTGTCCACTGAAAGGAATACTTTTTCACCTCTTTCAGTTTATCTGTAACGCACCATCTGTCTGCAGGCGCCACTTCCTCCTCCTCATCTTCCTCTTCCTCCTCCTCATCTTCCTCTTCCTCCTCCTCACTCGACACCGTCACTTCAAGGTACGACATGACCTGCAGTGAAGCTTTTCGACTCTGTAACAACAATGGGTGGGATCTCTGCCATGGTCTCGTTCCCAGATTTTCGTCTTCGACACTCATGGATTCAAAGCTCGAGCTCTGCTAACATGCCAGAAATTCAACCTTCAAAAGACCTCATCTTTGTAAGTTCCTATCTTACCATGGTAATGGTTGCCACTCATTCCAAAGAATGTCTGTCTCTTTCAGGAGGAGAAGGATCTTCCGTATGAGGAGGAGATCTTGCGGCATCCCTACCAGGTCAAGTGCTGGACACGCTACATCCAGCACAAGAGTGCTGCACCAAAGGTCATCATTAACCTCATCTATGAGCGAGCCCTCAAGGAACTCCCCGGGAGGTACATTGAAGCATAAATTCTTAAATCCGAGGAGTGGTCACTCCCACAAGCAGTCTACTTGTGACCCTGTATACCAAGTAAATAGATAATGAAGTGATGGTCCCCTGATAGCAGATTTTGTTACTGTTTATTGCCTGTCTCTTCCCCAGCTACAAGCTGTGGTACAACTACCTCAGGCTGAGACGGAAGCAGGTGAAGGGGAAGGTGGTCACGGACCCGGTGTACGAGGAGGTCAACAATGCCTTCGAGCGGGCCCTCGTCTTCCTGCACAAGGTACACCTCTACCCATACAACAGGAAAGAGTGGTCAAACTATGGAGAGCTGTATTGCACTGTTTGTCAATGAAGCATACTGTAGCTATGTTGTTACTCAGTCCATTTGTAACAGTCTTCTCCCCTACTACACACACACTCAGATGCCTCGCATCTGGCTGGACTACTGCCAGTTCCTCATGGACCAGTGCAAGATCACACGCACACGACGCACCTTTGACCGTGCTCTCAGGGCCCTCCCCCTCACCCAGCACAGCCGCATCTGGCCACTCTACCTCAAGTTCATTCGGATGTATGACCTTCCAGAAACTGCCGTCCGGGTATATCGTAGGTACCTCAAGGTAAGGCAACATTGTCTGTCATCAGACCCTGCAGCAACTACTGTACCAACTACGGTCCTCATTTTCTTCTTCTCTCTTTCTCTCACACCCCTTCTGCCCCTCCCTCCCCTCCTCCTTTCTTCCTCCCTTCCTTTCTCCCTCCAGCTCTCCCCAGAAAATGCAGAGGAGTATATTGAGTACCTCATTTCTATCGGGAGGCTGGACGAGGCTGCACTCAAACTAGCAGAGATTGTGAATAAGGTATATAGTCTGTCTTGTTACCTAGGCAACTGAACTTGCTTCTGGAGACCTTATAGGAGTCCAGGACACAAACAAGAGATTTTTTGTGATTTCCAGGAAAGCTTTGTCTCCAAGGAGGGCAAGTCGAAGCACCAGTTGTGGCAGGAACTGTGTGTCCTCATCTCCAGGAACCCGGACAAGATCACCAGTCTGAAGGTGGAGCCAATCATCCGCGGAGGACTGCAGAGGTTCACCGATGTCATTGGTCAGCTGTGGTGCTCCCTTGCCGACTACTTCATTCGAGCAGGACACTTTGAGAAGGTGGGTAAGCCTGTACCAGCTGAACAACAGATTTTGTAAGAGAAATATTGTCACCCACAAAACTGAATGGCTCTCAGTTATCTCACTGAAGTGGTCAAGACTCCTCCCTTCTCCCACTGTCTCCCGCTCACAGGCTAGAGACATTTATGAGGAGGCAATTCAGACGGTCACGACAGTGCGTGACTTTGGGCAGGTGTTTGACGCATACGCTCAGTTTGAAGAAAGCATGATCAACGCCAAGATGGAGACAATCACAGAAGCAGGTCTCAGTGAAGAAGGTGAGACCAGCCTACTGCACGGCTGGTTCGTTGCTAATGATCTCTTTCTTCTCCCTCATCTCTTCTCCCTTGTCCAGATGATGTCGACCTGGAGCTGAGGTTGGCTCGATTTGAGGAGCTCATGGACAGAAGACCTTTCCTGCTCAGCAGGTGAGTGAAGGCTTCTTATACGCTACAAAAGAAGCAACATGCACTACAGCATTCCTTCCTTGCACAGGTTTAAAAGTGCACTAGTACTTCATAGTAGAGGGTTAATAGTGGTATTGGTGTTAACCCCTAGAGCACTGGTGTTTCATGGGCATATTATGTGTTAACCCCTCAAGCACTGGTGTTTCATGAGCATATTATGTGTTAACCCCTCAAGCACTGGTGTTTCATGGGCATATTATGTGTTAACCCCTCAAGCACTGGTGTTTCATGGGCATATTATGTGTTAACCCCTCAAGCACTGGTGTTTCATGGGCATATTATGTGTTAACCCCTCAAGCACTGGTGTTTCATGGGCATATTATGTGTTAACCCCTCAAGCACTGGTGTTTCATGGGCATATTATGTGTTAACCCCTAGTGTGCTGTTGAGGCAGAATCCCCACAATGTGCACGAGTGGCTGAAAAGAGTTAAACTTTTTGAAGGAAAGCCCAGAGAGGTGAGTCACTGGTTAATTGGAGTCTCATGTCTCCAGTCATATGCACTTTTATATGGTGACTCCTACATTCACAGTGTGCACCCTCACACTCTCACCCTCACTATCCCTCTCTCCCAGATCATCAACACGTACACGGAGGCTGTGCAGACGGTGGATATTGATCAGGCAGTCGGGAAGCCAAACACACTCTGGGTTAATTTTGCCAAGTTTTATGAAGATAATGATCAGCTGCCGGAGGTATGGAGACTGTGAGGCTGGCAGACTGGACACAGCCGACTCCTCCTTTCCTGAAACTGGAAACAAGTGACTCTTCTCTCTCCTTCCTTCCCTTCCAGGCTCGCATCATCTTTGACAAAGCGACCAAGGTGAACTTCAAGCATGTTGAGGACCTAGCTACCGTGTGGTGTGAGTACACTGAGATGGAGCTACGCCATGAGTGAGTGACACAACTGAGCAGCTACGTCCATTCACTCCCAGTCCTCCTCTTTCCAGCACTTGTTACTTTCAGTACTGACGCCCACTTTCACTGCACTAGTACTGCAAGTGACAAACAGTGGGTCCAGAATAGAACAAGGCTAGTCCATTATCTTGTCGGTCTGATTAATGTCACTCTCCCTCTTGTCCCTTCCCCTCCCACTAGGCACTATGACAGAGCCCTACAGCTGATGCAGCGTGCCACGGCCATGCCAGCCAAGCGGGCTGCCTACTATGACAAGAGTGAGCCGGTGCAGAACAGACTGTACAAGTCTCTCAAAGTGTGGTGCATGTACGCTGATCTGGAGGAGAGCTTGGGAACTTTTGAGGTAATCCCTGCTTTTGCAATTAATTAAGGTCATGTGACCACTGGTGGAGGTCATTTGATTACTGTGTGGAGGTCATGTGACTACTGTGTGGAGGTCATGTGACTACTGTGTGGAGGTCATGTGACCACTGGTGGAGGTCATGTGACCACTGGTGGAGGTCATTTGAGTACTGTGTGGAGGTCATGTGACTACTGTGTGGAGGTCATGTGACCACTGGTGGAGGTCGGTCATGTGACTACTGGTGGAGGTCGGTCATGTGACCACTGGTGGAGGTCATGTGACCACTGGGTAGTGATCATGTGACTTGATGACAGCGTGTTGCATTACTTGCAGTCTACAAAGGCCATCTACAACAGGATCCTGGACCTGAAGATAGCCACTCCTCAGATTGTCATCAACTATGGCCTCTTCCTGGAGGAACATAACTACTTTGAGGAAGCCTTCAAGGTGACGTGATCTACTGTTTTACATTCCTTGTGCTGTTTTATATTCCTTGTGCTGTTTTACATTCCTTGTGCTGTTTGTAGGCCTATGAGCGTGGAGTGGCACTGTTCAAGTGGCCTCATGTGTACGACATCTGGAACACCTACCTCACCAAGTTCATCAAGAGATATGTAAGCATACAGTCAACCTCCCTCTCTGTTTGCACGGCAGGTAGCCTTACCTTGTGGCGTCAAGTGAGACCATCTTCTTAATGCACTGTTCTAGGGTGGGAAGAAGCTTGAAAGAGCTCGCGATTTGTTTGAACAGGCTCTGGACAGCTGCCCGGCTAAACATGCAAAATGTAAGCACATTCCCATACACATACATCCTCCCATTCCACTCTCCATACCCTCTCACTTAATTCATTTACTCCATGTTTCTTTCCTCCTCCTCTCCCAGCCCTGTACCTGCTCTATGCTAAGCTGGAGGAAGAGCATGGGCTGGCTAGACACGCCATGACCATCTATGACAGAGCCACCAAGGCAGTGACCCCAGAAGAACAGTTTGAAGTAAGTCTTGAGAGATGTGTGACTCCTGCTCCAGCTGCCATGACATTCATCTCTCTGCATGTTAACCTACCTCCTCTTCAGATGTTTGCCATCTACATTAAGAGAGCTGCAGAAGCGTTTGGGATCACACACACGAGAGAAATCTACGAAAAGTCGATTGAAGTTTTACCCAACGATGGAGCCAGGTACGTAGTTAGGATAACGTACAGTGCTGGTGACTTGCTACCCTCCACAACAGTCATCCCTCCCCCCCTCCCCCCCACACCACACGTGCAGGGACATGTGTCTCCGTTATGCTCAACTGGAGACGAAACTAGGTGAGGTTGATCGTGCTCGAGGCATCTACAGCCATGGCTCTCAAATCAGTGACCCTAGAGTGAGTTGTTGAGTTGTGTCTTATCATCTTCCTCCTCAATGCTGTCATCATGAAACCTTTATTTTTCTCTCTTTCAGACCCATAAATCATACTGGAAGGCGTGGCAGGAGTTTGAGGTCCGCCATGGCAATGAGGACACTTTCAGAGAGATGCTGAGGATCAAGAGAAGTGTCCAGGCCCAGTACAACACACAGGTCAACTTCATGTCCGCTCAGATGTTAGCAGCCGCCTCCAAGGAGGTCCAAATCTCAGGTACAGCCCAACAATGAACTAGTTTCTCTCTGCCAGTTGTACCTAGTGTGTGACTTCCTCTTGGTCTGTCTGGTTAGGTGAGAGTTTGGATGAGATGAGATTGTTGGAGGAGCAAGCGAGGAGGATTGCCGAGGAGGCTCGGAAAGACCAACCCACGGCTCTCAAGAGTATGGCCTTCGTCAAGTGAGAACTACATCTTGTGTGTGTGTGTGTTGTGTGTGTGTGTGTGTGTTTAACATGTAATTTCACTAAGTGTCATACCGCATCTTTTGCACACACTACGCACACACACACCAGGAGTGATGAAGCGTCTGCAGAAATGGAGGAGCTGGCTCGTGCAACTGCCAACCCAGATGAAATCACGCTGGGTGACAGTGGGGAGGAGAGTGAGGGGGAAGGGGAGAGTGGGAAGGTGGAGGAGGTACAGCTGGAGAGGCAGGTGATCCCGTCAGCTGTCTTTGGCAGTATCCCTGAGGATAAGCAGGGGGAGGTGCTCGAGGGAAAGAGCATGGGTGCCAAGCAACGCTTCGCTGTGAAGAAGAACTGAGTACCAGAAATACTGCAGCTGTCATAACTGTCTCCTATGATGAATGTGTACACACATATGCTGCATTAAATTATTATGAATAAAAAATATACCAGTCTGCTAATAAAAATGTATTGGTCAGTTAAAAATATACCTAATTATATTGGTCGGCTAAAAATATTGTTTGCTAGTAAAAATATACATGTGAAGTGATTCATAACACGGTGCTTGCTGTTGATCTGCCTTATTTTCTGTCTGTCAGCTCTCTAAATAGCTTGCCAACGTCTGCATACACTTCCTCAACTGAGCGATCTGAGTCAATCTGTAGGTGCATAGGTGATTGACAAGTACAGTGACATTGGATGTAAGGTTGCCTCATATCCGTATATACCAACCTTCTCACACCCATAGTGTGTTCCTTACAGTGCCATACCAACCTTCTCACACCATAGTGTGTTCCTTACAGTGTCATACAGCAAGAACAAACACTGGGATGAGATTAAGGTCTAGGTACAAGGGTATATACCTTCTTGACTTTCCCGATGGCCTGGTAGTGCTCAATCACAGGGAGGGTAGACTGTTGGAAGGTGTGCAGTCGCTTCCGAATGGTCTCCTCGTTGTCATCCACACGCCCACTAGTTTGTCCCCGTTCCATTAGCCTCCCCACCATCACCTCCTCACTGCACTCAAACATTAGCACCAGGGTACACTCACACACCTAGAGCAGGAGAAAAAGAATCTGCTGGTACATGATTCCATTCCCACTCCAGGTAAATTCCACTCCCACTCCAGGTACATTCCATTCCCATTCCAGATACATTCCTATTCCAGGTAAATTCCATTCCCACTCCAGATACATTCCACTCCCACTCCATTCTCACTCCAGATACATTCCATTCCCACTCCAGGTAAATTCCATTCCCACTCCAGATACATTCCATTCCTACTCCAGGTGTGTTACAATGCCACTTTTGGAAACAATACCTATTTTGGTAATTTGTACACAAACATTGCAATAGCCATTTTGCCTTGGTAAACACCATAGTTATCATTTCCAATATCTACTTATATGCCATGTTTGGCAATAGCAGTAGTCACAGCTACTAACTACTACTGTTAGTACCTGTTCAGTAAACATCCTCCCTTGATGTAGCTCTCTAGGGAAGCCATCGATGAGGAACCCCTGAGCACCAGGTGAGGACAACATGGCTGCCTTGAGCAGGCCAATTGTCACCTCCTGAAGTGGGTACGAAGAAAAAATAACTTATTCTTGGACCCACCCCCAACAAATATAACACAATGTAGCCTCATTCCCAGGCCTCCCCTGTTTTTTGTTCTTCCGTTTGCATTCTGTGTATTGTACTGAATGCAAACTGACGAACAGAAACAGGGGGAGCTAGCACAATGTGCTGCAGTGTGCGGTCACTTACACCAGGCACAAGCTTCCCCTCTCTCATAATCTCCTGCAGCTGCCGGCCTCGTGGGGTGCCCTTTGCTACCTCCTCTCGGAGTAGATCTCCCGCTGACAAATGGGTGAAACCAAAGTCTTGTACAATGCGGCCACACTGCGTTCCCTTTCCACTACCCGGACCACCTGAGGGGAGAGAACACAGGAGCCAGATGCAAAACGTTTCTGAAGGTCTTCGTCCCTAACGGTAAACGCAACATACCTAACACAAAGATGACGGGCTTGCTGGCCAATTCCTGCAACTCATCCTTGCTCCTGCCTTCTGAAGGAGGTTCAACTTCTCTCTTTAGTTCCTCCTTCGGGCAATTGCAAACCAGTATCATGTGAATGATGAATACAACCACGAGGCCCTAGTTTGGGAACCCCATCCTAGCATAGTCTGGCTTTGCTTACAAGCGGAGGTTCGGCGACACCAGACTAGCCAAGGCACCGCAATTTTCTTACCATGTTGCTGGATACGCCTTCATCCGCAGGACCGTAACTAGGCGAACGTTGTTTACACGGGCGCACATGACCACGCCCACCAGTAATTACCAGCCCCACCCCCCTCTTGGTGCACAGGAAAATCATGAAAATGTAGCGATGAAGAAAGGGCATGATCTAACGCTCGCTGCAGCGATGCCCTTTGGTAGGGGACGTGGGTACGGCTACGGCTACGCGTCTAGCCATGCCTCCACGTACGCTGGGAGCACAGCTGGAAGTACAGCTGGAAGCAGAGACGGAAACCTTCCTGACATCGCCCTCAGGCTACCGCGGAGGCACAGGCCACCCAGCGGACTACAGCTTACGGTGACGGCTGTTCCCAACATGGGCGCACACCCTCACGTCCCTATGACTCCACGCGAGCGCGAAAGACCCGAGCACAACACCCATCGACTGAGCAGCTCAGATTCAGAAGCACTTGAATCACTGAGACCGATCAGAGGGCACTGCAGGCGCAACACTTCAGACGATAGGCTGCTACTGCGCAGAGACAAACCACCAAATACTCTGCTCGGTGGAGCGTCCAGACCCTCCACAGTGATGCCTCTTCCGCAGCGGCCTCCCTCCTCCCTTCCCTACGGCACACTTCCTCCCATCACCTCTGATGTGCCATCCAGTAGTGAGGTAGACGCGAGCAACGAGGAGTGCTCCGGGAGTGGAAAGGAGAGCGAGACAGAGTCCTCACTGGGAGAATCAGAGGAGGAGGTAAGCATCGGTTTTCAGCTGCATGTGCTGTATTTAATTAACTCTATCTTCAAAGGCATTGATCTCCGAGTTTGGTTTTTTTTTTTGGAAAACTTACCTCTGTATCAATCAAGCAATCAAAGTTTTATTTTTGTGTCACTTGTATACACAACCAGCCAGAAAAGCCTTATGAGACACAGTAAGAGAAGATATTAAATTACATGTATGGAAAGGCAAGGATGTAAAATGGAGTTGGCTAAGTGGTTATGTGAGCAGAATGTAGCTATACGATAAGCAATATACAATGAGATCTTAGAGAGTGAGCTATACAGAAAGGTGATGATGCTTCTTGTAACGTTTCAATCTACACAGATTATTTCTGATGAAGATTCTGATGTCGATGCTCCTCCCAGTAGGCCAGGATTCGAGTCTGATGCTGAGCAAAGTGGCCACACATTCAATATTCCTTTCCCAGCAGTAGCCACCACCTCTGCACCCTTCCCTGCAACCCTCATCCAGGACAACGCCCAACTAGACCAAGAACGTTTCTCTGCCAGCGCCCACCCCTCAGGACTTAGTGCACGAGTTGAGAATATTGTGAGGGCATTTCAAATTCACGGTCCTTTAGACAGGGAGTTATTATCGAGGGCACTAAATGAGGTGGCCAGCTTACACCCGCTGCTCACAGCAACATTCCAACGCACCCGAGATAGGCTATATATCCAGACTTCTCACGGTAGGTACACATCTGTTTGTCCTCCTAGCTGGACAGCATTTTTGAAAGTTATTAACATCCCATTGTGTCCTAGAAATACAGCTCTTTGAAGCCACATCTATTATAAATATCCTTAGTGCATATGCTATGTGTGTACTTGTGTGTTCTGCAGTATTCATACTGTGGTGAGTGTGCAGTGACATATGAATGTAGCCGCAGTAAACTCATTAAGTTCTCATTATCTAAAGCATGAATAAACTATTATCAACATCTTCTACCTCCCATTCTCTCTACAGAGAAGCTTTCGGTGAACCTGGAATCACCTGTAGTTGGGTACGAGACTCTGCAGGACCTGGTGACCAATGCACGTAGGAAGCTCTTTCCTCTGACCATGCGGAACACTCTTGTTGCAAGTGAGGGGGAGGAAGAGTGGGACAGAGGATTGAGTGTGGTCAGCCTGGGAGGTTACCATGACGATCCACTGGACAAGACTTATGGTCAGCACAGCTTAAAGAAGAAGTCAGTCTCCTTTGCAAAGCCAACTCCAGTTCCAGATTCTCACAAAAGTCTCATCCCTCCTCTACCTGCATTGAACCAGTCAGACGCAATGTCTGAAGGCACTCCACTGTTGATGAGAGCCAGACTCGTGTCCAAGAAACACCAGGAACACATCCTGGTGCTGTCTTTCCCAAGAGTCATCTGTGACTTTTGGTCTTCATGTCTCTTTGTACAGCAGCTAGCTGACGCTTACAGTAAACTCCAGAAGAGCAGTTCATATCGCCCCAGTGTAGCTGCTTGGAGAGTTGAGAAAAAGAAACAAACCTGGATTAGCACCTATGGGAGGGCTGTCAGCCAAACAGCGGAAGTTCAGAGAGGACGGACACAGATACCAAATCGGCTACAGAAGAGAATTCAGATGGTAAACACGAAAGTGGTGGACGGTTTTACTCCATCTTTCCCTGCTCAGTTGCACTTTCAGCAAGTTGCTCAGAGAGAGAGCCAGCTGTTGAAAATGATGCCAAAGGAGAAGCTGTGTGCTTTTTGGGAGTCCATGGTCACTGCTGTCATCCGCAGGAAGCGTGGTCCCAACAGGATCAAAGTTGTCCCTCCCGTTCGCATCCCAGCTGGACTGGGTGAGAGGGTGGCTCGAGTGCGTCCCCAGACATCAAGGTTTAGGCCTCTGACTGCTTCTAGGAACAGGCCACCAACAGCAAAGCAGCAGAGTGGTTTGTTTAGGGAGGAGTCTCTCACAGGACCCCCAACCCTCTTCCACTTCATCAAGGTACATCAAGAGTGCATGATGGAAGTCATGTTTATAAATGACGTCATCATGACGTCATCATGCTGCAGTGGTTGTATTTCTTTGTTCTACAGGTGGAGGAGATGGTGTGTGCTGCCTTCCGTATGGCGCTACCAGAAGAGCATCTTACGAGCATCAAGGAGGAAGAGGCACTGAGTCTGATGTGTCTTGGAGCGTTTGTGCTCCTGCTTGGCAAGTGCTGCCGGGGGTGGGGTGCTGATGAGAGGGGGAGGGGTGAGGGTACCAGTGGGAGCGTTCACAATGTAATACCACCAATCATGACACACAAGCAGCGTTTCACTTCTGACCCCCTACAAGAGTACAAAACAGAGTCCTGCAGGACCCCTCGTACTATTGTAGTACCCAGTTCCTCTCTCAGGCGAGCCAGCCGGGGTGGTCGGCTGGACCTTGGCTCCTTCTTGATTGGTGTAGAGGTATCCCTGAGAGACTGCATCCGGGAGACAGTGGGTCTGTTTGGACCTCTGACAAACGGTGAGTGGAGGTGGGGAAAGAAGGGGGTGATAGAGAGGGTGGTTTTGAAGATTCTTTTCTCACAGATGTTGCCATTCGTGTCAACCTGAGTTCTTCTGAGACGTTTGCTGATTTGGTTGTTTCATTGGGGAAGTCCCTGATGTCTGCTCGCAATCATGGACACTTCCCATTCAGCACAGTTGCAGATGAGGTACATCATTACGCATACAGACAAGAGCGCATCATTTTTATTGTTGAGTTTTTTTTACTTCCCTTGTAGACTGGGCTAATCAATGGCCTTCCAATCAAGTTCTCCTTTCTTCATCATCGTGACGTCATTCAGTTGACCAATCCTGATCAGCTCTACTTTATAGAGACGGCCATGGGGGTCAAAGGTCATGGGCTGGCTCGGTTTGGCTCACACTGCTACCTGACTCCACTCAGCACCAAAATGAACGACAGCTGCTACCTTGAGGTATGTTTATACTGTAATACGAGGAATTGGACTTGAGAGTCTTAGGTGAGTAGCCTCATGTCCAGATCCCACCCTCTCACAAGTGGTCTGGGAATGAGACTGTTGCTAAGGAGGTAGCCTCATTCTCAAGCCATTACTAAGGATGATACAATTCCTGTCTCTCTCTCTCTCTCCAGCTGCTGCTCTGGGAGGGCTATGAAGCAGAGAGTGTGGGGGGAGGGTTTCGCTACCAGCCTCACATCATTCGTACTGAACTTGTTGAAGCACTTGGCTCTGAGCTATGCCGTCTCCTGGCAACCATAGCCATCAACCCTTGTATACCACTCTTGGAACTGGCATCCAAGATCAGCCCTCCCTTCCTCAGTAGCCACAGAATGCGATCAAGGAAGTTCAAAGGCCCTTAGCAGCTGGTTGGAAGAACTTGAGAGGCTATGTGTCTCCTTGCAGTATTTATGTATTTATTTTTGGATCACATTCTTATTCATAATACAATTACCCTGGCAACAAACAAGTTGACATTCTCGAAAATATGTCAGAAGAGCATCAAGCTTGTACGACAGCAAGATGTCTGTTGTGTAGCTATATCAGTGGCGTAGGAAAGACTTTTTGATTGGGGGAGCACAGTTTCAAACTATACATAGAGTAGTGAGCAATTTATATAACAATTATGTAAACTTGGGGGGGGGCACATGCCCCCAGTGCCCCCCCCCCCCCCCCCCCCCCTCCCCGGTTCCTACGCCTATGTATATATACCGTACGTTTCCATGTGTTTTCAGAAAGGTGGTATGACATCAGGCTGTTCAGTTGCTGCTTCAGTGACTCACTAGAAGAAGAACTGGTGAATTCTCTGAAATATTGAGATATTAATATCTTCCACAGGCATGTTATCTAACATTTATATTTAATGGTAGTCTCAAACCTAGACCTGGTTTGAGGGTCTGGGTACAAGACTAGTTTAATGAAACCTTAGCAACCAGCTAAACAGTAATAATAATGCCCTGGGGCAGAGGTGGGTTGCATGGGAACTAGCTTGTGAGCTCACAAAAAATAGTCATGCATAGCTCCAAAGTTTCATGGTTCGAAAATTTCGTGAATCTCTCCAAATTAGTGTTAAAGTAAATACAATTCACTATATCAAGCAGCTAAGATTTATTGTGTAAATGGTCTTGCTAGTTTCAAAAATCAGACGCATTTGTGACAGTTACGTCAGGATAATACCATATGTTGAGTATCGTGAAATTGTAACTATTCTTGGAACTATGGTCAATTTGAATCTTCTCAGTATGTCTTGAATAATGAATGATGCAACATTTCAGCTGGCGTGTTATTATTAATATTAAGTCATTCCTTGTCATGAATGCGTTCCACACTATAAAGACATTACGATTCAAGCCTGTTTACTCCAATTCATGAACATACTCCATATGTGTGGGTTTTATAGTTTGCTATGCACTTTATAATTTCATTTTAATGACAAATTTGAAATGATATAGTGGTTGACTTCCCACAATAATAACTTTTAATAACTTGACCTCTGAGGAGGCGGGGCTAGAAGGAGGTTCGGTGTTTCTTGACCTCCACCATTATGTGATGGATGTTGATCAGCTCTCCACGGATCGGCAGTGTCTTGAACGGAGACTGCGAGAGCACCTTCTGAAAACGATGGTAGTACTGGATGAGCTGAGCCAGAGCACCCTGAGTATGTGTGGACGGCAAGGTGAGAGGGGGAGAGAGGGGGGGGGGAGAGGGGGGGGGGAGAGAGGGGAGGAGAGAGGTGGGGAGAGAGGGGAGGAGAGAGGAGGAGAGAGGGGGAGAGAGGGGAGGAGAGAGGGGGGAAAGAGAGAAGGAGATAGCCATCCATTCCCCATTCATATAAAAGTGAGAGGGTCCCCACTCTCCCTCACCTGTAGAATTGCGGTGCCATTCTTGAAGTTAGTGAAGGACTGCATCACTCCTTGGTTGAGCACTTCAATGGATCTCTTCCACTCAGCACCAAACCCTCTTACCAGCTGCTGGATGCGACCTACAAGCAAGGGACAAGGTGGGACAAGATACAGCTCCTCCCGCAGTGGTGTAACTATAGCAACACTATCTAGCAGGCAATTCTAGCAAGTGGCTCACGTTCATCCACACGGATCTTGTCCCTCTGTCCTCTCTCTAGCAGTGGCTCCACGTCCTTCACAAACCCAATCATCCCACCAAAATAGGGGGACAGTACCTGTGTGTGTATGTGTGTGTGTGTGTTTAAGAAGTGTGAGAGGGAGTGTGAGTGAGAGGAGGGAGAGGAGGGAAGGTAGTGTGTGGTGGGGGAGCTCACTTCCTCAACAAACTCCTGTGTCCTTGCATGCAGGAGGCTTTTGAAGCTCTCCGACTCCTTAGACTCTTCTGACACACGCTCCTGTGCACAGAAGAGGTTGTAACGCACAGTGAGATACATGAAGGTTCGTGCAGCAACTTACTGACAACACAGCGAGCATCATGTCATAGTTGTTGATGAGGAAGATTAACTGCTCCTTTCTGTTGGGAAACTCAGCCGCCATCCGCAAGACAAAGTTCTCCACCTCAGTTTGCAGGGCAGACAGACATCTGTCCACCTGAGAACAGAGACGAAATCAGTGTTTTATCATAAGCCAGTTTAACTCTCTGAGATATTCATCCCAAGTGTGAAGTGATCTGGCGTAAAACTGGAATGGAATGAGATATAGACTGAGACATGGAATGTGAACTGGAGTGTGGGATGGAATGGAATAGGTATAAATTGGGATTGGGACACAGGGTTCAGAATGGGGCTCAGACCTGATCCTCGGGTTGGCTCTGGTTGATGCTGACGAGAGCTGCTGAGAACTCAGCGTAGCGGCGGGTGATCTACGGAGCGAAAAAACAGCCATTAGTGGTGCTAGTGGAGTGGACAATACCTCTCACATAGTGTGGTCTTGTGTCAATGTTTCCAAGTCTCTGTGGATCGGTCTCCCTCACACTGGTGATGTTCAACTCCAAGATATGGTTGAACCGTGGCCACAGGATGGCTAGGAGGTCCCGAGAGAAGCTGTGTGTGTGTGTGTGTGTGTGTGTGTGTGTGTGTGAGTGTGTGTGTGTGTGTGTGTGTGTGTGTGTAAGGACACATTGACAACAATCAGGAGTCTAATTGCAACAAATGGTGGAAAGCTGGGCAGAGCCTTGGAGTAATGCTAAACAGGATGTACATATAGTATAGTAATGGCAGGGGCTCACTTGCCAAGACAGGGGATGTTTCTGCGCTTCATGATGGCTTGGTAGCGATGATTGATGTGAATACACAAGAAGATGCCAATGGTGTCATAGCAACCGTCCACATACTGTGCAATATGATGCTGTGAGTGGAGTAGGAAGGGGAGGGGGGAGGAGGAAGAGGAGGAAGGAGAAAGAGGAGGGAGGAAGGAGAGGAGGAAGGGAGAGCAAGGAGTGAGAGGAGAGGTAGACTTCCTTTCTGTGATCCACAAAACATCAAATCATGTGCTCACTGACCAGCAGGTAGGCAAGAGTCTTTCCCAAGATCTCGTCAAAGAACGACTGTGCGGTGTTGGGTGTGTGGCCGAAGAAGTCCACCACAAAGAGATACTCACGGCAGCAGTTGTCCATCAGGGCAAAGAGAAGACTGCGAAACAGACTTTCGTAAGGATACTTGACGGATACGAGGATGTACGTGTGAGGGTGTGAAGGTGCATGTGTGAAGGTTGCATGTGTGAGGGTGTGGATATATATATACAAGAGTAAATGTGCAAAAGGTCCCCCTCCCTCCATCCCCCTTACCCTCCTTTCTGCCTTCTGTGCATGTGGGATGACAATGATGGGGTCCTCCAGCTCTGTGGTGAGCACAGTGTCTCGGTTGCCGAGGGTAAAGATGGTGGAACGGTTCTTGAAGGTCACCTTAGTTGAAAAGAAGCTTGCAGGAAGAGTCAAGGTAGGGGGTACAGCTAGCCTCGTACCCAGGCTCCTCCCCATGCAGAAAAACGTTTTTCTGCATGGGGTACGAGGCTAGGGTACAGCCAGGAAAATGGTGGGGCTTATGAGGGGATACAGTGTGAAATATTTGTGTGTGCTAGCAGAGGATATTTCGTCTCGGAGTGTCTTCGGCTCCCATCATATCATCCTTGTCAGCTGCGTCTTCAAACTGGACACAAAGTGTGTGGAGACACACGGGTGAGTGAATGATGAGCCTCGCTTGTAGATCCCTCCCACTGCCAGCCCTGGATCACTTGTAGTCTGACAGCAACCAGGACCTGGCAGCTGACAGCCCTGTGCCACACAATGAGTGGTCAGACCTGGCAGGTGACCTGGCATAGTCTCACAAGCCACTTCCGCAAAAAAGGGAAGGGTCTGGTGAACTGCGCATACAAACCGCGAGACTAGACCTGGCAGCTGCCAGCCCTGCCAGCCCTGTGCAACACATTGAGTGGTGAGACCTGGCAGTGGGGGCAGGCTGGAAGCCAGACAGTTCGTCTAGATTACAAGTGTCCCACTCACTTGCAGTTTCATCAGCTTGGAGTGGTAGTCCTTGAAGTAAGAGTAGTACATCTTTCCCATGGTGTCTACGTACTCCTTGTGTACCTGCTGCGCTGTGTCCCGACTGTGAGCCATTAAAAACTCATTGAAGTACCTGGAGGAGAGGAGAGGGGAGGGAGGGAGGGAGGGAGGGAGGGAGGGAAGGAGGGAGGGAGAGAAAAGGTGAGAAAGAGAGGAAGGAAAGAGAGGAGAGGAGGAGGGAGAGAGGAAGGTAGGGAGAAAGAGGAGGAGGAGGACAGGGAGGGGAGTAATAAGAAAGCCCTATCCACACAGTACCCCCTCATACTAATCAAGAGCTGAGGAGGACCCTCAGGGAGGTGAAGGGCAAGAAGTGAGGGAAGGGAGATGAGGCTAGGGGTGAGGGGTGGGAGGAGGTGAGGGGTGGTGACCTGTAGTTGAGCAGCTGGCTCTGGAGCATCTGGTAGTTGGCCATGGGTTTGCGGAACTGGTACACCTTCTGCAGCAGGTACTCTCGTGTCTTGGCCACTGCTCGCAGCTTCAGCTTGTCAACCACGTCATGGACGTCATACACTGCCCGGCAGTCGTTGAAATCCTGCAGGTTGAGAAACTTAATCTTGTGGTCCAGTTCATGGAGGTTCTCCAAAAACTCTCGCTCGCTAGCAGGTGTGTCTGTGATGTGCCTTGAGAGAGGAGAGGAGACGAGTGGGGGGAGGGGAGACGAGGGGAGGGGAGGGAGGGGAGGAGGGGAGGGAGGGGAGGGGAGGGGAGGGGAGGGGAGGGGAGGGGAGAGGAGAGGAGAGGAGAGGAGAGGAGAGGAGAGGAGAGGAGAGGAGAGGAGAGGAGAGGAGAGGAGAGGAGAGGAGAGGAGAGGAGAGGAGAGGAGAAAAAAGGAACGGTAATGCTTAGTGTAGAGTTGAACCAGCAGGTGTGTGGAGCGTACTGAATGAGGTGCTCTGTGACTGTTATCTCTGAGACATACTGGCTGAGCTCCCCTCTTACTGCCTAAGATGTAAGAAGGGGGAGAAGAGGAGGGAGGGGGCAGAGTAAGAGCTACAAGTACAATGTACAACAGGCCCCCAACACGCACACCACACCCTCCTCCCTCACAGGTACCTGTCTGTTCTTGAGTTTGATGTTCATGGAGTGAGACTGATCCTGAAGAATCTGTATCTCGGAGCTGATGCTGCCGAGATCATTCTGAAACTTGCTCAGCATCTCCTCCATACACTAGTGTGTGTGTGTGTGTGGTGTGTGTGTGTGTGTGTGTGTGTGTGTGTGGTGTGTGTGTGTGTGTCAGAGATAAATGGTACACAAATGGTACACAGAGTATGGCACTCACGGCAAGGATCTCGTCACAGTTGCGGATCTGGTAGTGGAGACGAGCTATGTGTCTGCTCTGCGCAATGTCTAAAACAGTCAAGAAGTCTGCACATTGTCATCAGCTAGGTCACTGTATTTCCTCCCTCCCTTCTCCTCTCAATAATGTCTACACATACATATCAGTAAATCTCTCAGTAAATCTCTCAGTAAACTGGAGGATACAGTCTTCAATAGAACGGACTTCCACTTTGCGAAGCTCTGACTCAATCTGTCGAGAATACTGTCTCAGGTCCAGGCCCTGAAGGGAGAAGGAAGAGTGTCCAACATAATTATGTAAACATCTAAAGGACACTTGCGAAATGAAGCAAACCTTTCTCAGTGCCTCCTGAACTAACTCATCTTCAAGGTTCTCCTGGATGTGGCCTTGTATGTGTGTGCATGAGATGGTGAGGGTCGTGAGAAAGGGAGGGGGGAGGATGAAATTTGACATACAACCTCCTCCTCTGAGCTAACATGGTCTCAATGTACCACACTCACCTGCAGCCTCATCCAGAATATCGTCATCCTGAGAGGTGATGTTCAACTCCCCCAAGTCTAGTGCCACAAGTGGGTCCTCCTGCAAGCAGGGGAGAGGACAGGACTAAAAAGAGCCAGCCAACAGCACTTTGAGTACGTCACACAACCCTCACATATGATCGTGTTAGCAGAGCCAGCTTACCTGATTGTCTCTAGCCAACAGAGCGGCCATCTCATACTGGTGGGTGTGGTCGACACGAGTCTATTGTGGGCGTGGCGATACAATGTGGTGGGCGGGGTCAACACAAGCTGATGGCTCATGAGAAGAGTTTGGCGGTGGGTCTGATGTCGGGCACCAGTATGGACGGCATTGACGCATGCGTGGTAGAGATCAGTGAAGAGGCATGCAACAACACTATGCCAAGGCATGTTCGCAGGACCCTGCACCATAGCAACTCTGACCTAGCCTGTCTCCTCTCATGCAGGCTGCGACTGTTGAGCCACCTGGTGTTCCCCTACCCTAGGGGACTGAAGGCGGAGCTCCTGAGGGTGTGTGCTGGTGGAACTGTGGGGGAGGTGTGCAGCTACAATGTGCTGTTGGGGAGGCTGTTTGCAGATGCAGCAAGGGCTGTGATGGCCAGATGTGGGGCTGAGAGGGAGCGAGTCACTGTGATTGGATCGCACGGGTAGTATATAGGTATATGCTTTATTTACGATAACATGACATTTTTTTGTAAATTATGTGTTTCTTTCTCTCCAGGCAAACCATCCATCATATCCCCTCCGCTGTCAACATGCACGGCTATCACATCTCCTCCACACTGCAGATTGGTGACCCCTCTGTGATTGCCAATGAGTGTGGTGTGACCACAGTGGGAGACTTCAGGATGGCAGACATGGCTGTTGGCGGTCAGGGGGCACCCCTTGTGCCCTACCTGGACAAGGCAGTGCTACAGAGACACTTCAAAGAGAGCGGGAGGCTTGGCGTGCTGCTCAACGTGGGAGGCATCAGCAACATGTCTGCATACATACCTGGGGGTATGTTATACGTTATGCTGGTTGCAGTTGCAAGCATTAGCATGCTGTGACATCTTGTTTCTACAGAAGAGGCAATGTTCGTAGGTTTCGACTGTGGTCCAGGTAAGAACATGTCTAGCTAGTCCCATAGCAGCAATGTATATACCTGACAATAATTACCAAATTAATACTTAGCTTCATGCCCAGACCCTATATACCCAAGTCAAGGCCTGGGATTGAGGCTACCAAATACTGTGCCAGAGATGGATATTCCATTACATGTAGGAAACGTACTAATTGATGCACTCATGATGCGGTGGTATGGAAAGGAATTTGACCAGGATGGAAGAATTGTGAGGACAGTAACTGTTACAGCCTCTTCAACACTCTTTAGCCACCTAATGAATCTTCTCCTTCATAGGCTTCTACTGGCAAGATATCCACTGTGCTGTTGGAGGATCTGCTGAAGGACAAATATCTAACTGCACACCCACCAAAGTCAACTGGAAGAGAGAACATTCTCCGAATTAAATAAGAAACTAAGTTTTGTTGCTGATAGGAAAATTGTGCAAATAACTTGCACTTTGCATGTCATTTTTGGAATGTAGGTACACACATGCTCATATGTAGGAAACATACTTCCTACATGTGTAGGAAGACTTCTTACATGTGTAGGAAGACTTCCTACACTTTGCCTGGTTGTGTAGGAAGACTTCCTACATTTTGCCTGGTTGTGTAGGAAGACTTCCTACACTTTGCCTGGTAGTGTAGGAAGACTTCCTACACTTTGCCTGGTTGTGTAGGAAGACTTCCTACACTTTGCCTGGTTGTGTAGGAAGTCTTCCTACACTTTGCCTGGTAGTGTAGGAAGACTTCCTACACTTTGCCTGGTTGTGTAGGAAGACTTCCTACACTTTGCCTGGTTGTGTAGGAAGACTTCCTACACTTTGCCTGGTTGTGTAGGAAGTCTTCCTACACCTTGTGCCGCACTGCTCGGTTGTGTAAGACTTCATACACTTTGCCTGGTTGTGTAGGAAGTCTTCATTCACCCTGTCCCACACTGACTTGCTATGCAGGAAGTCTTCCTACACCCTGTCCCACACTGCATGGTTGTGTAGGAAGTATTCCTACACCTTGTGCCGCACTGCATGGCTGAGTAGAAGACTTCGTACACTTTGCCTGGTTGTGCAGGAAGTCTTCCTACACCCTGTCCCACACTGCATGGTTGTGTAGGAAGTATTCCTACACCTTGTGCCGCACTGCATGGCTGAGTAGAAGACTTCGTACACTTTGCCTGGTTGTGTAGGAAGTCTTCCTACACCCTGTCCCACCCACACCACATGGCCCGCACTGCATAGTCTCGTGCCCAGACCCCACCCACTCCTCTCTTAGGTGGAACACTGCTTGGCTGTGTAGGAAGTTAATAGGAAGTTTATCTTGTTACAGGTAAGTGCTGTATTGGTATGAACACAAGATAAATTACTAACAAACACAACAAAACTGTCAGCTTTAAACAATGTCACTGAGTGTTAGTTATTAGCTTCAAGGGGAGCATCTACAGAGAGAGTCTTGCTCCAAGTAAAGGCTGCCCCCCCTTTGGACCGGGTTGGATAAGACTTGGTTGCTGGCTGATGACTAGAACCGTCACCATCACCATGTCTCTTCTTCTTCGCTGGTTCATTTTCGGGATTGTGACCATCCTCCTTCCGTGTATCTTCTTGTCGTCCAATGACTCCCTCAAGCCCTGCTTCAACTGTGGAAAGTAAGTGTATACAGAGGTTCTATTAGAATGTGTACAAAATTAAAACATTCATTGTAAATGCAGAAACACAAAAGAATGTATAGTGGAACCCCATACTCCATCACTCCCCCCCCCCCTACTATTCCCTAAAGCAAACAGCTTTTTCCGTTCCACTAGTACTTAGACTGCTGCTGTGTATTCACAAAACTTACAATCATCTGAGTGAAGGTTGTCCAGGATGTTACATACTGCAACAACTCGCTCGTATGAGGGTTGGAGGATTATACATTCCAACTTCCGAAGGGTTGCCACCTGAGCTAGTTCACCTGTATGTAATGATGTTAGCATATTATGATATAATTGTACATGTTGGATGATGTGAATGCACTCACCACAGTCGCCAAAGATATCCACAACACAACATGAATGCAGCTTTAGCTTCTTTAGCAGGACCTCCAGCCAGGTCAGAGGCTCTGAACTGCACTGAGTTTCCTCCAGAATCGGAGCACAGCAAACTGCATTTCCCTTGGTCATAAGGTGTCCAGGAGGTGGCATTGGCTTAGAGTATGCCATGACTGCAAACTCAGCATGAGCAAGGTCACCCTCAGAACCTAAAGAAGAAAATAACCATTACCACTTGTGCTATGTCAAGCGTGTACTGTGTACTACGTTACCTTCTCGCCACTCATTTCTGGTGGTGCAGGTCACAAATGGTGCGGCTATCCCTCCGCATGCTTCTTGGGTAAGTTGGGCGTAAGTGTCAATTTCTCCTAGCTTGATTTGGCCTCGAATTAGGAGGGTGTGTTCCTGCTCATTTAGCTGGCCCACACAGTTGACAATGTGCGACAGCTCTGCCTTCGAAAGGGCCTGCAAGTACCAAACATGTATAAAATAAAACCTAAACTTATCACGCTCGCCCCACACTAGCGTGTTCCATTGCAATTTTTCATGTATGTATATACATATTATTATTCTTTTCTGTCGTACGTCGTTCAGTATATTCTTGATGCTGTAATTTAACGTGATAGCCGCGGGCCGCATACGGAGTGTAAGTAAGATTTTCGTACAAGTTGATGCTGTGGCAGCAAGCTAGGGTGAGCTTGAATGACGACAGTCATGGAAGATAGCCAGGAATGGCAACCGAAGCATGCACACCTATTGTACGAGAGATAGCAGTTGTGTTTTGGCGACAACATTCGGGATAGACAGCTAGAGCGTAGCACCTACTCAGTAAGTGTACAAGGGCTAACAGTTGTGTAGAAAGGCTCATGCAGCTCACTGAATGCAGTAGGCGGCAGAGATTTTGCTCCATAGCTGGTGCTTGGCGACTTCCCTCTACTATTTCTCAAATATGCCTCAGGTCTTGTTGAAGGACTATGCATGCCAGACTGTGTTATGACAATTTCCTCTAAGCTATTGAGCAATTATGTAGACAATAGAGTTACAAACCTCGTTTTAGCTATACATGCCATGAATGAATGACCTGTGTGCTGTGATCTGATACTTCACTGGTAAAGCCTTAGCTACATAACAGTCAGTGCTGTAGTGCATTGCTTGCTCACGCTCGCCCCACAATGTTCTACATTCCCCTAGTAATAATAACTATATGTACAATACACATACCGTGGCATTGATGAGCACAAATGGTGCTTTAAAAGGCTCCAGGTGTTCAAAGGAAGCAGCCGACACCTCCTTCACGGTGACACGTTGGTCATACACCATGAGCCATTCTGTGGTGTCTTCTTTCTGTGCTCCCTTCTCTGCTCCCTTCTCCACTTGACTAGTTGCCAGTTTAGCTTTCTCACAGAATTCCTATTTAAAGGTACATAAGACAGGAAAAAACATGTAGTGCCTTTATAATGGCTTATGCCCTTGAGATTAAAGTACACAATAACAAGATACTGTTGTATACAACGTCATTGTGTACTACCTTGAATGCAGGTTCTTTCCCTTTCTTTCCCCTGAACTTCTTTAACTGGTTGGCGTACTGAGGTACAGTTGCAACTGCATCTTCCCACGACTGTAGCCCCACTTCTGCCACAAACTGCTCCCTGACTGCATTTGTCTCTTTAGTCTCCTTGGCAGTCGCAAATGCCTCCTCCATGGAGATGGAGCCATCGATGAGGTTATCAAGTAGCTTCAGCTTGTCGTCATTCTACATGCAAAGATGTACATGTATATTACTGTAGTTTCAGAAAATAGCACCCATCCACATAAGAAAAATTACCCCCAGCCTTTATAGACAAACCCATTCACAGTTTTAACTCAACCTCACCTGGAGACCCTGGAAAGGTTTGAAGTGATAGAGTTTTGGGCTGAATTGTCCATCAAGCGCTTTCCTGATGTTGGCTTGTGACATCTTGCGCTGTTTTTGGCCCTTCAATTTGCCCTCTTCATACATGCTGAAGACACGTTGCATCTTGCGGTATGCATGGGCCGGCAACAGAGCCATCTGGATCGCTTGCAAGACATAGGATTCACTCTGCAGTGATGCCAGAAACGTTACAACATGCTATTAGCTGAACCTGGATCATTGAACAAAACATTTCAAACACTTACCACTTGTGGGGTGACGCAGAGGCGCATGCAGGCTTTCTTCCAATCCCTGTACTTTTGGGTGTTGTAGCGTGGCACAGGGGGATCGTACTCTCCATCGTCACATTTCCCCTCTTCTGAAAAATGCTGAAATAACACCCTCCTACACGCAGCAGCAATTTCGGGAAAAGTGGTTGTCCTCTGGATTTGGTTGTAGTGGTTGTGCTGCTGGGCAATCGTCAGAATGGCCTCTGTCGACAGGCCTTGCCCATACACAGCACACCGCCTTGAAGTGATCTTCCGACAGCCCTCTTCTTCATTAATCCGGCGTATTGCAGTGAAACGCTGCACACCTCCTACCACTTGGTATGTGTACGTGTGACTTGCTCTCTGCTTGAAGGCATCCTTAGTGGCTGAGCAAACCACCAAGAGAGGAGCTGTCAGCTCCTCATGGTCTTCTGCTTCTTCTTTTAGCATTTTCATGAGGAGCTTGACGTACCACTCCTTCACCTCACGTACACGCAAGTGGTCTGGGGGGTCTTGCAGATTCTCCATGGTGACATTGAATGTCCCTATAGGTATAAACAATTGTAATGTTGTAAACATATCTATCCACATTAACTGTTGATAGCTATTAGGGATAGCATGTGCTGATTGTTAACTGTATAATGGAGTACAATAGTAGGCATGAAGGTGGGAAACAAAGAAAAGATGACAAAGCATTCACTTTCAGTATACAAAGACACCAGTGAGGTGGTGAACCCTCACTAAATGCAAAGATCCATGCTGTTCCATCATGCGCAGTGGGCCAAGGGCGTA
Source organism: Agelas oroides (assembly GCA_949130485.1). Taxonomy (NCBI): domain Eukaryota; kingdom Metazoa; phylum Porifera; class Demospongiae; order Agelasida; family Agelasidae; genus Agelas; species Agelas oroides. Next base: position 308,713 of record OX422197.1, on the reverse strand, counting down.
CAAAACAATGGGTCCCTGGTGGTCTACCTTCACAGCTCTCTTTCACTAACACTTATCACCAGCATTTGCATTCACAACTGTTACTAAATTGATAGCTTTTGGCTGAGAATTAACACTATACTTGCTGGAAATCAACACCATACTGGGTAGCAATCAATAACTCTTTGAGTTATAGTCACTCTGTACATAGAATTAACAGGAAGCAGAGAGAGAGAAAGTGAGAAGTAGATGTTTATACTACCTATACTTGCTGGAAGTCAACACCATACTGGGTAGCAATCAATACCTCTTTGAGTTATAGTCACTCTGTACATAGAAGTAACCAAGGGAGAGAGAGAGAAAGAGACAGTGCGAAATAGATGTTTATACTTTCATACCTATGTAATGGGCCTGCAGCTCTGCCTCAATGTCTGCCACTTCCTTCACCCGTTTTGATGGCCCTGGTTCTTCCGACTCAGCTGGAGGATCCTTCCGCTTTCTGGATCGTTCCGTAGATGTAGAGCCCTTTTGTTGTGCAGTTGGCTTCGGTGATGAAAACAACTCCGGTAAAGCAGTGCAGACCGTTACCGTCAAAGCGATATTGTTTTTGACTTCAAAACCGCCCGTATGTATCCCACAGGGAGTATAACCAGGCAGTGCAGCCTTTCAGAAGGTAAACAGAAATTGACCGTAATTTTAGTGTAGCGGAGTAGTATGCAGGTTACCAAGGGAATTTGGCGCATGCGCGAACAGTGTGTACCAGGCTCTCTTTCCTCCTCCCCCGCACAAGAGCCTGGGAACGAGGCTAGCCTCATGCTAGCCAATACTCATAAAACAGAAGCAGGTGACATCATGGTTGTAAAATATGTAGTTTTTTTTTAATGCAATTAGTATCTAGTATCAAAGTAAACTTCCCATAGCAACTACATGTTTTATCCGGTAACGGCCGGGGTACGAGGCTAGGTATAGCTAGACCACCATTTGTGTACCATGTGTATCTGACGCGGATACTTTACAACTGTAACCCTAACCTCGTAACTCTGAGCTACAGTAAAACAATCACAGATGGATTGCACATGGTAATGTGCTCAAAATTTGAAAAGTGCCGTCTCCAATCTTCAGGCGCTGACCACCTTTCCAGATAAAAACATCTTTCGTTTCTTGGCAAAACGTTATCCACCACGAGCTGCTGGATACAGCCATCGGTTTAGAGCCAATAGATGTCTTCTGACGCGAGGACGTACTCATCGTGGATCGCTGGGCAAGGCACAATTATGCGGAGCGCATGTATAACACGTCCAAAGGTCAATGGTTATCCAGTACTATCTTAGCCTCGTACCCAGGCCGTTGTGGGTACGAGACTAGTACTATCTACGCATGCGCGCGCGCAAGCAACTGTAATTATTGTGCACGTGCTGCTGTGCCATTTTCGAATTGGAGCCGGAGCGGAGCTAGCACCAGCACAAAGTGACGAACGCAGGCGCAGGAATGTCTTTGATTGGCGCCCCCTCTGGTGTCAGCGTTGAAACAGTGAGCTTGCTATCGAGTACAAGCAATGAAGTGAACACATACAGTGCAAAATCAGGTGGTGATGCCAAAGCTGAAAGCGGTGTGAGCGTAGGTACAGGTGCGAGTGGCGAGATCGAGGATGAGGCAGTGACAGTTACTACACGTCGAAGGAGAGGTGTGTGGTATGATGGCCTGGGAACAAATAATCTTAGTTTTGTATGAGCACTGTGGAGGTCCTGTTTATGTAAAAAAAAATGGGGGTGGCTACCACCTCCAAGCCACGCCCTTTGCAAGGAAAGAAGAGGTATTGATGACATCTTGATGGTTGCAGCCGCACTCTGTGAGACTAGTACAATTCAAATGTTATTGTTGCGTTGGCTGTAGTAGGTAGGAAGGGCTGTCCCATAAAACATAAAATGCAAACTGTATGAACCTCTCCTTCATTTTTATAGGTATTCCTGAGTTCAGCACAGAAGCACTGCTCACCAAACGTTGCTGCAGCAGAAGTGTAGTAACTTGCTTTCGCAAGTTGTCACAGGTTGACATAGACAAAGCAAGAGAGCACTTGTATAGCCTCGAAACAGAAACAGCTCAAAATCAGGTGGTGCTTGACTACTTTGCCCAGCACAGTAGTGATGGTAATGCAGTCATGTATACAGTTGCCGGGAAAACTGTGTGTGAGACCTGTTGGAGACTTGTGTATGGCCTGAGATACAACAAGTTTTCTTGCCTAAAGCAAAAGTTTGCAGCTGGGGTCATTCATGTAGAGCATGGAAGACAGGGATTGTCACAGCCTCGAGATAGCACATTGCGCGCAACTTGTTGGTTGAGGAGTTTTGTAGACAAGGTTGGAGATCGTATGCCCATGAACTCTTCCCTGCATTTGCCATCATGCCTAACTAAAGCTGATGTATATAGTCTGGCATGTGATGACCTTACACAAGGGAACATGCAGTGTTGCTCAATCTCTACCTTCTATGATGTCTGGTCGAAGGAGTTTCCACATGTACAAATTCCCAAGGTATACTACATGTTTCTGAGTTGTTCTTGTGTACCATAAGCTTGCACTAATATCCTCCCTTTGCGTCTTAATGCATTCTACTTTGAGTACAAATTGGGAGTGGACAATTTGTGAAATAGTCAATTAGTCTTAGCCATATGCACTGAATGAAAAGTATCTATGTAGGAACTTGGAAGTTAAAGAGGGTGTTTGGGGGCATATTAGCACAAGCTTACAGTATTACTAATCCACACCTAGCCCCTTGTTATGTATGCTCTGCTACTTTGTACATTCCAGGAGAATCGTTTTTCAACATGTGATGTGTGTGCAGCTATTCGTGAAGCCAGGGAGCGCACTCTTAATCCAGAAGTCAGAAAATGGATTGGACAGCTGATGGAGAAGCATATGCAGCTACAACGGTAACTTTTTGTAGAATCCAGTCATTGTGTGTGCAGCATGATACATGTATGGAGTGCATGTTCACCAGTTCTCAATGATATACTGACTTGCAGAAATGAGCGTGAGAAGTATGCAAAGCATCGGCACAAGGCAGAAAAGTACCCTTCCAAGTACATAAGCATTATCATTGATGGTATGGACCAAGACAAGACAAACATTCCTCACTTGATATCCACTCCGAAAGCTTTGGCTGGCAACTACACCCTAGAAACGCATGTCACTGGTGTGCGAGTTCATGGCCGAAGTACCATGATGTTCATTGACTGCCAGCAGTTTCCACATGATTCAAACTTGACCATTGAGTTGTTGTCACAAGTGTTCCTTAAATATAAGGTAAGTCATATCATACACAAATCAAGTCATAGCCATGAAGATGCAAGTGTGAATAAATTCGTATGTTTGCTCTGCAGGACAACCTTCCAAGTGTGCTCTATCTACAGATGGATAACACTTGCAGAGATAATAAAAACAAGTACACTCTGACATTTGCAGCACTCCTTGTTCAACTGAACATATTTCAGAAGGTAAGGACTTAGTGAGAAAACAAGACATGCCAAACAATTACAGTAGTTTGTTGATTGCAGGTGAAAATTGGATGTCTTCCTGTGGGCCACACACATGAAGATATTGATCAACTGTTCTCATGCATTTCACGACGCCTGAAGCACACCAATGCACTAACAACCCCAGGTATAGTATGAGAATATGTAAATAGGTTAATCATCCAAATTTATCCCTTAACATTTTGTTTTTGGTCAGATCTTCAACATGTGATTGAAAAGTCCTTCTCTCCCGAGCCAGAGGTGGTTGTGGTGTCACAGGTCCATAGCACCAAAGAATGGATGGGGCCACACATACCATCCATCCATGATCACCTCAAGGCACATCAATTTAAGTTTGAGAAGAGTCAGGGCGAGGAAGTGAAATTGTTTTACAAGGAATGGAGTGGTGATACATTCTGGTTGCCTCAGTCTGGGATTCCCCTTCTGATGCCACATGAGGGTCGTTTGTGCCCAAGTGGTGTACCCCAGTTACTCACGCCACACTATGATGAGGAGAGTATCAAGAAGCTGGAGGTGACACTTGAAAAGGTTGCCGCATACTTGGAGAAGAGTGGAGCCAAAGAATGGTGGGAGAACTGGATAAAATGTGCCAAGGAGGAAGTGCAGTCAAGTGAAGCAGATCAGGGTATGAAACACTTTTTTTGACTATAGTAACCAATAGACCCTATTTCAGTACTGTTACATAACCTTATTTATTATCCAGTTCATATTTCTACAACAATATTTTCCTATTCCCGTGCTGTGCAATATCACACGCTATTGCGCGGGTGTTATTGCACAGGCAGAGTCTATGCAGTATCCTAGCAACCATGATGTGCTTTAATTAGAGCCAGTGCTTTTGAATGGCGAGTTACTCAGTGTGTGAGAAGAGACACAACGCTATTGTTTATCAATGGATGAAAAACATTTTATCATACTCGTTACCATGCATATCAAGGTTATTGCACTCGTGGGCTGCATCAAGTTTCACTCGCCTTCAGCTCATGGAAATACCACGCCCACTTGTGCAATAACTCATGATATTGTACTCTAACTTATGTAATAAGGTGTATTTATCTCTGATTTGTTGTTTATTCACTTTACAGATTGGATTATTCAGTGTGTGAGCTCAGAGGGAGCTTGTGCAGTTGTGCAGCAAGATGATCACAGTGGCCACATCTCAGGGGTTGACATCGAGTCACCGTACAAGGCAACAGTAAAAGAAAAGGAGCGAGACACAGAGATCCCTGGAATTGGGCCGGTCTGTACACGATGGGTTGGTGAAAAGGGCAAGAAGCAGCTAATGCAGCTAGCAGACCAGGAGAAGTGCAGATCATTGAAGCAAGAGCTGCACAACCTAGCAAGTGAATGCAAGAAAGCGCTAACTGTTCTTGGTGCTGACAAAAGCTCAGATCCTCAAGTTCAAAAGGCAAATTCCTTGTGTGATGTGTATCTGGGTAAGTCGTCAAGCAAGTCTAAACCATGCTTACATAATAAAAAGATGGGTGCTCTGTGGAAAAGCCAGCACGATGAATCTCCTGGAGCTATCGCTGGACCAGCAGGTGCTACAACAGTTCTTGGCTCACAGCTAGTCGATACAATCATGGAAAAACACAAGCAACCTCCAGATGTAAGCTGAATTAACTTTGAATGTTGTGTGGGTTTAAGAAGGTAGGGGTATATTTGAAGGATCGTGTCATGTCTTTGTATGCTCACCATGTGAACCTTCTCTCAACTGAATTGTGTAGGAAGACTTCCTACACTATTCGGTGAAAGTGGGGGTGCACATGAAGGATCGTGTCATGTCTTTGTATGCTCACACATGTGAACCTTCTCTCAACTGAATTGTGTAGGAAGACTTCCTACACTATTCGGTGAAAGTGGGGGTGCACATGAAGGATCGTGTCATGTCTTTGTATGCTCACACATGTGAACCTTCTCTCAACTGAATTGTGTAGGAAGACTTCCTACACTATTCGGTGAAAGTGGGGGTGCACATGAAGGATCGTGTCATGTCTTTGTATGCTCACACATGTGAACCTTCTCTCAACTGAATTGTGTAGGAAGACTTCCTACACTGTTCGGTGAAAGTGGGGGTGCACATGAAGGATCGTGTCATGTCTTTGTATGCTCACACATGTGAACCTTCTCTCAACTGAATTGTGTAGGAAGACTTCCTACACTATTCGGTGAAAGTGGGGGTTCACATGAAGGATCGTGTCATGTCTTTGTATGCTCACACATGTGAACCTTCTCTCAACTGAATTGTGTAGGAAGACTTCCTACACTATTCGGTGAAAGTGGGGGTGCACATGAAGGATCGTGTCATGTCTTTGTATGCTCACACATGTGAACCTTCTCTCAACTGAATTGTGTAGGAAGACTTCCTACACTATTCGGTGAAAGTGGGGGTGCACATGAAGGATCGTGTCATGTCTTTGTATGCTCACACATGTGAACCTTCTCTCAACTGAATTGTGTAGGAAGACTTCCTACACTGTTCGGTGAAAGTGGGGGTGCACATGAAGGATCGTGTCATGTCTTTGTATGCTCACACATGTGAACCTTCTCTCAACTGAATAGTGTAGGAAGACTTCCTACACTATTCGGTGAAAGTGGGGGTTCACATGAAGGATCGTGTCATGTCTTTGTATGCTCACACATGTGAACCTTCTCTCAACTGAATTGTGTAGGAAGACTTCCTACACTATTCGGTGAAAGTGGGGGTGCACATGAAGGATCGTGTCATGTCTTTGTATGCTCACACATGTGAACCTTCTCTCAACTGAATTGTGTAGGAAGACTTCCTACACTATTCGGTGAAAGTGGGGGTGCACATGAAGGATCGTGTCATGTCTTTGTATGCTCACACATGTGAACCTTCTCTCAACTGAATTGTGTAGGAAGACTTCCTACACTATTCGGTGAAAGTGGGGGTGCACATGAAGGATCGTGTCATGTCTTTGTATGCTCACACATGTGAACCTTCTCTCAACTGAATTGTGTAGGAAGACTTCCTACACTATTCGGTGAAAGTGGGGGTGCACATGAAGGATCGTGTCATGTCTTTGTATGCTCACACATGTGAATCTTCTCTCAACTGAATTGTGTAGGAAGACTTCCTACACTATTCGGTGAAAGTGGGGGTGCACATGAAGGATCGTGTCATGTCTTTGTATGCTCACACATGTGAACCTTCTCTCAACTGAATTGTGTAGGAAGACTTCCTACACTATTCGGTGAAAGTGGGGGTGCACATGAAGGATCGTGTCATGTCTTTGTATGCTCACACATGTGAACCTTCTCTCAACTGAATTGTGTAGGAAGACTTCCTACACTGTTCGGTGAAAGTGGGGGTGCACATGAAGGATCGTGTCATGTCTTTGTATGCTCACACATGTGAACCTTCTCTCAACTGAATAGTGTAGGAAGACTTCCTACACTATTCGGTGAAAGTGGGGGTTCACATGAAGGATCGTGTCATGTCTTTGTATGCTCACACATGTGAACCTTCTCTCAACTGAATTGTGTAGGAAGACTTCCTACACTATTCGGTGAAAGTGGGGGTGCACATGAAGGATCGTGTCATGTCTTTGTATGCTCACACATGTGAACCTTCTCTCAACTGAATTGTGTAGGAAGACTTCCTACACTATTCGGTGAAAGTGGGGGTGCACATGAAGGATCGTGTCATGTCTTTGTATGCTCACACATGTGAACCTTCTCTCAACTGAATTGTGTAGGAAGACTTCCTACACTATTCGGTGAAAGTGGGGGTGCACATGAAGGATCGTGTCATGTCTTTGTATGCTCACACATGTGAACCTTCTCTCAACTGAATTGTGTAGGAAGACTTCCTACACTATTCGGTGAAAGTGGGGGTGCACATGAAGGATCGTGTCATGTCTTTGTATGCTCACACATGTGAACCTTCTCTCAACTGAATTGTGTAGGAAGACTTCCTACACTATTCGGTGAAAGTGGGGGTGCACATGAAGGATCGTGTCATGTCTTTGTATGCTCACACATGTGAACCTTCTCTCAACTGAATTGTGTAGGAAGACTTCCTACACTATTCGGTGAAAGTGGGGGTGCACATGAAGGATCGTGTCATGTCTTTGTATGCTCACACATGTGAACCTTCTCTCAACTGAATTGTGTAGGAAGACTTCCTACACTATTCGGTGAAAGTGGGGGTGCACATGAAGGATCGTGTCTTGTGTTCTTATGTTTAAACGTTTGTGTGGTGCTTTTGAGTGTAATTTATACTCTATTCTTTACATCTTTCCCCCAGATATACATTGGAAATTTACGAGGGAAAACTGCTGTGCAGCACAACGCTGACATAACCAAAGACTTAAAACTTGGGAGTCTGGTTGCTGTCAACCATCCAGAGTGGGTTGGAAGTGTGCCTCAGATTGCAACAGTAATGAGAATCCCTGATGATCTTGCTGAAACCCCTGAAGTAGAGATTGCGTGGTTGGAGCATGATAGGGGTACAAAGAAGGCGACATGGTTGCGCAGCTTTCGACAGTCAAAGCGGCCGAATACAACGATTCACATTGACAATATATTATTATACAACTTTGAACTTAATCCGAATGGACAGACATTACGCAAAACAACAAGAGAAGAATTAAAAACCATTTATGAGGAACTTAGAGAAGGGGAATGGAGCTATGCACTGAAACAATCTAAAAGGAAACGATTTTGAAGTTATATGACATTGTGCATGTAGTTTTTGTAAGAAAGCACTATCTATCTGTCCATAGTATGCACTAATATAGATTTTTTTGTTAGGAACACTTCCTGCACATCCCAGTGTTGGCTCAAAATTGCTTGTGTAGGAAGACTTCCTACACATGTCACCGGGATGAAATGTATGGTACATGTGTAGGAAGACTGGGGTGAAATGTATGGCACATGTGTAGGAAGACTTCCTACACATGTCACCGGGGTGAAATGTATGGTACATGTGTAGGAAGACTTCCTACACATGTCACCGGGGTGAAATGTATGGCACATGTGTAGGAAGACTTCCTACACATGTCACCAGGGGTCAAATGTGTAGCACATTTGTTCGCATGTTTTGCCTCAAATGGCATTCACTTAGCAACAAACTACCTTTTCTTATTTAATTCGGAGAATGTTAGAGGTACTATGTATATCTTTGTCTGCACATGCTACAAAGTAGGAAAGTACCCCCCAAAAATGGACATGCTTAGCCATTGTCCCTGTCCTCATTAACTGACTAGCTTCTACATCCTCCATACATCTCAATAATGGGGGAAGAAAAACTCTGTTGCTATGGTGATAGCTACCAAAGTTACCAATCCTCTCACCATTTAGGACTTCCAACTGATTTTTCCATTGTTCATAGCACTATGGTGACAGTTACGTTGCTAACATCCTAGCCAGGAGCATAGAACTGAAGCTTTCACAAGAAGACTGCATTGCTACAGTTACAGGTGAACAAACTAACCAGCAGTACTGCCTCTGATTAGTTTAAACTTAAGGTCACAAAGCAGTTTTTGATTACCATCCAGCCTTCACACCAGCTGCAGTGTGGCTGAACTATGAGCACTTCATTAGGCCCCACTTTGCAAGAAGGTCAGTTGGAGGCCCACTACCACAGTTGGACCTGTATGTCAGCGGAGGAGGAGCCAGAAACCTCTTTCTTATGAGGTGAGTTTATGCATCAACTATATATTCGTGTTGGAAGAAGACGTTATTATGCAAGTGTAACCAAAAAACTCTGTAGATGCCTCCGTGAAAGATTTGATGGATTTCATGTGGGCACAACCGAGGAGATTGGAATAAACCCAGATGCAAAAGAGGTACATAACACAAGTTATTGATACTTATCTTTCACTAGTTTGACACCATCCATCTCCAGGCTATTTGTTTTGCCCTGTTGGCCTATCAGACCTGTAAAGGAAGACCTACCAATGTACCCAGTGAGTCATAGAGCAATTCCTGACATTCATCCCTCATTTATTCGTACGTCAGCAGACTTTTGGTATGTTGAAACACATCACATACACGCACACAGGTGTCACAGGTGCCAGAAAACATGTCATTCTCGGGAAGATTTGCCCAGTTATAAAATAACGAACTAATTGAAATTTAACTTGCATATCAATTGGCCATGTATTGTACCTGTTTGTCAGTTGACCAGGAAAGCGATCACTCGTCCAGTTCTTGCCTCCCTTACTACCCTCTGGAGCTCCTCATCTGCTCCTTGTTGCTGGTATAGTCGTTTTACATCATGGATATCACTGCTCCCACATACCACAAACACCAGAGAGCCAGAGGGACATCCTTCAACCACACTAATCACATCTGAATCCAGAGATTGGATCACTTTTCTCTGTCTTTCCTGGTTTCCTCGCAGTACTGACTTCAGCAAGGCCTCCATTGCATGTAGCTGGAGGAAGGTGAAGTCACACTGTGGAATGACGTCCCTGGAACCTGTTGTGACGGCTTCATCATTGGCTGCTACACAGCGGAGTGTGGTATTGGCACCAAACAAGTTGACAACACCAACCTTGTCAACGATCCCAGTGGTACGACCTTGTAGTTTCATCTCAGTCAGAATACTCTTGCTGGCCTCTTCATTCCAAACCATGGTACAACCGGCTCCCTTCCGCAACTTAAGCAGGACAAGCTCCATGCAAGCTGAAGCATCCTCCACTGAACTGTGTCCACCAGCTTTCCCTTGGATTTTAGTCTGGAGTAGCTTGCTTGTGAGCATACGTAGAGGAGGCTTGCTAATGGGGGTGGCATGCGGAGTAAAGAGACAGGACGTATCAATGACATAAGGGTGTATGAGTTTCAACGCATGAAAGTCGTTCTCTAGTGAGTGCCCAACTAAGATGCAATCAGGCAGTAGGAGGGCACCCAGCTCTGTGTGGACATCCGACAGAGTGGTATTAACATCCTTGAGTGTGTCTTCGTCAATTCCACTAAATTTTGTCTTGTAGTCCATAATAGGACACTCGGGTTTTACAAATTTATCATAGATGCACTTCAGGGACTCATCGACAACAGATACTCGTGCCAGTTCCAAGCCATTCTTTGTCTCCACCATTTCACAGTCAACTGCAAACATTGGATAATGTTGAGTGCATTGCAAACCCTTTACCTCACTAGCGGGCCAATCAATAACTTTGAAGTATTCTGACAGATCCTTCTCTGAGCTGTCACTCGCTTCCTGAGAACTTAGCAGAGGAATGGGATATGTGTTTTCCCTCAGGGCTTTTAGAGATAATAGACAACTTGCTCGGGTGACTTCTCCATTGGCTATCCCTCTTTTCGTACCACTGTCTTCATTTTCACTCGATTTAAGCATGAATGCCTCGATGCCTAGCCTTACAAATCGTGCAGAACCAGGATGTTCAATGTTGAACTGGAAACAGGGACTGAGAGATTTCAGCTTCTCAAAGTGCAGGTCAGAGCTGGTGAACATTTGTTCAGACACCAGAGAGAGCCAAATCACAACAAGTCGCTTCTCTCTAAGCATGTCAATTCCTTCTAAGGGAGCAGGTAGGGAGGGAGTACCCAGAAGCAGGTGGAGAATCATTTTCTGAAAGAAGCGGGTTTTGAGCGTGATTGAAGGTGTGTTGTCCGGAGAATGCCCTCTTGATAACTGCACCAATGCCTGGAGTACAGCCACTTGGGTCTGATTCAAGGTCTCTGGTTTACACTTGGGAGGCTGCCATTTCTTGGCCATTAACTTTTCTTGCTTTTTCTGTTGTTTCTTGAGTATTCGTTTCTTCCTCTTTGAAAGTGGTTTCTTTTCCACACCTGCCCCCGGTGTCAAGCTCTCCTTATCAAGTTTCTGTTTCTTTGCTGGCCCCGGTGGTTCCAGGTCACCATCACGTGCCTCATTCCCAGACTCGCTGCCTGAGAGGACTTCGCCCTCACTCAACTCACCACCTTCCACTGCCGCCATCTTCAATCAGTCTTGCAATCAGTTTACCCCAAAACCATCAACCATCATTCATGTCTGTTTTCACCTGCAGAGCAAAATGGAAGCAGATTGCACAACAATTGCAAAATTTTACGATGATGATCACCAGAGGTTGCTGATCTGCCCAGGAGCAACTTGGTTGATCTTGTCAGCTCACACTCACAGGCGGCTGAGGACACCCAGTGAGGCAGTGTGGCCCTTCTGGGCGGCTTCTGCGAACGTGATCAAGTCTAGGAACGCGTTACCTGTTCAAAGTGGGCGGAGTCTACGATTGTAGCATGTAGCGATGGAATTGGTTGCCGTGATCACTGGGGCGAATACGTGAGTTTTCTAATCTACTGTGTGTGCATTCGGGAGAGGTCATAGGCTCTGTCTTTCCCACTGCAAAACAAGGATAGCGTGGGAGTTTAACCACAAATCAGCCGATAAATCCTTTCCCACGCCCCCCCCCCCCCCCCACACACACCACTGCATATACGCTTCCCTTCCTCACTCAAGAGGTGTAGGGCTTGCGGTGGCTCATAGGCTACTGTCTGAGCACCATGGAGTGCGTGTGTGTCTGGCATGTCGTAACCTCAGCAAAGCGGAGACTGCTCGGCAGTCTCTACTGGTGGAACACCCAGGGGCAAGGGTGGACTTACTTCAGGTAGACACCAGTGCTCCTCACTCTGCTGTTGCTGCAGCCAGTGAGATACAGAGAAGGTGAGCGTGCACTTCAGAGAAGGTGATTGCAGCCTCATTCAGCTACTATGTTAGCTCACAGGTCTCCACCCAGCTTCTTGTTTCGTGGAGTATGGAAACGTAGGACGCAATGGGAAGCTGGAAATGAGGCTATGGTCTGTATTCGTGTGAGTTTAATACCACCCCTTCAGTTGATGTCTTCTCATCTATACGTAGGTACACTCATGTGGACTGGTTGTATTGCAATGCCGGTATTATGCCTGTGACAGGGATAAACTGGGGGGCTTTCTGGCCCCCTACGTTCAGCAACGTCAAACAGCTGTTCTCAACTGGAGGAGAGCTGCTGCAGATCATCGATGACACAAACCAGGAGGGACTGAGACAGATCTTTGGCACCAATGTGTTCGGTCACTTTCTCATGGTCAGTGCAGCTTCACTTGTGATGCTGTATGGTCAGTGCAGCTTCACTTGTGATGCTGTATGGTCAGTGCAGCTTCACTTGTGATGCTGTATGGTCAGTGCAGCTTCACTTGTGATGCTGTATGAAGAGAATTAGTCTCATTCCCAGACCCTCGGTCAGTGAGACCCTGTGTACCTCTCCTCCCCTCTCCTCCCCTCTCCTCCCCTCTCCTCCCCTCTCCCCCTCTCCCACGTAGATCCAGCACTTGGAGGACTTCCTCTCATCCCAGGGCCGTCCCTGTCACATCATCTGGACCTCCTCAGGAGCTGCAGACAGGGCGCACTTTGACTCCACTGACATCCAGGGGAAGAGAAGGTGGCGATGAAACCTCATGTGTAACTTCTAGTACCATTCTTATGATATGTGGTACATTTCCTTTGACAGTGGCAACCCTTATGCCTCCTCCAAGAAGCTAGTAGACATCCTCAGTCAAGAGCTCAACAGGAAACTGAACGATAAGGTGGGAAGTCTCGTCACTCGTGCAATACATCATATGACTGCCACAGTATGCACTGAAACATGTCATGTGACATCATGTGACCACTGAAACATGTCGTGTGACATGTGGCCACTGAAACAGGTCATGTGACCACTGAAACATGTCATGTGACATCATGTGACCACTGAAACATGTCATGTGACCATTGAAACATGTCATGTGACCATTGAAGCATGTCATGTGACATGTGACCATTGAAGCATGTCATGTGACCATTGAAGCATGTCATGTGACCACTGAAGCATGTCATGTGACTACTACAGTTACCATCCTAGAATCCTGAGACCTGGCACTCGCCCTCTGCAGGGTATCTACTCAGATGTAGCATGTCCTGGTATGATGCTCACACAGATGACGCTTGGTATCCTTGGAAAATGGTTCTGGACACTTATACTCCCTCTGCTGCTTCTGGTCAGTGGGACTCTCTCCCACGTACAGTGCGTCTCCGATAATCGTGATGTTATGACTATCCCTCAGGTTCGTATGCTGGTTACCCCCACCCTGACAATGAACCCATATAATGGCTCAGAGGCACTGGTGAGTCAAGTTCATGCAACTTAGAAAAAATTGTGTCAGCTTGTCAGTGTTTGATAAGAGGAACGCAACTGACTGACTGGTTGTGTGCTAGTCTCGTGACCCAGACCCCCCTAAGAGAAAAGGTGTGTGGGTATGAGACAAGTTCTGTGCATGAGAGTGATGCCCATCTCCTCAGTGCGGGTGATGCACACAACATCTAGGTCTGCCCTAACAGTAAGATGTGGTCATAGATCTGTTAGCTTTGGAACCAGATCGGTCTGGCACCGAGACTATTTCTGATATATAGCAAATGTGTACAGTAGTCTGTGTTCACCTCTGATGACATGTTGTCTCAGGTGTGGCTGGCCAGACAGCCTCCTCACTCCCTCGACCGCAACAAAAAGTACTACAGCAAAGTGACTGCCTTTGGGAGAAGATACGTGGACCACAGACAGGTCTGCATGTGTGTTACTAGATAGTCTGCAGGTCTGGCTATGACCACAGACTGGTCTGCATGTGTGTTACTAGATAGTCTGCAGGTCTGGCTATGTCCGTTAACATGACTTGTGTATTGCCTGCATGTCTGGCTATATTGTGAGCTCATGGCTGTATGGTATGTTATGAATATTCCTCACCCACCACAAAATCTGTCAGAGAACATGAGCAGGTTCGCTTGTCCAAACTCCAGCAGTGTGCAGCAACTGTAACTGGAGTGTTTACACAGCACTTGTGTATGCATGCATGCCCTACCTACCTTCAGTGTTGTATAGTCACACAACAGCCTCACTCCCAGGCTTCTCTCTCGTTTTTTGGTGGCATAATGTACTGGTGAGGAGCCTGTGAAGGTTGTTCACTCGAGTCACTCTGGAAATTTTCATAGCCTTGCCCTGTCCAGCTTTCCTGCATCACTTGAAGTATGCAAAAGCAAGGAGGTTTTTTAACATGCATGGGGAGAGCCTGGAAACGTGGCTAATATTATCAGGTACACCATCTGTCAGGTTTACATGTCCAGGTTTGCATTGTTAGGGGATGGGGTTGGGATTAGGATTAGAGAACAAAGAAAGAACGAAAGGAGATCAAAGGCACTACTAAGCCTTTGGTGGCAATCCTGGACATCTCTCTGTTTACTATGCACTCCCTTCCTGCGCACATTCAGCTGGAACAATGCCAAGAGCTCAGTAGAGAAGTGTACACTCGGCTTGAACAACTAGCTACACAGTTCAATTCTTAGCTGCATGTATGTCAGGTCAATTATTACTATTGTTGAGGAATGTATCATAACCAGAATAATTGTGTGACACTCAATTTATATTTATTAACTTCTTGTCTTATTTTTATTTATATAGTCCAATTAAAAAAAGGCTGGTATGTGTATGCTTCCTTGGACTTAAAAATGTAATTTGAATTTGAAATACTATTACTGTTGGGTTTGATTGATTAAAAGTACAAACACAATGATTACTGTTGTGAAAAAAAAAGGATTGATTTTCAGAAGTGAAAAAAAATTACACCTTCTCATTGACAAGAGGATCCAAATGTGCAAAAACGTTCATCCACGAACTTTCCTTCTTTTCGACCTCTTGACCTTTTGAGCCTCTTTTGGGCAAGGGCTGGGCACCTCCAGAACCTGGCACTGTTGGCCCCCCCAGTGGCTGCTGTGGGGGAAAGATGGGCCCTCGGCTGGTCATCAATGGAGAGCGAAACATGGGCACCTGACCGGCTGTCAATGGAGAGTGAAATGTGGGAGCATTGGGCAACATTTGTGTCTGTTGCATTGTTGGTAAGAGAAAGGACTGGTTGGGTTGAAGCGAGGGATTTGGAAGGGTGGGAGGAGGTAGCTTTTCCTGGAAGTAAGCAAGGTCTAGTGATCCAAGTTCACTCCCCCTGTCACTGGTTGGTGGGGAGCTCAGTGAGGGAGGAGGGGCAGTCGTTGTAGACGGAGCCATTAGGTCTGCACTTTCCTTCACCACAGGTTGCTCCTCTCTCATTCCCAGCAGTTCATCCAGAGTAGAGTCTGCAGATAAAACCGGTGGCTTGCTGCTATCACCAGCTGGGGTGAGAGTGGGGTGCAGTGCCAAGTCAAGGGCATCCAGAGCAGATTGAGTAGTAGTACCCTCGTCTTTCTCCTGTCCTATGGTGGAGCTGCTACCCAGTGGGTCCAGGCCAAAGAGTGGGTCTTGGGTAGAATCAGATGTGTCCTGCATGAACTCCTTTTCCCAATCAGATGTGCTGCTTTCAGACTTTTCTGTAGGCATCAAGATGGAAAAACTGCTCCATTCGTCAAACAGTTGGTCAGTTTGATCCTGTCCGCTGGAGTCGGAGGATGTTTGGTGCTGCGGACTGAGCTCAAGGAGATTTCCGACTCCCTCACCAGTAGAAGCTAAGGTGTCAGAGGAGGGAGGAGGATGGGGAGGCTGTGTATCTTCTAGCTGGCCGGCCAGCTCCTGGAGTGCTGGTAGTTCGGCTTCTATTCCACTCAAGTGGAGGTCATTCACTTTTGCCTCCCTTTCAAGGTCCAGCAGTGAATTTACAAATGATTGTTCGCTCTCTTCTTCTTCTTGTTTTGGTTGTTGCTGCCCACCAGGTGGGGAGGTTGGTTTGGAGCCACCCATGTCAATCAGTGGCTCATCGTCATCTAAAAGCTGCCCACTTGAAGGCCCCTGCAAAGTATCAGGAGGTGGAAGCTCAAAGGCAGCTGTCTCCTCCACTTCCAGGTCCCGGATCTCATCCATGAGGTTTCTCAACTTGTACTGGTGGTGGTGATGGGAGCGCAGGTCAGCCATTATCTTGTGGTACTCTCCTGCCCACTTGTCTGTGAAGGTGAGAAACTCTTTCTGGTAGATGGGGAGCAGGCGGGACAAGAGGTTGCAGCGACTGGCAGAGACCATGCTAATCTTTTCGGAGAGGTCCCTCTTTAGACGTTCAAACCTTTGCTTGGTCTCCTTCACAGTAGCTTGGGACTGTGTGTGTGTGTGTGGGAGAGGGTGAGGAAGGGGGGGCTGACTTCAGTTGTGATGAAGCTCAAGCATAACGCCTAAATACTGAACACACACACTAGCATCACACCCATACTCAACTCGTCCTACAGGACACAGCCTGGCTACCTCCTCCTACACACACACACACACATACCTCTCTGAACTTTGCGAGCTGGTCACGGTAGTCTGGGTTCTGTAGCTTCATGGAGACGTTCTTCATCCACAGCAGTGCAGCACGATACTCTGACCTGGCCTTCTCCAACAGTTGGATGGAAATGGCCAAGTCACGAATGGCACTTTCACGAAATGTACACGACTCCTGGTATATTCTCATCAGAGCAGGGATAAGGCCCAACCTGTGTGTGTGGTTTGTACATGTGTAGAAAACCACCCCAATGTTCCAACAACTGAAGCACAGACCAGAGATACATACCCCAAAGAGGAACCCAATGGAGAGACACATGAACATACAAACAAAGGGATACATTCTCACAGGCGCATGGGAGAGCCTGGGAATGAGGCTGCCCAACATAAGAGTACATTAACATACCAGCTCTTACCGATAACAAGCATTCATTGCAGTTGGCAAAGAAATTCAGTGTGTGCTACATGTTATGTGTGGGGAAACCAATAGGCTGCCACTTGGCAGGAACCATCATCGTGACATAGTTGGGAGGTGATAAGAGTCACGTGGTCTCTTGCCAATAAATACAGTCATGTGTCAGGTATGGAGGAAGCACACTTAGACCAGTATGCTCTGATGGTTAGGAGTGGATGCCTGGGTATTGTTCTTCTAGTTGCCTCACCTGGCCTTTCCGTCTTGCTGCTGTAGTTTTCCGACCTTCTGCATCACTTCCCCAGCATTCGTGTACTCGGTCTCACTCCACACATTGAGGTGTTCCCCCATCAGCAGCTCGTGATTAGTTACAGCTGGAGCGGGGGGGTGTAGGTAGGGGAGAGAGGAGAGAGAGAGAGGAGGGAAGAGGAAGGAGGGAAGGGCAAAGGATGAAGAAGTGGGATGGTAAGAAAGATGAAGAGGAAGGCAAGAGATATAGCAGTTTGAGTATATATACCTCGTAGCCTGTTGCTGTACTTGTCCAATGACTGTAGCAGCTCTTGACAAGATGCACCCAAGTGGTAGGCTCTCTGGAGTATGGGTGTGAGAGTGTGTGTGAGTTCGAGGGACAAAAAACATGACACAGTTTGCAGGGCCTGGCAACTAAAGACTCAAGTCTACTGCCACCAAGACTCAAATAGGAGAGAGCTTGGATGGCTGCTCGTTCCAGCGATAACCTGCAGTCTCACCTCCAGCTTGGTGTCAATGTCGGCATCTCCAGCCACAACAAACTCATCCTGGGACTTTCCAAGTTTCTCAATGACGCTTTGCTTCGCTTTCCAATATTGCTTCTTGAGCTTCTTTTCAAGGGTGTCTGCACCATACATTCCGTCTTGCACTGAGCCATAGTTGAACGGAGAGCACTTCAACTCCTCACTGCCAAACCCCTCCATCTTGGGGAGCTAAGGGAGGAGAGGTAACAGACTTTCATCTGTCAACGTTACAGGTTACCACCCGTGACACATGCTGGTACTAGGTCTATTGAAGGTGGTCAAAAGACCAGACCTCTCATAATTGATCTGGTGAAAGGCCATTGGTTTGCAATAAGGATAAATGACAACGCTTTTTGTTGGTTGCTATAGAGAAAAGGTCAGGCACTTACTCCTGGAATGTTGGCACTGTCAGTGCTCTTTGACGGCTCCATTGATCCAGGACCAAATGTATTCAGCATATAATTGTGCTAGTACATCTGCTTGTAGTCAATTCTCACATTTATGACATAAGTTACCTAGTTCACTTGACACTTCACTATTCAACCCGACAACCGATTTCCACTTCCTTGGCGGGTGTTAATTAGAAAGACGGTCCAGCCCTCCCGATCCCAAGATCATGTACCACTCCTCCTCATAACAAGTGCGTGGTATTTTCACAGCCAATCAGATTCAATGTTCACAAATTTAACCGCGCGCGCGCTAAAATAGTCCTTTGTAACGTAGCAACAAAGTGGTTTCTGTGGTCTTCTGTGTAAAAGAGCGCGGTCGTGTTAGTGTGTACAAGCAGCAAGCTGCAAGCTAAGTTGTAAGTGTCTTCGCGTTCCACAACGATGATCATGTCTGAACCCACTGCAACACAACGAGTCGACGAATCGCACCAGCCAGGATATTTGGAAAGACCTCGGTTCACTAAAGATGGCGAGAATTCTTCCAAAGACAGTGAAGTGACCCTGCTGCTCGGCCACAATAAAGTTTCTTACCCTTGGTCGCAGATGAAGGGACTGATACGTCCGGAAACAATTATCCAACGCAGCGAGCATGAGGTCCACCTACCGTACGGGGTACACGTGCAGACTGTGCAAACGGTAGTCGACAGCCTCCAGCAGGGGCGGGTTGTCGATATCTCCGGTCTGAACGTGTTTCCTGTGCTGAAGTGCGCAGCTTTGTTCGGTATGGAAGGCGTGAAAGGTATCTGTACACGTTACCTGTCCGAATCTGTATCGGTAGACAACTGTTTTCGGCTCAGAAAGCTTGCGATTGAGTGTTCCGCCTCCCGATTGGCTGCGCAGTGTGATTCCTTCATCGCCAATTCTCTCGGTGAACTGCTCACACAGGAAGATTTTCTCAACCTTCCCCGCATTCAAGTGGACGTAGAGGTCTCCTCGCAGGTGTTCGAGTTCACCACTGACGCATGCCTGCTGGAAAAACTGCTGCCCAGAGTTGTCAAGAAACTCGAAGAAGAAGCCAGCAGCTGCTTTCATTTGGAGGAGTCGGTTATCCACCTTGTCCTCACATCTGATTTCTCTCTCTCCCACTCCCTATCCACGACCGATGTAGCAGATTGCCTTAGAAGAGGTGCAGATAGTTCGCCTGCAAAGCCACTTTCAAGCCTGTCAAAGCTCGTGAAAATTCAACCTTCAACAGCTCGCAAACTGGAACTTGGTGATCCTAAAACTGGCGAAACTGGCTCCTGGAAAGTGATCGCAGATGTCAACATGTCAGAAATTGCCTCCATTTGTCTCATTGACCAGGGCTCCTCTCTTGCTGTCCTCAATGTTACCCTGCACGCCAGTGATACTGATGACAACCTCTTTCCTGCAAGTCCCACAACAGGTCTCCCAGCATATAGTGGGGCTGCACTTACTGCACAGATGAACTTAGCCAGAAGTGGCTTTGGTATAGTTGCTACTGAAAGCAGAATTCTTGCAATTGGTGGTTACAACAGAGAGGGGTGCCTTGAAAACTACGAGAGATATGACTTCACCTGTAACTCGTGGGAGTTAATGGGGAAAATGCACACAAAGCGAGCTCGTTTTGCAGCCACTGAACTGTGTGAAGATGTGTATGTGATTGGTGGATGTGATGGTCGAGAAGAGCTTGGGTCAGTTGAAATGCTTGACCAAAAATTGCAATCCTGGATTCGGTTGAATTGCCCCATGCCAACTGCGAGAAGCTGTCTTGGTGCAGCACTCTTGGATGGGAAAATCTATGTAGTTGGAGGATCGTGCTATTCTAAACCACTGAGAACTGTCGAGCAATTTGATCCTGTGTGCCGTTGTTGGAAAGTCCTACCCTCCATGAAAAAGACAAGGTGTGATTTGGCTGTTGTAACTTACAATGGAAAGGTGTATGCTCTCGGAGGACAAACGTCTGGCTGGAATTGCCTAGCCAGTGTCGAGTGCTTTGACCCTGCTCATAACTCGTGGAGTCAGGTTGCTAATATGAACACCCCACGTCGTAATGCAGCAGCCATTGCTGTCGAAGACAAAATCTACGTTGTTGGTGGATACAATGGTTCAACAGCACTAAATTCAGTTGAAATCTATGATCCCCTAACAAACCAATGGACCTTTGCTGCACCAATGCACATAAAGCGATCTTCTGCAGCTATTGCACATTCTGATGGAGTTATATTCGTCATTGGTGGCTACACAGGATCCTCCTTTCTTAATTCAATCGAGTGTTTTAACTTGGATAGCCAGATGTGGACTTCATTTGTGTAGCCTTTTATTCTTATTTGTGTCTTGTGCTGTATGTAGCGGAGCCCTTACAATGTCAAAGAGCCAATAGAACTTGTATTCACATAGCCAGTTACTGTACATATGCTTATCAATGTTTGCTTGGAGCTATCCCACTCAGAGCTTAACTGGGAGACCAAACAAAGTATATTCATCATGTATTAGACATGTTTACAACAGACAAAATTAAGTTAAGCTTGTGAGGCATCCAGCCCTGTTATCTGTGAATCAGTTTCTAACAGAGCTTTCATAAAACAAGCTACACAAAGGATTGCAGCTGGAGGGTGCCACAACAAAAAGGAGATTATCATTATTACATCAGTTTCTCTGTAAGGAATTCTTCAATGGTGTCTGTGTCCCACCTATCAATCCTGTAAGAGAAAGGAGGGGGTTACTAATATTCCATTCTTCATTAACTTCAAGGTATTCTTCTTTTAGGCTCAATGGTGTAATACAATACCCAACCCTTACAGTATTGATGTAGAGTTGCTGCTTGTGTGTGTGCATAGCATCACGTGACTTTAGTTATAGTTGAGACATTAATGCAACAACCAAGCCAACTAAAGGTGCTGAGTGAGACTAGGTTTGCTCCATGATGACTAAGCACTTTCTTCTTTTGTGGCTTTTGTAATCAGGAAACTGCTAGGTAGACAGTGCCTACACCCAGCATTTTGTGGCTAGTGGTACAGACACTGCTTGTCCCAAGGCTTCTAAATGGTATTTTTTAATTGTCAAGGTACACACAAACTTCCTCCACTAAAGCGGTCCCCTCAGTTCCAATAGGGTATGACCCAGACTGCACTACATAGATAGCACAGGAGGGAAACAGGATATTACCACACTCACGCTAGTGTGTCCTGAACAGTGTTGGTATCATCCAGAAGTTTCAAGGTCGGGCTGGCCCCTTTTTTGTAGCGCACCTGGAGTCTGGGATACTTGTCTTTCCCACTGCCCTTCACAAAGGCTGAGAAGGAGAAACAAACACAAAAAAGTGCTCAAAGATTGTGGAGCTATTATAAGAGGGAACCAATATGGCACACTATAGGAAATACTTACTGTAATAGATGAGGGAAGGGAACTCGCCATAGACCACAGTGCATGCTAGCATCAGCTCACATTTCACAATTACCTACTCAAGCTGAGCTATCAGCAGTCATGTGACAAAATACTACACTGTGATTGGTCCAGTACGTTGGCCGTATGGCAGCTTTTCAGACTGCTTCCTTCTTTGCAGGATGGAGTGTGTCTAGCTAGACTAAACCGGTATTTTCAGGCTAACCTTGGATGTGGGGGTATCTCCCCAACTTTCATCCACACACCTCCAAGATGGCTCCAGCGTATTTCTGGAGAGAGAGTGGGGTGGGGAAGGAGGTAATAAACTTGAACCATAGCATGATTAAGATTTTGACTGGAGAGGCTGCCCTTACAGTGGAGAATTTGATTACCCCTGAGGACATCTTGAATGCATGTGTTAAATCCTAAGTAATCTTCTACCTTTTATGAACTCAGTCATTGGGTCAATTGATGTTTTAATTAGTCAAATTCCTACCTTGTCCACTATCGCCCAGGTGGTGGGGGGTAGTGGGGCATAACAATGATGCACAACTTACGTAAGACTTTGGCATAATTTAGACTCATGAGATTGTATCCTGCAGTTAAGCTCTAGTATAGGTTACAAAAGCTTCCAACCCTCTCAGGCTAATTAGAGTGTATCTCCGGTGCAACATCGTTTCTTACATAATCATCATCGGCAGTCCCCTCCACCTGACAGCACCTCTGGCACTCTTCCTCAAGTGCCTCCAAACCAAACTCCTTCAGCTCGCGACATGAGCTGCAGAGTAGGTTGGAAGAGAACCCTAGGTCCAAGCACGAACTTCCATTCCCAAGGGTGGGGGGAACGGAGAGAGAAAGAAGCAAACAGGCCGTGGAAATCCAACGAACTACTGTGGACTTATCCACGGTCATTTTCTGGTAGTGTGCATTAATTAGAACAACGCGTGTAAGCTGCGCACGTGATCTCTCTCGCCGGTGTGCGTGCACGCGTGGAAAACAAAATGGTGAGCCTTCCTTCTGAATCCGTGAAATCTTCACTGCAGAGGCCTACTGTGTTCCATTTCTGGTGATGTAGTTGGAGAGGGATGGTTCCTCTTTGTTCTGTAGGGGAAGCTGAAGGCGCACGAGCTCAGGACAAAGTCTAAAGAGGATCTTGTGAAGCAGTTGGACGAACTGAAGACAGAACTCTCGCAACTCCGGGTGCACAAGGTGACGGGCGGGACAGCCTCGAAATTATCAAAAATGTAAGTGGTTAATGAGGATAAATACAGCAACTAAGCCATAGCTGTTTATTATCACCCATCTGTATACACATTTTTTTTTTTCACGGCGCTTTTGAAAATCAAACTCTCAATAGTGACATTTCTATTTCCCTGACTACAGTAAGGTTGTCAGGAAGTCAATAGCCCGAGTATTGACTGTGATCAACCACAAACAACGAGAAAATCTGAGAAAGCTGTACCGCAAAAAGAAGTTCAAGCCTCTGGACCTTCGGCTAAAGAAAACAAGGGCCATGAGAAGAGCACTCACTAAACATGAGCAAAGTCGCAAGACTGAAAGACAGCGAAAGAGGGAAATGTATAATCCTGTACGTGTATTTGCTGTGAAGCAATAGTTGTACACGATCTCTATTACAATGATTTACCAATTGACTTGTTTCAGTGAATGTGTATAAAAGTGTGTAATAAGTGGACAATCAAAATAGCAGCACCACTAAGTAGTAAGTAAGGGTGTCAACATTGTATAAAACATGTTACAAGGTACAGCAACTGCTTGTGTGATCAGGACTTCCCTCTCCTGTCTCGATATCTATCTCTCCTTTCCCTGGATCTTGATCTATCTCTCCTCTCTCTGGACCGTGGTCGATCCCTTCTACTTCTCTCCCTAGAACGATCTCTTGACCTCTCCCTCCGCTCACGTGATCGGGATCTACGCCTCTCCCTTGAGCGACTCCTTCTCCGTTCCCGTGACCTGCTCCGCCCTCGTCTTTCATGAGATTGACTACGCCGCCTCTGCTCTCTGGATCTGTCGTGAGAATGACTGCGACGCCTATCCCTGGACCTATCACGAGAGCGTCTCTCCCTTGATCGCTCTCGCCTTCGTCCTCTTTCTCTGGAATCCTCCCTCTTCCTCTCCCTAGACCGGTCTCGGGACCTGAAAGCACACTCAATTAGATGAACACCTATAACAACCTAGAAAGCTGCTAATTGGTCATACAGCTCCAACCTTCTTGGCGATCTGTCAGGCCGCCGTCTGTCAGGAGATTTGGCTTTCCTCCCTTCTTCCCTAGCTTTTCTACCTGCCTCTCCCCACTCGTCCTCCACCACAAGTTCCTCTTCAGCATTGTTCTCAACAGCATTTCTGCAGTGTGTGCATGTGAGAGATGAATGAACTCAATGAAGCACAACAGATTCATGTCTAGACAGGCACACCCACTCACCTGGCAGCCCTCTGAGCCACACTGAGCTTCTCCTCAAGCTCCTTCTGAACGTTGACAGGTATTCTAGGGAAGAGGGTACCAAACCACTCCAGTTTGGTAAGCATCATGCGGCACATCTCACCAATGGTCACTGTGTACCCTCCACCAGCCTTCAGGTCAATTTCCTGTGTGTGTGCACGAGAGAGAGAGAGGATGGATGTAATACACAGAGAGAAGAGGTCCGATGTGCAGTCATTTCTGTGTGTGTGCAATATAACACGTGTAATGTGTGGAGGGCAGAAAAACCTCACAAACAGGTTCTCACTGCTGTTGAAACTTTGTGTGCAGTAGTACACCGACCTCAGTGTCATCAATGTAAGGTCCAAGCCACTCCCAGAAGTCAGCAGGCGGTTGGCAGTATCTAGGAGGATAAGGGAATAGCAAAACAGGGTCTTAACAATAGTTGCTATGGCAACACCAATGTGTTTGGTACCCACCTAATGTACATGAACCCCAGTGCTCTGATGTAGGGGGAGTCTTTGTGGTTGATCATGGCCGTGAGCTGTTTCCTGGTCAACTTCAGTGTGAACAGCTTGTACAGTAGGCAGTAGGGAGTGGAGACTATACCACCAGCAGCAACACCACGCACCTACAGTGGACAAGAGAGAGAAGGAAAGACCGGATTATGGTTATGCCCTTGGAAAGCTATGAGACCAAAGGTCTGAAGGTTCATTAATACCGCCATTAGAGAACATTTATGCATGCCAGCAGCAGTATCATGATACTCTCCAGTGTTATCATGTAATTACCAATCGCCACAAAGCTCCATGCGAAAGATTGTCATAGCTAGGGCTGAGATGGGGTGCTGCCATTGGGTCTGCTCTGAGGAACAGCAATATACACATGGCAACAGTCAATCAACTGAACAAAATCAATCATTGTGAACTTGAACTGTACCTGAGACACTCGTATACGTATCATACATGGCCTTCAGTCACCAGGCAGCTGTAAGCCTTACACAACAGTGACACATTCTAATTCTATGACTTACCCCTGCGCACATGCCCACTTGTCCAGCCAATTTCCTGCTATTTTTCTCCCAAGGCTCCACATGCTCCACCTACATGTAGACAAGCACATTCAAAAAGCCTAGACGCACTGGCGTGGTTGAAGTTCTCACCTTGTAATAAATTTGGTCGACAACTTCGTGGAATGTCTTGAACTGGAAAAGGTCTTCCTTGAAGTACGGGGAGCCAAGAATGTTGGTACGGATCATGCTGTTCAGGTTCATCGTCTCCTTGTTGCCATAAAGAGGCAACGTGTTCTTCTGCTTCCGATCCAGCCCCACACCGTCTACGTCCACCATGACTGTGGCGTTCAAGACAAAAAAAAAAAGAGCACAGCAAAATTTTAAACGAGGTGGTGACGTTTTATCAACATGGCCTGTTTCGTTCCCAGACCACGTACCACTCACCGTTTTGCGCATGCGCACAACGGTCAGTGGGCTGGATCGAGGCGCCACGCTGTCGCAACATATTTCACTGCAGAAATACGCTTGCGATTGCAGTTCTGCAGTTTAATATTTCAGAACAGTGGCTGCGATGGGTGTCTTTTTGCTAGCTCTACTCACGCTGCTTCTGGCCTCCATCGGGGATGCAGAGCAGCAGTTGATGCTTGCTCTGGAGGACGAATTTGACGACTTCAACCTGAGCCTGTGGAAGCACGAGCTGACGCTAGGAGGCGGTGGGAATTGGGAGTTTCAGTACTACACCAACAATCGCAGCAATAGTTTCGTGCAGGACGGCATTTTGCACATTCGTCCGACGCTGTTGGCAGATGAATTCGGCGAAGGTGCATTTGCTAACGGTTTTACCCTGAACATATGGGGTGCCCAGCCTGCTGATCTATGCACAGGAAATGCGTTTTTCGGTTGCCAGCGTCAAACAGGTGGAGGAGGAAACATCGTCAACCCAATAAAGTCTGCACGCATCAGGACCGCCGAAAGCTTCTCGTTCGCGTACGGAAAAGTGGAAGTGCGAGCGAAGCTGCCCCGTGGAGATTGGTTGTGGCCGGCCATATGGATGCTTGCAACCGACAATCAGTATGGCAATTGGCCTGCTAGCGGAGAGATCGATATTATGGAGTCGAGGGGTAACTCACCATCATATGCACCAGGAGGGTACGACTCGTTCGGATCCACTCTCCACTGGGGACCTCATTTCACTCAGAACCAATTTCAAAGGACAACCCAAAGACGATCAGGTCAAGACTACAGTGCTGATTTTCATACCTATGGCCTTATATGGAATGAGACATACATAGGAACGTATCTGGATGCGGAATCAAACACTGTACTTTCAGTCCCCATAACTCAGTCATTCTGGGAGTGGGGTGGGTGGACGAGCCCCTGGGAAAACCCGTGGAGGGGAAGGGGACCAAGTGCTCCTTTCGACCGCCGCTTCTTTCTAGTCCTCAATCTAGCAGTTGGTGGTACAACAGGCTATTTCCCAGATGGTTTTGGAAAACCATGGAATAACACAAGCCCTAATGCTATCAATGCATTCTACAACGCCCGAGACACATGGTTCCCAACGTGGACTGAAACATTTCAGATAGACTCCATACGCGTGTGGACATTTCAAAACACCAGTATCTCTACAACATCTATGACTTCAGCCACTTCTACCAGTTCTGCTCTGGGCTCCTTCATATACATGATTTCCACCAATGGTGGAATGACAGTCATTTGTGTTGTGCTGGGACTTGTGTTACTCTTCAAAATGTAATTACCTCTCAAGCTGTCCTTTACTGATGTTCGAAGCAATAGTGAACGAGAGTAGCTAATACTTATTGTAGCTATATGTGCATACTTTATTGTGTGTTCCCTCCACCTTTGTAACTACATCTATTTACTATACTGATGTTCGAAACAATAGTGAACGAGAGTAGCTAATACTTATATGTGCATATTTTATTGTGTGTTCCCTCCACCTTTGTAACTACATCTATATATGTGCATACTTTATCTATTTTATATTTACATTGTTTTAAATGCTTAGAACTCTTGTCTCACGTTGGAAGCAAAAAATTTAGATGTTTTGAGGCGAAAATAGAGGAAAGTGAAAAAGCTGGCGGTTGCTGGGAATTTATCCCAGGACACCTGGCTTGTGTAGTCAGTGCTCTGCCACTCAGTACATATGCAGGACATATATAGGATTGTGGGGGTTGGTGGTTGTCTGGTTGTCGTAGCTCAGTGACAAAGCACTGGCTGCACAAGCCAGGTGTCCTGGGTTCGATTTCCAGTGACTGCCAGCTTTTTCACTTTTGCCACAAAACATTTAAATTCTCTTCATGCATTCACTGCATGTAAAAACAAAATTGTGGTTTTAGCAAAAAGGTAGTTCTTAATGAATATTAAAAAATTTTGTGGGAGGCTAGTGAAGAGTATCAGCTCGAGCTCACTGCATGAATTCTTTCCAGCACTGCATTCATAGAATTCACATAGTAAGGATAGTCATGCAATTGTAGTAACCAAATACTTTGCAGGGTTTTAACGACCATTCCCTCCAGCTTTTTTTGTTAAAGCAGACTTTATAAGGGGGTGGTATCATGGATAATATAGTACATGTGTAGGTGTGCTATATTATATCCACCTGTTCTGGTAATCTACAGTAAGTCTTGCATGGCAAAATTAAGTTGTTGGGAGCCAGCACTGCATTCCTAACATATGCACAATATAAGGACAGTCACGCAATTGTAGTAACCAAATACTTTGCTAACATAACAACTTTGTTGTTTTGGCTCAACTTCAAACATTTAATGACCTTCATGATCACTGATCTGTTTCATTAGTTATGTTTAGGATCATTGAGTGGCAAAGTATTCTCCCATGACATGTACGACTAGCCAAGTTGCTCACTCTTGCCAAAACATGCAGTATAGGACTCCACAGTGAAAGTGGTTGGAAACTCAAACATAAGTGTTCTTACCCTGGTACCTAGGCAGGCTACACAGGCTCTTGGTGGGCAGCTAAGGTGTTCTCAGCTTACAAATCAGGTTTGCTAAATCAGTTGCCTGATACCATGACAATGTCATACGTAGTTATGTCATATTTGTTTGTTCCCTCCACCAGTGGGTGGTATTGACCATTAGTGATTTATCATGCATGATTATCATTCATTAGCAACTATCCACCTGTTCTGGTAATCTACAGTAAGTCTTGCAAGGCAAAGTTTAGTTGTTGGGAGCACCAAATCAAAATTAGTGAAGTTAGCCACAGGCTATGAGAGGCATACACAAGTAACTCCCAACACCATGTGAGTATAGGTGTTGATATAATTATATCGTGTCAACTGGAAAGAACAATATAGATAGTACAATTGTGTTGTCAATATAGACTGATAGTTGTTTACATAAAAGGGAAAAAATTTATTCTGCGTTTATAGCAGATCACAAGTGAACCAGAGCTATAATCTTTGAGTTGCAGTAATGGCAAATGGTACAGGTTGTTCTAGTGTTCTTCTCCACTGTTCCACGGCCTTCTGCTGCTCTTCCTCCTCTCTGCTCGGGTGCCACATCCCAGCCAACACTCGCTCCATGTTACATGCATACACCGTGTGTACAGGAATACAGTGACGGTTTACCTGGTTAAAAAGGAAACAATGAGTGTTGCATTTCCAACTGTCTACTGCACCATGATGATTATGTTTTTGTTTGCAACCAGTTCCATCGGGTCATTACATAGTTGTGAGTGACAAACCCTACTCTGCTCTACTGTACCACAATG
Source organism: Agelas oroides (assembly GCA_949130485.1). Classification (NCBI taxonomy): domain Eukaryota; kingdom Metazoa; phylum Porifera; class Demospongiae; order Agelasida; family Agelasidae; genus Agelas; species Agelas oroides. The sequence continues at coordinate 279,793 of OX422197.1, read as the reverse complement.
AGCTACATGTGTCTTCGTTGGTCAAAACTACATAGATGGATTTCACTGAGTGACCCATCGGGTGATTAGCTTACAATCAGTATGTTGGTTTCACCTAGTTAACCCAGTCATTTTGCCAACAGAGTGCTCACATGATTTTTATTTTGAAGATGACATCATTACAGTTGTTGCACTGTCGTGAAAGCTGGTGAAGAACTGTTGTTGAGAGTGAACGTTTTTTCTTCTCGCTCATTCTACCCTTGGGTAAGTAACAGTGCATGTTTTTGCAGAGTTGTTTCAGCTCAACTCACACACACTACTGGTTCTAAACATCTTTTCAAGGTAATCATCTAACTCCATTTGGCATGATTCCAGTCAAAAACATTTGTGACTACCTGTTGTGGTTGTTATTGCCTGTTTGTACATGTGGGAGCATTCAGAATATGTTGTACAGTCAAACTTTGACTTGGGCTTTTCATAGGTTATCAAGTGCATGCACACAGCCCTTCAGGCTAGGGGTTCATTACTGCATGCACACAGCCCTTCAGGCTAGGGGTTCATTTCTGCATGCACACAGTAAAAACACTTGGGTTACTTCAACCATACTTCTTGGTTGTCTCAGTTGCATCAGTGTGACCAATATCCAAGGAATGCTACCAAAGAGTTTTTTTTGAAGGTCCATTGAGGAGCTTCTTTTTCATTGTCAAATCAGTATCTTTTTCGGAAGACCTATTTGGCTGGCATTTCTATCATAGCTATGCAACCAAGGAACTCCTCCAGGGGGGCAGATGTGCAGGTAGCTTCAAAAGGAGAAACTTCTCAACTATACACTTCAAATTGGAAGTTATGACACATCACGTATTGGTTGTATCACATATTGGTTGTATCATGTATTGGTTGTATCACGTATTGGTTATATCACATATTTTGTCTGTATTTTCACAGAAGTGAAACTACAGACCAAAACAGGTATCCATAGCTTAAAAAAACAAAAACAAGACTTCTAGAGAATGGAAGTTGGTACATAATGGGTTAACTAGTTATTGTTATATAATTATCACTCATAATCCACACACAACACAGACCTGTAGTGCATCTCTCATGTGGAAGAGAGTCAGTGGCTTGAGTTGTTTCACTGGTACACTCTGTGCTGCCATGAGAGCTTTCTCAGCCTCTGTAACCTCACCGGGGTAGACACCAAGGGAAGTGGGAGCGGGTGTGGCCGTGGTGGGGAGGGCTCTACTGGCCAGTCCACTGCCAAACGAGTGCTGGAAGCGACCATACCTCAGCTTCCAGCTGCTTCGATGGGCCATCAGACTCTGGATGACTGTTTTCAAATGGTACTATACAGGAGGAGAGGAGAAAACACTCAACATACCTTGAAACTAAGCTTTTTCTCCAAGAGTTTGTCTCACAAAACCTTGAACAGAAAGCCTGGGTTCAAGGAGCTAGTCTTACTCTACCAACCTCTATGGCCAGCATAAGAAGCTGTGCAGCCTCTTCCGACACACCCTCCAGCCCTGCCTCCCAGGCCCCCAGCAGCATGCGGGTGTGCAATGTGGTTAGGTCTGGTAGCATCAGCTCATGTGAGCACAGCAATATGCTGTCCAGGTCGCGACCGATGATCTGAACCCTTGGAGGAGTATGGTACTGCTGGGTGTTCAGAACCCCGTAGGGTAGTGCAACATGTTCTGGGAAAGACTCCAGCTTTAGTTTCTTTGGCTTTGGTGGTTTTCCAGACACGGGAAACTGTGCATAGGGCATAGCAGCAGGCTGGATATCTGTACAAGGAAATACAACACTATAGTAACTTGAATTGTAAATAATGTGTTTTTCCTCCCTTCGCTGGAACACTTAGACAAATGGCAATTGGTATAAAACTGGGTGTGGTGATCGTTAGTACAAGCAACAATTCATTACCTGGTTGTCCTCCCGTCTGACACTTGACAAGGATAGCAAACAGGAACTCATTGTGGAGTTGAATGTTTTCTTCACCCAATAGAGATTTCGCCTTTGTGTCAAAATCGTCTTTAGTGATCTAATGGTGGATAAAAGTTCCAAATAGAGCACACTCACATTGTTCTGACCGACAGCGTAAGCTGCGCCTATAAACTCACCCTTCTCCTGTACCAGCTCTTTAGGAGCTCCCAGTACCGCTGAATTCTGTCCTTCAGCGCCTCCACCAAACGCTTCTTTGCTGCATCCAGATCCGCCATGATAGGATAGGGCTACTAAAATCACGTGCGCCGGTTGCTATAGAAACTAGTATACAGCGCTGTCCCATGATCGGACTCGGCCATCTCTGGAGCCACAAACGTCACAAAGGCGAGTATTAAGAGTATGACAGCAGTACAGGCAGTATCTGATGTTGCAGCATGACACAAAGCCTTGTAAATGTATTTCTAAATGCGATCTAGTAATCCTTGCTCCAATAGTGTTACTGGGTTAGCTACTACCTATAAACCATCGTATAGGTAGGTACCTATACCTACATATATGTTTTAATATGCATACGTTTTAATATGCACACATGATCACATTTTGCAGTACTGTGAATGGCCTCCCCAGCAGTCTTGGCGGAGTCTCCTCACTCGCTCCCTCCCAGGGTGCTTTCTACACCTCTTGATTGTCCCACTACAACCCCACGGAACACCACAACCTGCATGTTACCACACATTGATCCTTCAGGAGGGGTTGTGGCCGAGAGAGAGAGTGCTCCTCTCACCAGTGACTTTCTCCCCCCTGACCTAGTGCTCGCCCTCCGTAGGCAGGGTAACACGGCGTCACCTCCCAGGGGAGCCAAGATGCCACCTTCAGATAGATACCCTGCACAGCAAAAGCCGTCTACTGTAAGTGAATATTAAAACTTATATGTCTTGTGAAGCAGGTACCTGTACCCCTACTTCACCTCCTTCCCCTCCCCTGGCCTTCTCTCCCCTCTCCTCCTTCTTCCTCCCCTCCTCTCTCTGTTCCTCTACCTCCTTTTTTCCCTCCTCCCCTCCCGTCTCCTCTTCTCCCTCCTCCCCTCCCGCCTCCCTTCCCTCCTCTTCTCCTCCCTTTTCCTCCAGAACAGCCCTGTTCCCACGAGGCCTCCTGCCAGCATGTGGAACCACAGCCACCAGAGAGCCAGACTCAGACACCTTACTGACCACCCCCCATGTATCTGCGGTGCTGGAAGGTGAGAAGGAGAGGGTATTCTTGGTACAGAATTGCTTCAGACAAGTTTCTGTCCTTCTCAGAGACATTTCATTTCTGTATGATGTGGCTCCTAAGGAGAGACCAGGTCGAGGTGGTGACACAGCCAGGAGCAAGGTACTTGTGTGTGTGTGTGTGTGTGTGTGTGTGTGTGTGTGTGTGTGTGTGTGTGTGCATTAGCAGTGTCGACCATCTGTGTGCATACAGAATACTACATTGTTACTTTAAGTTACATATCTAAAATCACATAACACATTCTCTCCCCTCTCCCCCCTCACACAGTCAGCCATCCCAGACACACTGATTCCGGAAGAGTACCATATTGTCAAACACCCTGGAGTGAAGGGGCTGGAAATTCATGATGAGTACGTACAAACTTTGAAACAACAAAAAAACTGTTAAGCATTAAAGCTACTTATGTAGACATAATTTTGAGAGAGGGTATGCATATATTTCAGACAGTCCTTCAGTAAAGGTTCGTATTCTTGTGTGACTTGTGATATAACTTTTGGTGTTTCTTCTACAGACCCTTCACCACTCGCAGTGCAGATCACAACCATCACATGACCATCTTCCCCTCAATGTAAGCACTAACTGCAGGATTAATGTAAGCCCTAGCCACATAGGAACAAACAGTGGGGGATTTCCCACATGATTTGAGTACCTGAGGCAGAAAGTGTTCTTTTCTGGATGCCAGGACCATGTATCTAGGTCTGTTTTTACTGATTGTTTGCTTGGCTCCACAGGAGACCAGCTGGGAGATACGAAGTTGTAGCGTTGAAGGTAAGCTTGTGTGTGTGTTTACAACACTTGAGGTCGCTGATTAAACTATTTCTCCCCTGGTCTCAGCACACTATGGAGCAGATGCTTGAGAGAGCTGGTGTACCGCGTGAAATCAACCTTCAGGGACCTACGGAGGTACATCCACTGTTCTTAGCCTGAGTGCAGCAGTTCAGTACCTGGAAACGTTTGCCAGTCATTGCTTTCTCTGCCTCCCTGCTCACCCTCCCTCCTCCTTCCTATTTTTCTCCCTCCCCCTCTCCTCCTTCCTCCTCCCCTCCCTCTTCCCTCCCTCCTCATCCCTTTTTCCTCTCCCTCCCCCTCTCCTCCTTCTCCCTCTCCATCTCTCTCTCTCCCAGATGCACAATCTTCTTGAGCTGATCCGACTGGAACAGGACATCTACAATGTATGTTTCCACGAGCTCATTCGCCAGGTGAGCATACACTGTGTGGAGCGGGGGGAGCTGCTAGCAGACCTTCGCCAGAGATACTCCAGCCTCCTCGACCGAGTGCCAAGACAGGTCAAAGCGTGAGTGACCTTTGTGTTGTGTATATGTGTTGGGGGGGGGGGGGGGGGGGGGGGGGAGTGTGTGTGTGGGTGGAGGTGAATGCTGGAACTGGTAATGATGGTGTCTGTTCTGCAGCCTGCATGATGAGGTGGTGGCACAGAGGGCTCTGGACCGGAGACTGACGTCTGAGCTCAAGAGATTCAAGTCCAGGATCACCTCCCTCACCAGGTGAGACATGGGGGAGTATGTGTGTGTGTGTGTGGGGGGGGGGGGGGGGGGGGGTGAGGGAAGAATTGTATATATGTAACCGTTATGCTGTGTCTTGTAGCGACCTGGCTGAAGTGCGGGAACATGATCTTGAAGTCACAGAGCAGTCGAGAGAGGCACAGGATAATGTGAGCCACCATCTATGACTCGTTTATTTGATGTCAGTAGTATTGTGGTGTATGCTAAAAGTGAGCTGTGATTGGTGCGAAATGGACTTGTTGTTTCTCTCCAGCTTGCCACAGCTCTTGCTGACTCAGAAAGGAATACCAAGTGAGTTTATTGAGACAGCATGATGTAAATTCTCTGATTCATGCTACTCCTCTCCCCCTCTTCCTCCTCCCCCCCTCCCCCCACCCCTTCCTGCCCAGCTTGCTCACTGAGTACCATGATTTGTATGAGCTACAGAGGAAAAGACTTGAGGACCAAGTGGGTAAGGAACAGGACCACTGATATGATAGTGGACAGCACAGGACAGCACTCATGGAAATCTGAAGTCACTCCCTCCCTCCCTCCCCTCCCCTCCCCTCCCCTCCCCTCCCCTCCCCTCCCCTCCCCTCCCCTCCCCTCCCCTCCCCTCCCCTCCCCTCCCCTCCCCTCCCCTCCCCTCCCCTCCCCTCCCCTCCCCTCCCCTTCAGTCCAGCTGACCCAGGAGCGTGAGCTGTGGCAGCAGGCGTCCTACAATCTGGCCCACAAGGTGGCCGAGGAGGCAGGACTGAGAACTGTGCAACGATTACAGCTCTGTGAGAAGGCGTGGTCCAAACTGGCAGGACACTTTGCCATCATTCTTAGCAACAAGGACACGCAGCAGGCATGTACCACACACACACACACACACACACACACACACATGCACACACACATGCACACACACTTGTTCCATGCTATGGCTCGTTCTGCTATGAGGCAATCTAAAGTTGCTTTGTGCACAACTACATGTAACAAGTCTGTGAAATTACTGGGTGAGCATTGCGCTTTTTCCCTCTGTGCAGTTATCAGAGGTGCAGGATTGTGTGCTGCAGTGGAGGGAGGAGATGGTGGGTGTGACCCAGAGGCTGAGGGAGGTGGAGGAGAACATGAGGGAGAGGGTGAGCTGCAGGGTGGCAGTTACTATAAATTCTTCCCTTTGTAATCCGAGGGGAAGATGCTTGGTTATGGGGGTAGTATGTGTCTCATCAGTATATTGTGTATCTCTGTCACAGCTTGGGATGGTTGAAGAGAGCATGAAGCAATGGAGAGAGGAGTTCAACAGCGTTGTGTGAGTCCCACAAGCTGGTGGTAGCTGATTTACCAAAAGTCTAGCCAACTAGCCAATGTACGAGGCTTCCCTTTATATCCTCAATAGTCAGGCTCCTCAATAATGACCTTTCACCTTTAAAACTAATGAAGGGAATGAACCTTAATTTGTAACCGATATGTCTGTACAATATTCTCCTACAACATGTCTCCTTGGTGTGTGTGCAGGGACTTGTCTGGTGTTGTCCACACACCAGAGCGTTCCTGGCTGCAGCGACTGTGGAGGGAGATGCAGCAGTGGCAGGAAGCACTGAACGAACAGTCAAACCAGTTCTCTGGAGACGTACTTCTCTCCAGGCAGGAGGACCTCAAGAACATGACCACACTGGTAGGAAGAGGAGGAGGAGAGGGTGAGGGAGAGGAGGTTGCTGAGATTCTTGTGTGTTCTTGCATGTGTAGGTAGAGAACTGGACCGAAGTGTCTACGCAAATCTTTTCCCGGCACGAGGAGAGAGATCCCGCCCACAGCCAAGAGGAAAGCCCCACCCACAAACAAGACGACCACGCCCACAAACAAGAGGAAAGCCCCACCCACAAACAAGAGGAAGGCCCCGCCCACAGTCAGGAGCAAGAGATGATGGTCTCTCTCAATGGCAGCATCAGGACATGCCTCTCTGACTATGCTGCTAGACTATCAGGGGAGAATGGTGGGTAAACCCCTGTCATTAACTTGTCATTATCTGGTAGTGCAACACCAATATTGTACCGTTTCTTTTGCAGGTGTGGCAACCGGCCTCATACACCTCATCACACCGCTAGAAACATGGTAAGTATTGTGGTGTATTTGTGTAGACCTTGAGAAGGTCCTAACAAGTATAGCCTCCCAGACTGTTCTCATTCTCAGACTACTTTCTCAGAGTACTGGGAACAGACTTTGCCTCCTCCAGTGAAGGCCTGGTATTACTTGGAATGAGACTGTCTGTCTGTCTCCTGACACTCCACAGGGACTCCAAGTTCAGTCTACTGTTGAACAGCACTGATGGAAAGCTACCCGACTTGGACTGGATAAAGTAGGCACATCTGGCACATCTCACTCCAGGCCAGATTGATGAATGAAAGCTCTGTCTCTTTCAGGTTCAAGGCTCTACTGGGAGAGTGGGAGGAGCAGGTTCGCAGCATTCAGGGCTTCATTGGCCACACCCCTACTGCCTCAGATGAAAGGTGGAACACCTTACTCACTTTGTACTGAGAGAATCATAACAAGGCATCATTATATTAGCTCCCTCCGTCCTTCCATGCACACACACACACAGCCTTTCACTGGAACAGCTTCAGGTGGATGTGGAGAAATGGCAGTCTGCTCTCTCCCATGCCATAAACTGCCAGGACACGAGGGCTGCAAACCAAGTCAGTGAAACAACTTGTAGAGCACGTACAGCTCAAAATGTAATTCTTTTTCTTCTCCCTCAGATCTTGGAGCTGCACTCTGCTCTGGTGAGGTGGATGGTGGGACTGCTGCTGGCTATGACAGAGACACAACAGAAACAGGAGGAAGAGGAGGAGGAGGGAAAAGGAAGGGGAGAGGGGGAGAGCAGAGGAGAAAAGGAGAAGCACAGACATACCCACACCACTGCAGACCTCAAGACTGACTTGACCACTCTGCTGGAGTCCCTCACTCACTTCACCACTGATCTGACCAGGTGTGTGGAGGTCACCATCTATTCCTCTACTATAGTCAAGATTATTGCTACATCTGTATCTCTCCACCAGGAGCTGTATGGATATCGTACGTGAGTTGGTGGATGAGCGTCGGAGGGAGGGCTACCCTGATGCTGAGGAGGAACAGGAGGAACTACGGAGGCTGGGGGAGGAGGCTGGGGAGTGGTCCAGACTGGCTGGACTTTTGCTACAAGAGTTGACCAAGGGGGAGGGAGGAGAGGAGGGGGGGGAGGTGAAGAGAGAATCACCTAAGAGGAAAGAGTCACAAGAGGTTGGGTCTGCATTTCATAGTATACAATAGACCCTTACTGCACGCGCACACACACACACACACACACACACACACACACATTCACGCAGACTGTAGCCAGTGGAGGAGAGGCAGAGGAAGGGTTACCAGACAAAATGAGTGTGATAGGAGAGGATGACAACATACACTCCAAGTCCCTGCAGCAGGCCATATCAGAGGTAGGACACTAGCTAGGGGGACGGTACTGTATGCACATGTAGATCAATTGCGAAACCAAGTTGTCCTTGGAATGAGGCTAGGTAATAGTGGCATCCTTTCTACAGACCACAGTCTCTCCCATGGCTTCACTGTCTCAGCTGGGGCTGGCCACAGAGGAAGGTATGGCACACCAGGAAGGGGTAGTATAGTTCCACCTTGCACTGTTGCTGTTGTTCTTAATTCTTCTCCAGCCATGCCAGAGGGAAGAGGGACTCTGCAGAAAGATGCTGAGGCACTCGTCATAGCTCTGGACCAGACAAAGCACAAGCTCAAGTTAGTGTAACACAAGCTCCATCATAAACGTGCACGTTGTATAGTGAACCCTTTTCGTCCCAGCCTGCTGTCCATTGTCTGAGAATGGAACATAGCAGACACCTGTCATAACATTTGCTTTTGTCCGGCTACATTAATTTTTAACCCTTTGTGTAATGAGGCACACAGTGACACGACATGGGACATTTCCTTTTATGCACCACCAAACTCAAACTCCAGGGAGCAGGAGGAGCTGGCAAAACAGGCAGAAGAGAATTTGGGCAAGGCGGAGCGGGAGCTGGAGGAATCCAGAGAGAGGGTGACCCAGCTCGAGTCAGAGTTGCAGCAACTGAGGGCCAGCATGGAGCAGACAAACAAGGACGGACCCTCTGGCCGTACCTCTCGTGCTAGCAGTAAGGGAGGGAGGAAGGCAGTAAAGCCGACTCCCCCCAGAAGCGGGAGCAGGAAGAGACAGTAGCTAACTAGCTGGCAAACAGGTGCTCAGGTCGTCTCTCATGGTGTATGTTGAGTGTGTGTACTGGATTGTATTACAAATTCATAAATTCAATGTCACTTATCAATTTGTGATGAATTTGTCAAGTGCTTGGCCAATGTGTAGTGAAGCATAGTTATTCTTGTGTGTAGTGTTTCCACAGTCCACAAACTCAACATCCCCCATGGATGGGACCTGTGTTTTACTCCTCACAGCAATCTCATAGACCTTTCTCCCAAGAACATATGGAACGATAACGTCGTTGTGTCCGTGAAGTATCAGCATGGGGCAGGTGATGTGCTGCAAGCGGCTAGCAGATTCAAACCTTTCCTGGAAGGTGTCCAGAACAAAATACTTAAATAGAGTCATCACAGGCCGGTAAGGGAGGCTGAACGGATGGTGTGTAGCTGTCTCAATAATGTCAGTGAAGGGGGCATCTAGGACTAGTCCGTCAGGCGGTGACCCTGACTTGCAAAGCTCCTTGGTGAGGTAGGTAGCAGTGGCAGACCCCAGGGAATGTCCCCACACATACAACTTGGACTTTGGAGCATGTGTTTTCACCCAGTTCCAAACAAGGTAACCATCTTCCATCATTCCCTTCTCACTTGGGTAGCACTGTGACTCGGCAAAACCTCGGTAGTCAAAAGTAACCACATGATATCCCCGCTCCTCTGTTAGATACTTGTAGAGCTGAACTCTGTGGTATGTTGCACGTGTGCCTGTGTTCCCATGCAGGTAAAGGACTATGGGTAACCCATCAGATAAAGTCGTCTCAAAGTCACTACCTTGTTCAACCTCTTGAGCATGGTAGGGTCTGGGCAAAATCTGCCACGTGGGCACACCACAGCCATCTTTGTGGAACAGCTCCAAGTTCCTCGCCTTTGTCAGCCCATACTCATTGGGGTTTGAAATGTTGCCATAGTAAGGGGTCTTGATGTGGTGCACATAAATAAACGCTTGCTGTACCCATACACTGTACCTAACCACCAGCGGTGGTGTCATGTAGAGGACCAGCAAAATGATAAACATCCTCAGACAACATCCCAGTCTCCCCTTCCTTAAGCTCCCACCCGAGCTCCTACTGTCTACCCTCTCAGAAGAGCTCTTTTCTTTTTGCTCCTGCAGAGACTGCAAGTGAGAGCGTCTGCTCCTGACAGCCATGGTAGGTAGTGCTCCACCTCCAGAACGGACATCCTGGCCAATAAGCCCCAGTCGCGTTCTAAGATGTAGTCTCGGAATGAGACTCGACAGACACTTCTTATTTCAAAATTTCAATCCTAAATAACGGTAACAAAAGAGCGTGGAACAAGTCGCGGAGTGTGAAGACTCTGCTCTTCGAAAGCAGTTGCTAGGCACAAAGAAAGCAAGCAGACTATGGCGGGCGGAGGTAGCAGTGCGTACGACAAGGCCCTCTCTCAAGCTGACGACGTAGCTGACCGCGTTTTGCGTCATGTAAAGCACTATCTCCCTCACGTCGCTCGCTTCTGCCTGATCGCCACCTTTCTGGAGGATGGCCTGCGCATGTGGTTCCAGTGGTATGAACAGAAGGAATACATCAACGCCACGTGGCACTGTGGCGAGTTCCTGGCCCACTTGTTTGTTATCGCGAACATGGTATTGCAGATCGCGGGATGCGGAATGGTGCTGGTACGCAAATACGTGCAGATAGCTGTGGGCATGCTCTTCGGAATCATTGTACTGCAGGTGAGCGGAGTGGGAGGACGTGCAAGATTCTGATTGGCCAATTTTAAGTCAATTGGGGGGATCTGGTTAGTCTCGTGCCCAGACTACTTTTCACCGAGCGGGAAAATAGTCTGGTGAACTGCCTGTACCGTTGGTTCCAATATTTTGAAACCACCATGACATCACGTCAGCTGGATTGTGAATTCTAAAACCCTCTACTAAACAGCGAACTCCAAGACAGCCTACTTGTACTCCTTTCGAAAGATATAATAGCCTAGCTAGGGTTGCCCGATCAACATCCATTTCGCTGGTAAATCATTGGCACGCAATGTGGAATGCAATTTTCAATGACGTCAAGCGTTAAATTAAAAAAGAACAATGCGGCAGCATTCCGGCGCACTTGAACAAAAATGGAATAGGCAATTCACCAGACCCTTTTTTCCAGTGGGCGCGAAAAATGCGGTCTGGGAACGAGACTAGGATCTGGTAATGTTCCCCTAATACTTATACCCGAAGTTATGCAACCAGTTACCTTACATACCTTAAGTTGAATGTATTAACTTTCCTCAGACATTTGTGTACACTGTTCTATGGGATTTCAAGTTCTTCATGAGGTACGTCTCCCTTTGTGCAAAAATAATCTCCTCTTCCCGACTCCTCTTCCCGACTCTTAAATAACGCTGGTATTTACAAGCTTTTTCTCCTTCCCATACAGGAACATGGCACTCACTGGTGGGTTGGTGCTGCTACTGGCTGAAGTTAGTGGAGAGGTGAAGACAATGTTTGCAGGGCTCCCCTCTATGGGTGGCAGCCATCGCCAGAGCTACATGCAGCTGGCAGGGAGGATCCTCGTTATCTTTATGTTCCTCACCCTGATCAGTCTAGACCTCTCACCCCTCCGCATTCTTGAGCTTGTAATTGGCTCTGCCCTACTCCTCTGTGTTGCCGTGGGTTACAAGACGAAACTGGCCGCCCTCGTCTTAGTCTTGTGGCTTACTACCCTCAATCTGATTCTCAATGCATTCTGGACTGTGCCTGCAAATCGCTACATGCGAGACTTTATGAAATATGATTTCTTCCAGACACTCTCAGTGATTGGTGGATTGCTGTTTGTGGTAGCACTAGGGCCAGGCGGTGTTAGTCTTGATGAACATAAGAAGGAATGGTGAAAGGGAGAAGATGGTAGTCATTTTTCTTTCATTTTTAGGTTTATTTTGTCGAATTCACATCACCGTGTACATGTACTTATGGCTATACATGATGCATACATTGTTCAGTATGCTAACTGCTCAGCATTGTACATGTACCATTTTCCTTGGTGCATGCCCCTGGTGTAAGTTTAATTATGCAGGCGCGCTCTAATTAGAGTTGCAGCGTATATTCAGGCGGGAATGACACTAGCATGTCTGTACTCATCGAAACGTCGCAGGGCGACATTGTTGTAGATCTGTACGTGGAGGAGCAGGCGAAATGTTGCCTCAACTTTCTCAAGCTGTGCAAGCTCAAGTACTACAACTATACTCTCATACACACCGTTCAGCGGAACTTTGTCGCGCAAGCTGGTGATCCCACAGGAACCGGGGAGGGAGGGGAGAGCGTATGGGGAGTGATAAAAGGGGAGGAATACCGCTACTTTGAGGCAGTAGCTGTCCCCCACATGAAACACCAAAAGTTAGGGACAGTATCTATGGTCAACAACGGCCAGGATTGCTATGGCTCCCAGTTTTTGATCACACTTGGAGAAAGTTTGAACCTCCTGGATGGAAAGCACACAGTATTTGGAGAGGTGGCAGAGGGTGAGGATGTCCTAATGAAGATTAATGAGGCCTACTGCGACAAGGAGGGGCGCCCATATCAGGATATTCGTATCTACCACACTGTTGTGCTAGAAGATCCCTATGCTGACCCTGAGGGTATGTGGGAGGTGGTCTGGTCTGGTGTGCATGTAAATACCATTTTTTGCATCCAATTATGCCGCTAAAGTGTCAACAGTGTTGCAAACCCCTGAGATAAAACTCTATATCAGGACAATTTCTTAGGTGGCTGGAATGGAGAGGTTCCAGTATATTAACATCTTGAAAACACATTCTTATCATTTCCTTTAGGCCTTGTTGTACCGGATCGTTCTCCTAGCCCTCCCAGTGTGGTAACCGATAGCAACCGCATTGGGGCAGAGGAAGACATTGATGAGTTCAAGGGGAAAACGGAGGAAGAAATCAAAGAGTTAGTGGCCCTTCGAGAGTCAAAGGCCAATGCACAGATCCTAGAAATGGTTGGTGACATTCCAGACGCTGATGCCAGACCCCCAGAGAATGTTCTTTTTGTTTGTAAGCTGAATCCAGCCACGACGGGTGAGGATTTGGAGATCATATTCTCTCGCTTTGGGCCAATCCAGAGTTGTGAGGTAATTAAGGATCATAAGACTGGGGACTCGCTTCAGTACGCATTCATTGAGTTTGAGAATGAGGAGGATTGTGTGAATGCATACTTCAAGATGGACAATGTCTTGATTGATGATCGGAGAATACATGTTGATTTTAGCCAATCTCTAGCCAAGGTGAAGGGAATCCACAGAAGGAAGAGTTCGGAGACTCAACCTGGTGAAAGGAAAGATGACGGTTTTGTTGCAAAGCAGAAACCCAATGCTGACGATGGCTATGAGATGGTTTTCGAGGATGCAGAGGCAAGACCGCCCGGGAAGAAGAAGAGAAAGAGACATGCTGATGGTAGTAGTGGGAGTGATTCAGAGAGGAGACACTTGAGGCGCAGAGAACAAGAGGGAGAAACTTCTAGAGAGAGGAAAGGCCGTGCACATACAAGGTGGCATAGTGGCAGTGAAGATGAGCACCATAGAGAGCATAAAAACAGAGATAGAGAGGAGAGGAGAAGGGAGAGAGAAGAGGAGAGAGGGGGAGGGAGGAGAAGAAGGGAAAGAGAAGAGGAGAGAGGGGGAGGGAGGAGAGGAAGGGAGAGAGAAGAGGACCGGCGGAGAGAGAGGGAAAAGGAGAGGAGAGAGAGACAGAGGAATCATAGATCACGCTCAAGGAGCAGAGAGAGACACCATAAACACTCACGAGACAGAAGCCGCTCACATGAAAGGCGCCACAGACATTAATTGTAATGCATACTGCCCTTAAATGTAAACTTCAATCTTCAGAATCTTTCATCAAATAAATAATAATAAATAATTGCATTTTAGAAATGGGGGAGCTATTGATATTGTGCCACTGAATGTCTAGCCCACCATAAACTTTCTGACCTGGTGTTCTGCGGTCTGTTGCAGTGTTGACTGTGAGTGCTTCCTCAACCTTGTGGTTAGATTGCTCTCATAGCCACAGCTGTACAGTCTACTATCAGCTCTGGTTGGTGGTCTTGATGTTCTGTGCATGTGGACCTGCCTTGTTGGAAAACTTGGGATAGCATTTGTATTCTCTGGGAAAATTTTCCTTCTTTGTTTGATTGTAGTTGTTGGCTGTGTCTGGATGGAAATAGGAAGTTCGTTCCAGTACGAGTCCTCTTCTAGGCTTTCAATCTCTTGTTCCCTCTCCTTTGTAATTGTCACTTGTTTGTTGGCTCTGCTTTCTGGACGTTGTGACCTGCTAAATCTAGTCACAGGCCGTGAGTATATCCCTTTAATATCTTCCATTGGGTCTTGGTGGGAAAACCTGGTAGCAGGCCGCGAAAAAGCCCGACTCACACATCTGCTATGGTTCTTGGTAGACGGTAATCTACTACTAAGTCTTGGGCCCATCTTCTTCCTCTTGGACAACTCTGCTGGCTCGTAAATGCTCCTCAGCCGTTCTATCTTGGAACTGCCTTTAGTCCTGGCCTTTTCTCGTGAAGTTTGCCTGCGTGGATTGCTGTGGTTTGGTTTTATGTTTGAGCCTGTACATTCTTGACTCGTTTTTGTGGCTCCTCTTGGTGTAGTAGAGTATGTGTAAGGGGCATTGGTGAATTCATGAGCAAACCGTGTGCCCATCATCCTCCTAATGTGAGGTGTCTTGGCCCAGTCTCTTGAGAGAAGTCCCAGGGCGTGTGCCTTGCTTGAGAGGAGCTTCTCCTTTTGGACCTCATCAACTGATGGAAGGTGGTCTTTGAGGAAGACCTGCATGTTCATTGGATGCGGGAGATCTTCCTGCATGGATGAACCTGAAGCATCATTCTGAAGATGTTCTGATATTTCTCCAGACAGTGAACTGTCAGACACAGAAGAATAGGGTAGACTGTGGAGACTGTGTTGTGAATTTGGACCAGCATCTGTAGTGTCTTTCTGCTTCGTGAAGTCTGTTTGGTGGTGAGAGGTGACCTGTAGGTACTTGGTAATGGAGATGTTAGAGATGTTGTGGTGTCTAGTGTGGGTTGTCTGAGTGATTTTAGGGAGTTCAACAGATCCTGGCTTTGTGTCATGTGAGCTGACACTCGCATGAACCTTTGAGGGGTTCTGCGGATAAAAGGAAAATGGTCACCTTGGTTTTGCACAAGCTAAATGATATACTGCTAACCTATAGCTACTTTGGTACCTGAGTAAGATTCAGTGTTTCATCCTTCAGACTAATGTCTTCCTCCCTGAGTTTTCAAATAAAAGAAAGCACTTAATACAAAATTGGAGCAAGATTATTCCATGCAGCAGCAGACACTCACTTGTTGCCATTAGCACAGATAATAAGGTCTTCTCTCTCTCTTCTCTTCTTCACAATGGATGGAGGAGTCGGTCTTGGGCTTTGGAGCAGTTGCTGCTCTCTGATTGACTCCCTCACACCCAGCCGACTGGCTAGTTCTCTCAGATAGGGGTCACCCTGGTACAGTGACTTGACCCCCAGATGAAATAAGTTGCTTGGGTCTTGTGGGGTATCGTCCTCAACTACTGTACTGGCCACCTGGGGTGGAACAGTTAGAGTTGTGTAGCAGTAGAATGCCCGATAGTGTTCAATGTACTCATGAGCACTGTCCAGAAAGTGCTTGAATTCGTAATGGTTTCGTCTCTTGCCTGAAGCAGTGTACCTGCTGCCAGCTCTACTCTGCAGCCTGCTTCCGTGATCTGCAGGAGTTTGCAAGCTGGTGCGATCCATGCTCATTGATACAACTTTCCCAAAGCTGTACTTTTCCGGAGACTCGTCCTCCAGCCAGCCACAGAGGTTGGGGCAGTGGACACGCTCGTTTCGTAGTCTCCTCGCGGGTTCTGTGGGGCAATCTAGTAGTGTAGTGTGACCCGTCTCTTCAATTGTGCTGTAAGTTTCACCCCTTCTCGGCATCTTTTCACCAGAACTGCATTGTAGGCCTGCAACCTTCGCGACATGTCTTACATCCACAGTAGGAACCCTTCTGCGCGGTATGATCGCTCGTTTTCGCTTCACCTCCGCGCTCCCCGGCTTGCTCGGGGCGGTTGAGCCCCGCCCACCCTCCTCGCAACCATCGTACGAAGCTACCGGTACGCTGCTCTCCGGGTGCCACACTTTCTTAGTCTTGTCGCGCATGGCGGCATCCTTCCTCGGTCTTCAGGAGACCAGGCGTGCTGCAAGGTCTAATTATGCAGGCTGCTTGATCCTCGGGAAAATCTGTAAACAGCTTCGCTGTGCCCGTATCCGTACACCTGCACCGTAAACTACCGTAAAATGATCGTTCACCTTTGCTCACGTTTGTCCACAACCACGTGTATGGTGATGGAGAGGAGGGTGGCTGCTCTTTTGTCGGAATATCCCGAGCTGGAATACTGGAGAGACACGGGGAAGGTGGGTGTGCAGATGTGGAGCCAGGCAGAAGAGGAGGGGTAGATGAAGAGATGATGTTCTCTGTCAGTAGCGGCAATGTAACAGCTTGTTTGTGCAGACTGAGCACTAGGCTAACAAAAGCATTCAGAGGGAGGGGCTCCCATGGGAGCACATACTTGCTTTTCTGTGAATGTTGCAAATTATCTGGATTTCTGGATGTGCAGGTGAGGTGTTCACTGAGCGGACACGAGATGCCCTGTTGTCTGGAGGTGTTGCAGTCGTATGTTGGAGGGAGGAAGTTTGTCCAGCTGAGGTCCCTAGCCAGTCTGGACTGCACCTCATTGGAGCCATTCATCGTACCCAGCACACAGAAGAAGTAAGAGAGAAATCACACTCACTGTAGCTAGGAAGTGAGCACAGCCTCTTGGAGAGTCTTGCTTCTTTCTGTCATCTAGTATAATTATATCTTATTGTAATTCCATGCAGGAACATGCTCTTCTGTGCTCTTACCAACCGCTACATCAACCGAAAGCCAGATGAGGTTAAAGGTCACACGAGTGGCAAGAAGTACAAGAAGGCTCTTGAGCAATGTGAGCAAATGGTAACTGTCTGCACCAAGTGTAGGGATGGGGATAGTCCCTCTGAGGGAAGGAAGCCTGGGGATGACCCTGGGTAGCATTTTGGGGATATCGTGAGGTTAACAATATAGAAGAGGATGTTGACTTCTTGTTTATACAGACAATGCCGGAGAACTGAAGCTGTTTGAAGAGAAGAAGAGGTCCAATGGTGGTGACCACACCTCTGGGTCTGTTCTGGGAGGAGGCGGTGTTTCTCCCTGGGTCACAGGGGACTCAGGGGATGAGGATTGGAGAATGGAATTAGGTGGTGACACAGGAGGGAGTGAGAATGGGGAGACTAAGGGAACACACGTTATTGAGTCCAAAGGTAGAGCAGGGAGCAAGGGAGATGCTAGCACATCAGAACACTGTTTACAAACTAAGTCCCATGTTTCAGATCTGAAGCAAGACAGAAGAAAACACAAGTTAAAAGGTGTTCCTACTCCAGCTACAAAGAAAGCCAAGGTATGAAACCAGCTATGTCAGAGCACTTGAAGTTCATGCACTCGGTTACACATTCTTCTAGACAAAGAAGACAAGACACAGTAAAACAGAGAAGAAAGATCGAGTCAAACGATAGTCGATTCAATCAACACTTGTCATCATTGAATGTATAAACATATTTCATCAGTAATTGCACAACACAATGTTCACTGTTGTTCCTGCAAGCGCCTGAAACCTCCAAGAGCTCGCTTCAAGTTCTCTCTCTCTGCTTCAAAGGCCTGCTCCTGTGGAGGAGGGGAGGAAAAGAGGGGGGGCAGTGGAGGAGGGGAGGAGGGGAGGAAAAGAGGGGGGGGGGGGTGGAGGAGGGGAGGAAAAGAGGGGGGGCAGTGGAGGAGGGGAGGAAAAGAGGGGGGGGGGGGTGGTGGAGGAGGGGAGGAAAAGAGGGGGGGCAGTGGAGGAGGGGAGGAAAAGAGGGGGGGCAGTGGAGGAGGGGAGGAGGGGAGGAAAAGAGGGGGGGCAGTGGAGGAGGGGAGGAGGGGAGGAAAAGAGGGGGGGGGGTGGTGGAGGAGGGGAGGAAAAGAGGGGGGGGGGGTGGTGGAGGAGGGGAGGAAAAGAGGGGGGGCAGTGGAGGAGGGGAGGAAAAGAGGGGGGGGGGGGTGGTGGAGGAGGGGAGGGGTAGGAGTGAATGACTGGGATGTACAGATGAGAAGCATTTAGCACAATGAGTGCCCACCTTCTCCATATTAGCATCTCTCACTTCAACTGGCACCTGAGACAACACAGAAGATAGTTCCAATGTCCTACTAAACTGACACACACACACACACACCTTCTCCTCGTAGTTCTCCATCTTCCTTGTGCTCTCCAATTTCTCCAGCTGTAAGTTAATCTTGGCGACCTTCTCTTCCAGTTTCTCAATCTCTTTCTCTGCATCCACCATCCCCCGCAGAACAAGGTGCACCTCACAGTTGTGGCCCACCGTCGCCATGGTACAGCCACTTGGCACCGGCTCACTGGTCAGAATGTGAAGCCTTGGGGGAGGGAGGAGGAAGGAGAGAGGAAGAGGAAAGATCTACTAGCCGTGTTCCCAGGATTGCCTTGAGTTGATGAGTAGTCAGTCTTACTTGCTGCACTGGCTGAGAGTCGTCGTGACATCTACAAACTCATGGAGAGTGGTAGAGGCTTCGTCTGTCTTGCAGACCACATACACTGCAGAGACAGACATCAGGAAATGGCCTGAAAACTTCCATCTCGTGAACAACACGATGGGACAATGTCACTAGGTGGGTGTAGTGTTAAGTATGATAGTGAGACCTGGAGCCTCCTGGTCTGGTATAGCACAACAGACATACCTTCTGGCTTCACTTTCGGAGGGAGGTAGTCCTGTCTCATGGAGCGTATGGTCCTTACCACCTCCTGCATCAGCTTCACCTTCACCTCTAGAGCCTCCTCACGAAAGTTGAGCTGTAGAAAGGAGACAGGAGGAGGGAAGTCACATATACATGTATGCCCCACCCTAGTGAGTTTAAAGACTTAATTACAAACCTTCTCAGGGTAGGGTGAGACGCAGATGGAGGAAGGGGCACTGGGGGACCTGTGGGGCAGACGCTGGTAGAGCTCCTCTGTCAGGAATGGCATGAAGGGGCTGAGCAGCCTCAGGGCATTATCCAGGCACGTGTAGCTGGGGGACAGGGTCAAGGGTCAACCAATCGTTTTGAGATGAGTGGTAAGTAGTTTAGTAGAAGAGAGTGTAAAGGATACAGGACATTTCGTGAGACCTTCTTGGCCTCCTCGTCTTCTCCATAGACAATGGGCTTCAGGTATTCCTACAGAGGGTTGCCGAGGAAGCCTATTAACCAATAATACGGACATAGCTTTATAGCTGTATGGCGTACCAGGTAGACATCACAAAGCTCGTACAACCAAAAGTTGTAAATGGCCGTGGTGACGAGGGGGAAGTCGTACTCCTGGAAGCCCTTGTTGGCGTCATCCACAGCATCTGTGAGACGACTCAGGATCCACCGGTCCATTGGTAGCTCCTTCCCTGTGAGCTGTGGGGACATTTACAGCTCAACGTCACTCTTGCTTCCTTCCATCCTCTCCTTCACACCCCCTCACCTCCTCAGTGGAGTTGGGAGCGAACCCCTCCCCCAACCCGTTGAGTGAGAACTTCATGGCGTTCCAGATCTTGTTACAGAAGTGCCGGTACCCGACAACACGTTTCACGTCGAGGTTAATGTCCCTTCCCTGTGCAGTGTACACACACAAGGCAAACCGCATCGCATCGGTGCCACACTCTGGGATACCCTCAGGGTAGTCAGCTTTCTGTGAAGGTGTGTGTGTGTGTGTGTGTGTGTGTGTGTGTGTGTGTGTGTGTGTGTGTGTGTGTGTGTGTGTGTGTGTGTGTGTGTGTGTGTGTGTGTGTGTGTGTGTGTGTGTGTGTGTGTGTGTGTGTGTGTGTGTGTGTGTGTGTGTGTGTGCAGGGATGCCTGTATGGTACGAACAATCACACCTCCCACAGTTATGTGCCATTGTATGAAGTAAGGATGGTCATGCCATCCTCACATGGGGGATCTGGTACATGGAGGTACATGGAGTAGCAAAGGAATGGGACCAAGATTTGGGGGGTCATGTCACACACCTGTCCTGCTTCAGCTTTTTTGATTTCTTTCGGGTCAAGGTTTCCGTCATGGAGTCTCCTGTGCAGATCCTGTGAGGAGAAAGTTGTGTGTTCTGATATGGGGTGTGTAGTATCGTGAAGCTCCACCCACCTCCAGGGATATCCCATTGATGAGGTCGAGGGGGTCAATGACGTTCCCGAGGGATTTACTCATTTTCCGACCGTGGGCGTCACGCACCATCGCATGCAAGTACACCTAGAGAAAAGTGAGACAGCACATGTACACCAGCATGGTCACCATGGCAACCACACCACAGCAACCCCCATTGAGCTATCCATTAGCCTCATTCCCAAGCTCCTACATACCCAACATTTCAGTCTATCTTTATAGCTACATAATGTATGTAACTATGTAACTATGTAACTATGTAACTATGTAACTATGCAACTATGTAACTATGTAACTATGCAACTATGTAACTATGTAACTATGTAACTATGCAACTATGTAACTATGTAACTATGCAACTATGTAACTATGCAACTATGCAACTATGCAACTATGTAACTATGTAACTATGCAACTATGTAACTATGCAACTATGTAACTATGCAACTATGCAACTATGTAACTATGCAACTATGCAACTATGTAACTATGCAACTATGCAACTATGTAACTATGTAACTATGCAACTATGCAACTATGCAACTATGTAACTATGTAACTATGCAACTATGTAACTATGTAACTATGCAATTGTCTTTCAGCCTCATAAATGTACATAATGAACTTATCTAGCCCTCTGTGTGCGCACCTCAGGGAAGGGCAGTTGTCCCATAAGCTTCTGGCCAAAGAAGACCATGCGTGCAACCCAGAAGAAGAGGATGTCGTGGCCCGTCTCCAGGAGAGAGCCCGGATAAAACACTTCCAGGTCTTGGGTCTGTGAGGAGAGGAGGAGAGGGTGGAGGGTTGAGAGGGTGGGAGGTTGAGAGGGTGGAGGGTGGAAAGGGTGGGAAATGAGGGAGGAAAGGTGGGGATGAACACTAGATACAAGGACTCTAGCAAACTGTGCACCTGATTGGGCCACCCAAATATGGAGAATGGAAAGAGGGCAGAAGAGAACCATGTGTCCAGGACATCCTCATCTGAGTACAAGAAAGAGGATGAAGGAGAGAAGACAAGCAGAGAGGAAGGTGGGAAGGGGGGAGGGAGAGGGGGAGGGGGTGAGGAGAGAGAGGATTAATGAAGGCAGTCTAGTAGTTGGCATTTTGGAGAATACCACTAGCACAAGTTACCCTACCTTGCTCCAAGCAAATCTTCTCTTTGGGCACGGAGAACTTTTTGGATGCCTTCTCCAGGGCCTCTTGTTCTGACTGTCCACTATAGAGGAGGAGGGGATGGTGGGAAACAGTGAATTCAAACAAGTCACGCACATAGAGGGTACAAGTCTTCACCTGACCCAGTGGTCCCCCTCCTTAGGCTGGGTGGGCAAAGAGACAACACATCATGACGTCTCACATATGTACATCCTCCCTCAACTCACATCTCCCTTGGGGAGGGTGGGGTCGGTGAAGGCAACAAAGTAGGCCGGGATGCGGTGGCCCCACCACAGCTGCCGGGAGATGCACCAGTCTCGGCAGTTATCCAACCAGTTGTACCATGTCCGCTCGTGCATCTTTGGGATTAGCCGAAGCTTACCACTGCGAACAGCCTGGAAGAGGAGGTATGGCGGGAGGGAAGTCAGTTTAAAACCAGTAGAAGTTTCCCTCTCATCCTTCATCCCTCCACACCCCCTCACTTTCTCCACACCTCCACCACCCTCACCACTCACCACTCTCACCACCCTCACCACTCTCACCACCCTCACCACCCTCACCATCCCACCACTCTCACCACCCTCACCACTCTCACCACCCTCACCACTCTCACCACCCTCACCACCCTCATCACTCTCACCACTCTCACCACTCTCACCACATCCTCACCACTCTCACCACTCTCACCACTTTCACCACCCTCACCACTCTCACCACTCTCACCACCCTCACCTCTACCGCTTTCTCAGCCATCTCAGTGCAGTGGACGTACCACTGAGGTTTGACCAGTGGCTCCACAATGTCCTTAGAGCGGCTGCAGACGGGGATTGTCATCGCATGGTCCTTTGTCTCACGGTACAATCCCTTCTCTTTCAAAGCATCCAGCACTGCTGTGCGTGCCAAGAACCTCTTCATCCCCTGCAGTCAATAAACCACACTGTATGTCACATGACAGTCAATAAACCATGCTAGTACCGACACACAGCAGGTAAGCACTACTGTTTATAGCTTATCTCAAAATGCTTGCCATAAACACCCCTTCTTCTTCTCCCTCCACCCCCCCTCCTTTTCCCCTCCTCCCCCTCCCTTTTCTCCCTCCTCCCTCTCCCCTCTCCCCACCTTGAACTTCGGGCAGACATCAGTGATGTTCCCCTCATCATCCATCATATCCACAAACGGCAGGCCATGTCTCTTCCCACAGTCATAGTCGTTGTGGTCATGAGCAGGCGTGATCTTGACTGCCCCAGTACCAAAGTTCCTGTCCACCATCTCATCTGCAATGATGGGTAGCCGCCTGTCACAGAAGGGATGTGTGCAGTGCTTACCAACCAAGTGCTAAAGGAGAATGGAAACATTTGGGATGTCAGAAATCGCATTACAAATACAAATGTGTGAGTGTGTGCATGTGTGAGTGTGGGTGTGTGGGTGTGTGGGTGTGTGTGGGGGGGGGGGGAGGAGAGGCAACCTTGTATCGTTCATCCTCTGGGTGGACGGCAACAGCCGTGTCCCCTAACATGGTCTCCACACGAGTGGTCGCCACGACAATCTCCTCATCTGTGAGGTCAGAAACACAACATCAACACCCTCCAGGCTTCTTTGTGGTCCATGTCAAAATGTGCTTGGATATTTAGCAACCACTTGAAGTATTTGACTGGGCAAAACAACTCTAGTCGGTCCCAGCCAACACTACAAACCTTCTTATGCCGTACCCAGACCCCCCTCCAAAGAGGAAAGGGAGGTCTGGCGAACATCCTCACAGCATGGGCTAGCTGTTCCTATGGAAAAAGCTTAGCCTGCTTGCAGGGATTCAGTAAATTGAGGGTGTGCTAAGTGGTTTGTGGTAAGGAAGCCCAGTACAGGTGAGGTAATTGCCAAATCAGCCAATCAGATTGTGCCTCCCAGGAGGTACAAAAATGTTGTACCATATTCACCAGACCCCCCCCCCCCCCCTTTCCTCTTGGAGGGTTGAAGTGGATAGAGACTACCCACTACCCCACTACCAGCTCACAATTAAGCTCACCTGATCCCTCCACAGGGTACGCAAAGAAGACAAGCACTCCAAACTCCACCTTGTCCGTGTAGCCTGGCACATTCCGCAGTGTCCTTCCTGTCAACTCCACTTTGTCCACCTGCCACAGCAGGAAGAAACACTCACTCAGACATGTACCAGGCGTGTCATGAAATATTTGAGCACCCGGCCACTCGAGTATCTCTGTCACACAGGTGCCTACCTCAATGTCAGAGATGGCAGACTTGAGTCGAGTGGACCAGTTGACGAGACGGTTGCTACGGTAGATGATCCCCTCATCATGCAAGCGTACAAAACACTCCTTCACCGCATTGGACAGTTTCTGGAGGAGTGTCGGCGAAACAAAATCACAGAGGCGTGGAGGGGTTAGGAGAAGAATTAGAGAGAGAGAAGGGAGAGAGAGAAGGGAGAGAGAAGGGAGAGAGAAGGGAGAGAGAAGGGAGAGAGAAGGGAGAGAGAAGGGAGAGAGAAGGGAGAGAGAAGGGAGGGGGGAGGGAGGGGGAATTCTCACAGGGTCCATAGTAAAGCATGCTCTGTCCCAATCAAAGCTGCAGCCACACTTGCGCAACTGGTGGTAGATCCTGTCCCCTTTGCTGTGAGGGTGTGAGGGTGAGGGTGTGAGGGTGTGAGGGTGTGAGGATGTATATGGTGGTGTGTGTCCAGGTTTTGTGGCTTCCTCACTCTTTCTTCCACTTCCACACTTCTTCCACAAACTGCTCCCGGCCAATCTCGTGCCGCGTGATACCTCTCTCCTTCATCAGCCTCTTCTCCACTACGACCTGAGTTGCAATGCCAGCATGATCACAGCCGGGGTTCCATAGCACCATGCGTCCCTTCATACGATGCCTGGGAGGAAGGGGGGAGGAGGAAGGAGGAAGGGGGAGGAAAAAGGAGGAAGGGGGTAGGAGGAAGGGGGTAGGAGAAAGGAGGAAGGGGGTAGGAGGAAGGGGGTAGGAGAAAGGAGGAAGGGGGTAGGAGGAAGGGGGTAGGAGGAAGGGGGGAGGAGGAAGGGGGAGGAGAAAGGAGGAAGGGGGGAGGAGGAAGGGGGAGGAGAAAGGAGGAAGGGGGGAGAAGGAAGGGGGGAGGAGGAAGGGGGAAGGGGGAGGAGGAAGGAGAAGGGGGGAGAAGGAAGGGGGGAGGAGGAAGGGGGAAGGCGGAGAGGGGGAGGATAAGGAGAGGATGGAGGGGACGTGGAGTAGAATTCATGAAGTGAACAAACATGCTAATGATTCCAAGCTGAAAATACAGCTGTGTATGTCTGGTGAGTTGTTCTGAACAAGCAACTCGAGCAGATTAATATCCCTCCCCTACTCCACACAATCCTGTGCAAACACTAGGAGCATTGCACTGTATACGCAGACTGCACCTTCACTGCATGAGAGGCTGCCACTGGGTATGTTGACTCACCACCTAACTATGGAGTCCTCGATAGCGTTGGTGAGGGCATGACCAAGGTGAAGGCTGCCGGTGACGTTGGGAGGAGGGAGACACAGCATAAAGACACCTTTTGAGTCCAAGTCTGAAACATCCTTGCGCTGGAGGTGAGGTGAGAGGGGGGGGAGGAGGAGAACAGTGAGAAGAGGGAGAAGAGGGAGGAAGGTTGTCAAACCATATGGTTGCATGATGTAATAGTCGTTTAACATACCCCATACTCTGGCTTGAAAAAACCCTGCATAGGAATGTTGATTGAATGATGAAATCAACATTGAAACTATAGCAACAAGCTACCACTGAAATTGCATCATCCCTTCACCTGTTTCTCCCACCAGGGGTACCATGCCGCCTCCACATACGTGGGGCTGTAGGATGGGGGCATGGGGCCACTCACATCTGGAGGCACAGAGGGGAGACCCCTTTAATCAGAGCTACTCATGAAAATTGTCCTACAATGAACAATACCTTTCTTTTCGCCAGGTGGGGTGGCAACATCGTATGTGATTACTTGCTTCCCACCACCCTTCTTCTTCTTGTTCTGGGAGTGAGGGGGGAGGAGATGAGGATGACAAGGGAAAGGGCAGGGAGGGAGGAGGAAAGGAGGGAAGGGGTGACGAGGGAGGGAACGAGGAGGGAGGGGTGATGAGGGAGGAGATGACGAGGGAAGAAATGAGAAACTAATAGCAGCCAAAGGCGACACATTCAATAAACAAGCTTTCTGTCCTGGGCAGTCAACATGGTCCAAGATCTTTGCACATAGGCTAAGCTTCACTCAGCTAGCAGGGAAATCTCGGCAGGCTTCGGCTGTCTGTGAGCTTATCTTAAGCTCTCTCTCACCCAGCTCCAACCACCTCTGCTCTGTTTGTTGCAGCTAGCTTGCTGGTCACACCCATCAAAAGCATGACGTGTATGCACCAGTCACCTAGCTGTTTACATGCTACTAGTGGTCAACATGGAAAGGAGGGGAGGGAAGAAGGTGGGGCTAGAGGGACTACTACCTCTGATGGTGCAGTGGGTTGTGCTTGCTGCTTCACTTTATCCTTGTATTTGGCCAACTTGGCTTCCTTCTTGGCCTCCTTTTTCAATTTTTTCTCTGATTTCTGTTCTGGAGGAGGGTCGACGCCAGCTGCTTCGTTTCCAGTAGTACCCTTGTCCGCCATGCTGCTGTTGTAGCGAGACAACCAGGACGTCCAATGGCTGCGATCGTGAACTAGCAGTTGGCGTCTAAGTTTAGAACCAGCTTTCCTAACGAAAGTGACCTTTGATAAACAGCGCTGAGGTCCGGAAAAGGCAGCAAGCATACCCGCAAATGAAAACTCCAAATTCCCACGGCCACGTGGTTGCAGTATGGGTGCACCTGTCATGACAAATTTGTTCCCCCCAAAATTTGTTCCCCCGGAACCAATTTTTCAATAAATATGGACCCCCCGGAACTTATTTTTCAGAATAAGTATGAAAAATTTGTTCCTCACTGAAATATATGGACCCCCCCCACAACACTGTTGCAGACTGTCAAAATATCTGTTGTTAATAGAAGTATGCTTGTAGAATGACAAACAAAAGACTATAAAATTGGCCTAAACACATAAGTAGCAAAACCAATCTACATTACTCTCCTCCATTACTTTGCTTGGAACATGAACACAGTGGACATGAAACCATTCACTACACTTGCCGCACTGAACCATGTCTACTCCAACTATTTCCGGTATCCTACATTTACAGTAAACTTCTATAAAGTCTTCACACTTTATCTTCATCTCGGCTCTTCGTGTCTTTAACACCGGAAACAGCTCCATTTTCTTGTGGCGCAGGCAGTCAAGTAGGTGCTTCCTCATGTTTCTCTGGTCGTACAGGTACCTCCCTGGGTTAATGCCATTTACTAATGCTGTGGCAAACGCAAGAGCAAAAAGGCCACAGTCGTATCCACCAGACTGCTTTTGGACATCTATGAAGCTAAGCTTGATGGTCTTGCTTTGGGTTGCTAGAAGGGCTGCAATCTGGTGTTTCACCTTTGTCGACACACTGGCATACATACTGTCAAAGACAAAAACTTCATCTTTTGCAGCCCCAATGGTGCTGATTGTGAGCCAGTGGTCGTGACCATTATGCAGGACCTGGATGAATTCGTCAGACATAATTTCAAAAGCATAGGCAAAGCCACAACAAGGATCCTGGAACCCATTTCTAACAGGAAGGTGTTCTTTTAGGAGCTTCTGTACAGCTGACACGATATTGTCATTCAGCCAAGCTGCTGGACTCAGAAGGATATCCCTATCTGACTGCAAAAGGCAGTAAAGCTCAGTGTGGATCCAGGTTTCGTTTGTTTTAGCCTGTTGTCCCTTACTGCTAAGTTGTAAGCTGTCTACATCGATGGGCTCACTTCGTGGCTTTTTTGATACATTTTGTCGCAGCTTAAACATTAGCTCTTTTGCTGCTGTGTTTTGGCACCCAAACTGCAATTTTGCAGGCTTTCGTGGAGTGCTGGTGTATTGTGGGTGCCTTGCTTCCTACAGTAGAGAGGAACATGTAATAGATACAATCAAATAGTGTAGTTGAATTTTAGTTTAACAGCATTTCAGTGATTGCTAGTAAATATTTCCACTAAATGCCATTACATGACACTGCCATTTGTGGTACAAAATATTACGGAACTTACCTGAAGTTGTTTTATCAGTGTCTGGAGTGGGGGCATTGGCGGAGGCAAGGGTGGAACACTGTCATCAGAAAAGTCATCGTCTGGAAAACTGCCAGCATTAGAGGGGTCAGGATCTGTTGGGTGGGGCTCTTCATCAGCACTACAAACAGTCATTGGAGGCTGTTCATCAGCACCTGAGTCAGATGGAGGGTTCTCTTCAGCATTGTGGTACCTCTTCAGATGCATGCCATTCACTCTACCTACCACCTGCATGGTAAATTGTAAGGGAAAGAAGGGAGTAAGAATGCTATTTTGGTAGTATTAATATGACGTGATATTGTGCATACCTTTTCTCCAGCAAGTTCCTTCAACTGGAATAAACCCTTTCCCAGAGTGGCTGTGATCAGAAAAGGACCCTCCCAGCGGTAGTCCAGTTTGCCACCTTTTCTCTTTTTTCTTCTGAAGTCTTTTTTCAGCACAGTATCACCTACTGTGAAGCAGGTGCTTGTCCCGTGCCTCTTGTCATAGTAGTGTTTTTGTTTTTGCTGTGCTGTCTGGATGTTTGCTTTTATTGCATCCTCTGTCTTTCGGCGCTTTGCTTCTCTCTCCCCTTCCAGTGGATCTGCGGCAGTCAGATACTCTTGCAGTTTCTCCTCTGGATCATGGCTACACGCTGCATTGAAGTCAACAGGCAGTTTTGGAACTCGGCCAAACATAGCCTCGAATGGTGTGTGTCTTGACGATTCATGTACGGCACTGTTGTAGCTATACACGATTTCTGGAAGCTTCTCATCCCAGGACTCACGATTCTTCTGTGCAAACTTGGATATTGTGGTGGAAAGTGTCTGATTGTACCTCTCATCCAAGCCGTTAGCTTGTGGGTGATAAGCTGTTGTCAGGCGGTGCTCAATCCCAAATGTATTCGTCAACTTCTCATTCAGGCTGTTCTGAAATTCCCTGCCCTGGTCAGTGGTGATGACATTCGGCAGTCCAACAATGAAGAATAGCTGTAAAGATTATAAAGAATGGTTTAAATATACCATGCCAAGCAACGAAGAACATCTATAAACACCAACGGCAGTAGAAAATTCCCGTAAGCAGAGAACCTTAATACACAATCCTTTTATATGTACAAAGTGTATATCTCACCTGCCGAAGGGCTGCAACTACACCCACAGCTTCCTTCGTTGGTAGTGCATGAGCCCAAGCAAACTTTGTGAAATAGTCCGATACAGTTAAAATGTACCGGTTTCCAGCAGATGAAGGTGGGGAAATGGGACCGATGAAATCGATACCAAGATGAAACCAAGGTGACTTCACCGGGATCGGATTCAGCTCTGGTCTCTCCTTCTCTATCTTTTTATTCATATGCTGGCACTCTGGACAGTGCTTCACCTGTAAGCACAAAAATCATACTGAATCTTAATATCATGGCGTACGGTAGTACGCCATATGTAGGGATGACCCCGAAAAAAAATGGCGGCCACATTCAAAGTGCACAAATGACACGCTCGAAATGTCCGCGTTAGATAAGTCAACGGCCTCCATGAGCCATATCAGACATTATCAAGTGCTTCCATGGGCAACAGGATCGTTAAATTTGCTGGAAAGCATCGCTAAGTACCTGACAGTCAAGTCGCTAAAAAAGGCAAATCGTCTATCTTCTGACTTCTTCTTCTTCTTCTTCTTCTTCTTCTTCTTTTGCTCACCACGATAGCACGACAACGGCTGAAGCTATTACAACGATTCAAACGCGAAAGATCAGCATAAATTACTGGGTATTGTACCCACCACTCATCGTTCTCAAAGAAAGAAGTCGAATTAATCGGCGATTCTCAGGTAACCCCACGCTTATGCTTGCTGCTATACGCCATTTTGTTAGAATAGAATATTCATAGCGATTACGTCAACAGAAGTTCAACAGCTACAGCACGTGAAGTTGGCATGCAGCTGCGGTTATTCTACTTCCGTAGAGAACTTGACGATCGATTGATTCCCAAACGATTGCATATGTTGCTACTTTCATACAGCAGTTGACGTACTTGTGCTGGATTTGACAAGGAACGCAGTATGCGTAACGTCCACAAGAAACGGGCGCGGGATAAGCAGAACTATCTGCGAAACAAAGAAAGCAAAAGGCAAGCGTCCCGTAACAAGTACTGGAAGAACCCGGAAAAACACTCTTACTCTCCAAGGGTTCCTTTACCACAGTTATGCCTTACCTCTTTATGACCTATGTACCTGCCACCCACCATACACAACCTACACACACCTGCCCACAATGTATAACCAGCTATAGAAACTGTTCCTTGGACAACACACAACATACAGTGTTACAACCCTGTCATACAACAGAACAGGTAGACAGTCGTGTATATACCACAGTGCCTTAGAACAACCACTCACACACACATGCACATACCCAATTAGACAACAGTTACACCCATGATTCCATTGTCAAGTGGATAAGTGCAAAACAGCTAACATCCTCCAGAAATCCATCAACATCAACAATAAACTACATAACAAGTCATTTCACTTGGGGTGTGGTTACACAACAACAAAAAAAAAACAACAGAAACAAGTCACAAAAAAGTTTGCCAAACGCAAACAAGCACATGTAGGGATGAAATCCTCAAAAACCAACCAAACAAGACGGGAACGACACCACAATACTTTTACACCATCCCTACATCTTGTGCCATTTTGCCACCTGTACACAACACAAAACCCTCTACATTTGTACTTATTAGCCCACACCAACCACAAACAAACATAGTACTTCACTCCATTCAACTATCTCACAAAATAACCCATCCTTCACAAAGCATTACAAAATTACCACTACTCACTTCACAGCCACCTGTATACAAGACAACCCATATCTATCATGCTAAACAGGCATAAAACTTAACAACATAATGCACATTCCAACATAACACACACACTCACCACTCCTCACTCACTCCACACCTTCTACACACAACTTGGACCATACCTGCTACACTCAGTAGCAACCACCAACAACACAACATACTCACTATGCACAACACACCCACGCCACACCCTTCCATCTACAAGACAACCCTCTTCTACACACAACTAAAAAACAAATACAAACACACAGTTTTGGCAAAATGGCACAAGATGTAGGGATGGTGTAAAAGTATTGTGGTGTCGTTCCCGTCTTGTTTGGTTGGTTTTTGAGGATTTCATCCCTACATGTGCTTGTTTGCGTTTGGCAAACTTTTTTGTGACTTTCTTAATACTTTGTTAGGCGTCCACAATCAGATTGTCTGACAGCCTGCCAGCAAGTTATATATACAACACATACAACACACTGCTTACCAACTTTCTCACATCTGCAACCATTCCCTTCCAATAGAACCTCTCGGCGATCCGTTTGTGTGTCTTTGTGACACCAAAATGTCCAGAGGTTGCATCTGAGTGGCATGCTTTCAAGATTCTCTGCTGCTCCTGAACAGAGCTGATCACCTTCACTTTCCTCTCTTTTTTCTCCAGGTATACCTCTCCCTTTTCCACCGACAGTGTCGCTGCTCGCTTTCTTACAGCTCTTTTCTGGTACTTGGTAAGCTCCTCCGTTGCTGGATAGTTGTTGTTTAGCGCATAGTGAATAGCCAGGTCCAAAATCCGATCGTCTTTTTCCATCGTGACTTCGCAGCTTTTCAAACGTTGACTCTGACTGATGGTCTAACTCACAACGTGCCATTTTTTTTTATAGTCACCACACAGGAACTTCCTAAACGATCCCGGGACAAGACAAAGGTGCACTTTGAACGCTACGCGCGCACGCGGATGCATAGTAGCCTCGTTCCCAGGCCCTGCGCGTTCGTCGCTTGCAGTACGAAATTCGCGCAGAGGGCCTGGGCTCGTTCATCACGTGATGGGTTAATGGGTGGGTCCGTATTTTTCAGGTAAATTAGTTCCGGGGGGAACAAATTTTAGGGGGGTCCAAATTAAACGTTACACAACCTCAAAGATCTGAGAGGCACAAGATGACTAGAAATCTCAGCTCTGATGGCGACAAGATGCGACCGTTTCGGCGAAAGAATCGGGCGACGGAGCACCTGCAAGACGACGAAGACGATCCACTCCCAGCGGAGGGGGAGGAAGGCCCGCAAGTGCGTATGCGGGACGTGTTCGGCGGATGGTTTCACCATGGCCGGCCGGAGCATGCAGGGTGAGCGAGATCAGCGATGATTGATGGGACAAAGAAATTCTCTATAGAAACACTGTTTATGTTTACGCTATACTATAATATGGTTTACAATAAAAACATAGTGTAAACATCATAACTAACTAGATGAATGCAGGGCATTGTGGGGCGAGCCTGAGCAAGCAGCATGCCAAGGACTAAAATTGTGCATACGCAGTTTGTATACACGCGTGCCCTTTCGCACTTCTTGTCGAGGTGTCGAAGTTGGCGTGGCGTTTAGTAAGAAGTGAAGTTGCTGTTTGTCTACTGTGCCTCATCCGAGTGTATAAATGACAAAGGCAGTGTTGTACATTATTCACACAGGAATGACCTCGTAATTGAAAATCTTCAATTCCGTTGGCCAACCCACATCTAGTTTTCTGCTTAGGGATGAGAAACAATGAACTGATTTGGAAGAGGCTAACATGCAATTTTTTGTGTACACAATCACCGTTATGGTTTTAGCAATTTTTGTTGTAAACAACATGACATTAGTGTGATATAAAAGTGATGACATAATATTTCCTGTTTACATGAGAGCTTACATTGGAGTTTCTATTGACCAAATGAGCTTCAAATGGTGTATGGTGGTAGTTTTTATACACATTGCCAGTGAGTTAGTGGATGTTGGTTGGTTCAGTTTTTCCATTAGGGCTGTGTCATTGCTATCTCAACACCATTGTTGGTAGCCACAAAAGTTTTCCATATTTTCTATGACATCATATGGTTTGAAGTTGCAAGGCCTATTAAAGATCACATGAATCATTCCATTTTCTCTAAGAGTTTCAACTCAAGGTTGCTGAACGTCGTGCTGGCTAGAAGAGTCTATATTTTGCATCATGATTGTGTCTGGCAGATTGTGTAGTGGAGACAACTGTGGCAAATGCTTCTCATTCTTGCTTACCTGGGTAGCCTCGTTCCCAGGCTCTCCCCGCTAAGAAGGGCCCTCCCCCCTCTTAGTGGGGAGAGCCTGGGAACGAGGCTACACCTGGGTACAGTTCACTGAAATCACACAGCTATTGCTTGAATTCTTTGTTGTTAAAGATCACCTGACGGATGGCGTCCTTTTCCTCCTTGACGTCGTCTTCTCTAGCGATCACGGAAGCCATGTACGCTAATGCGATATTGGAAGCCCTACATCTTCGTGCGACCAAGCGCGGCGCGCGGGTGATTCTCTTGCGGTTACGGAAGCCATGTATGCGAATGCGATATTGGAAGCCCTACATACTTCGTGCGACCAAGCGCGGCGCGCGGGTGCCGGTCGTACGATAATGATAATAATAATAATAATAATAATAATAATAATACATATATGATTTCGTCCAGTTGTACTGTCTATGTGGGGCTCGATCAGGCTCGCCCCAATTACCATACGCATGGTGGGCGGGGCTCTGATTAAGACAAACTGTGTTCTCCATGCTTAGTGATTCTGTGGATGTGGAGCACTACATTCATGACAAATCATTCCGGCACCGACTGATCCTTCTTTCGCTGAGAAACAGCAAAATTGGTGAGGACGCTATACAAGGACACACTTCACAACCTGTAGCTACTTGCAATAGGTCCATTAATGTGGCTAATTCAAATATGCTTTGGGTGTTAGTACCATGTCAAAGTGACATCCTGTGTATACTAGGATTGTGTGTAACTTCCTGTGTTGTGGATAGCAAGAGCTGTAGGTGGGCGTAACAGCTGTAGGTGGGCGTAACAGCTGGTACAGTCAACAGCCTACAGCAATGATGGCAGTCAAATTTTAATGTTCGCCTGCAAAAAGTATATGTCCAAGACTAGCTTAAGGTACATTGATCCCCAGAGGAGACACACATTGTGTCAACTCTACTAAACTTCCTTCTAGGAATTCGGATGCAGTGTCTGCGGTTCTCTCTGGCACTAGCTGGCTGTCTGTTGTATGTTGTTGAGGCGTCGTACTTTGACTTCTGTCAGGACTGTGGGCCCAACATAACCAACTTCACAGAAGACCCCCCCATCCTAAGGGAGTGAGTGACTCTTACCCTTCTGTCTCTTAGTGCACCTAATGTGCACCTTGATCCTTAAATGGAACATACTGCATTCAATGTACCATGACATGCTGTGCACTGCAGATACATTGTGCACTCTTGTGCACTCTTGTGCACTCTTGTATACTGTTTATTACTCACATGTAATTGTCCGTGCAGTATTAAAATTCTTCTTCTGTTGAATGGCAAACCCTGGCTATTGTGGGCGCTGCAGGTATGGTTACATACCAACTACATTACACACTGCCCACACTGCATAGCAACGTCTGTTATGAGGATTTGATTGGTGTATTCTTTGTGTTGGCAGGGTGTGATTGGTGTATGTATGATGATCAATGCCCTGTTTATCCTGTACACCATCTCAGTGAGTTATGAGTGTCTAATCCCCGTGGTGATAATGATGGGTGCTAGCTGTGTTTGTGTGCTTGTCCTGGTTGTCATAGTAACTGGTTGCTCCTCGTACCTGACACTCCCCAGAGTTGGTCAATGAAGTCCCTGCTGCGACTGCTGGACCTCGGTATCTCCGTTGGCCTCATTGTTGGAGGACTCTTCTTGATCACCGTGAGCTCCCCCCACATGCTCCTTACGTTTCATAATATGACAGTTGTTCCCCTCTCCCTTCCCTCCTCCCTTCCCTCCTCCCTTCTCTCCCCTCCCCTCCCTCCTCCCTTCCTCCCCTCCATCTCCCTCCTCCCTCCCTCCTCCCTTCCTCCCCTCCATCTCCCATAGCTGCTGTACCCTGTGTTACTAAAGGACCTGTTCATTCCTTCCTTCCTCCTGGTCTGGCCAGCGCGACAAGCATTCTCCACTGCCCTTTTGCTGTACATGCAGAGGAAGCACACACGCACGTTCAACACCTTCCGCTACAAGGCCATCAGCCTCATGCTATTTCTAATTGCCATCAACTTCACGTGGTGAGGAGTAGGGAGTAAGGAGAATGCATGGGCTACCTTCCCTCCTATATGCCCTGCTTTCTCCCCTCCTCTTTGCCTCTCTCTCACTACTTTTGGCCCCCTGGTCTCTCTCTCTCACCACTCTCCTACCCCCCCCCTCCCCCAACACACTGTCCCCCTCTCTCTTCCCCCCTTCCCCCCCCCCCCCCCCCCCCCCCCCCCCTCCCACTCCCAGGGTGTGCCTCCTCCACCACATTGAGCGCATTGACCACCAACAAAAAATCTCCTTCTTTGACACTTACTGGTTTGTGCTTGTCACTCTCAGTACGGTCGGCTACGGTGATATCGCTCCCAAACACTGGACGGGGAAGCTCCTGGTTGCTGTCTTCATCATCACTACCCTCATCTATCTCATTCCGCAACTGGAGGAACTCTTTGAGGCTTTTCAGATGCAGCTGAAGCTCCATAACACCGTCAGCTACCAGAAGTCTGGCAAGCACATTATTGTGTGTGCCAAGCGGATGAAGCCTCTAGTCTTGCGAGACTTTCTCACCGAGTTCTACTCAGACCCCAGTCACTATGTGCGTGCATGTGCAAATACAAATGGTCGTATGTTAGCCTTGTTCCCTGGTATTGTCACTGTTTACAGCAAGCATCAAAAACTGGACTGTAGGAACGCCTCACAACAAGGCTGGAATCAAACCTCATTTTCTGGCCTTTGCCATTTTATTGACAATAGCAGTCAGAAGCAGAAGTTTGACGTCATTTTTCAACTTTTGTGTGTAATATTGTCAATGCAACACTAAAGAAGAGAGGCTTGGGGACGGGACTATAGCTAGATTGATCGCGACACTATAGCTTGTTGAAGGTCACACACACCACCAGGTGTTGGTATCCAGGAAGTTCTATTGTCTTGTATCCAGGAAGTTGTTTCTGGCCCCTCCCCCTCCAGGAGCTACATTGTGTTGTGCTGGTGGAGGAAGAGCTGTCCTCTGCTCTACAGGTGTATCTCAGCCACCCTGTCTGGGCACGCAGGATCACCGTGATCATTGGGTCTCCCCTACGAGTCTCCGACCTCGCCAGAGCAAGGTCAGACATGGTTTAGCTAGTCACACAGCTCTCAGCATGCATCAGTTGTGATAATTTGGAGGCTCACTATTTTTTGAGATATATGTAACATTTTGTGTGTGATGCGTGTGGCCGGCCTTGCTCAGGGTGGAGAGAGCCACAGCGTGTTTCCTGCACACAGTAAGAGACGAATGGGACCCAGAGAGGGCTGTGAGTAATGTGCTGGCTGCCTGTAACTGTTCCCCTCCTCATCCTTCTCATTACCATTCCTCTCTCCCTCCTCCCCCTTCTCCTCCCCCTCTCTTCCCCCTCTCCTCCACCCCTTCTCTCCCAGGATCGGTACACTATCATGAGTGCATGGGCAATTAAGAGTTATGCTCGAGACTGCAAACTACATGTACAGATTCTTAAACCAGCGAACAAGCTTTACCTGGATATTGCTGGTACTTTGGGAGGAGGGAGGGAGGGAGGGAGGGAGGGAGGGAGGGAGGGAGGGAGGGAGGGAGGGAGGGAGGGAGGGAGGGAGGGAGGGAGGGAGGGAGGGAGGGAGGGAGGGAGGGAGGGAGGGAGGGAGGGAGGGAGGGAGGGAGGGAGAAACCAGAGAACTACTGTCCACCCTTTCATTTCCTCCAGACCATCTTGTGTGCGAGGGTGAGCTGAAGCATGCCTTGTTGGCTAACCACAGTCTCTGTCCTGGTACCTCCACCCTGGTCACCCTCCTGCTCCACACCTTCAAACCCGAGTGAGTCAAAAGAGGGCACATGTCATACATGTATAATCAGAGAGTCGGTAGACTCTCTATGTAGGGATGGCGCCGACGCGCAATATATGCAATACTTAAGCAAAAGCCGTACAACTTCACCACAAACACGCTAAAAGCTTATTTAAGCGCCCAGGCTTCCTCTTTGAGTGCCTTTGTGATCAGCAAGACTCATACAAGTGACCAAAAGCCACGCGGAAGACAGCTAAACACAAAAGTATGCGATAGCAAAAGTGCCATTTTTCGTCTTCTTTCTTCGTTACGACTTTTGTTCAAACAACGATAACTTAAAAACGGTTCAAGCACTCACCATGATTTTAGCACGAAACGGATGCTCATCACAGCGCGCAGCTTCCCAACCACTCAGCGTCTTCATAGTTTCAAATTCACCCTGGTCAACAAAAGCCATTCACAACACTCTGAGGCTGCTGTCCGTTGCTTAGGACGCCATTTTATAATTTTGTACGCATGCGCATACGAAGTCTCGTTCCCAGACCAAAGACCACAGTCATTGGTCTGGAAGCGAGACTAGCACACAGGCGAAATGGCCAGCGGGCAGTACGCATGGCTGGCATGGTCTTTTCCCCACGCGGCTTTGGGCAAGGCTTATGAACACCACGTAGGTAAGGCGCTACCTACTTGTAGCTACACTAAAAATAGCCTACTCACAGCTTTAGTGAACTGTAAAGCTAGGATGGTCAGTTGTCAGTATGATAGTTTTCTGTGCTGACAACTGAACATGAAATTGGTTTCACACAGTTTAGTAGGGAGAACGGTTGGCCCTTCATCAGGTTCTAGCTGGCTATATTACACATTATTATTACATGCCTGGAACTACTACTAAACTGTCAACGCCTTTTCAAGTTCTGGTGTTGTGGTTACACTTGAAATATTCTTCTTAGGCTTAGGTCTAACTGTAACTGAGATTAACCTCAAAAATGTACAGAAACAAGACTTAAAAAACATTAAAAATGTGAAAAGATGTAGGGATGGCATGCCAAAAAGTATGCAAACAAGGTAGGGATAATGCATGAAAGCAAAGGTCAACATATTGGCAAAGCCCCATCCCTACATCTTTTTCACACTCCAGTTAGACAGCATGCTTGAGAGCTGAATCTGTACCCATCCATCCAGTTAGCATGAGTACTTGAGTTTACACACTGATTACTATGACTAGTCTGCAGCCCACTCAAGCTCAGTGTCTAGGTTGTATCAGAAAGGGTGCCACTGTCACTACAAGTAGTATGATGGCAGTAAAGCTACTTAGTAGCTATCTGATAGGTACCTACGACGGCTACAAGACATAATGCTGGATCATACTAGCCTCGTTCCCAGGCCATGTGGGAGGAGGTAGGAAGTGACCTGAGAACGAGGCTACAGCAGAAAGGTTGGTGAACTTGTAGCCTCGTTCCCAGACCATGTGGGAGGAGCTAGGAAGTGGTCTGAGAACGAGAAACTTGTAGCCTCATTCCCAGGCCATGTGGGAGGAGGTAGGAAGTGCATGGCCTGAGAACGAGGCTACAGCCATGAAAGGTTGGGGTGTACTTGTGGTACGTTTTAGGAAGACCCCCATGCACTGTCTAACTGCAGTGTGAAAAAGATGTAGGGATGGGGCTTTGCCAATATGTTGACCTTTGCTTTCATGCATTATCCCAGGCAGTCAAGTGTGCATGTCTTGTCAGTAATAGTCTCGGATGATGGTCTGGTCTGGTGTTATGGTGGTTTCCATGGTGTTCCCCTCCCAGGGAGCGAGGCCTCTCCAGTGAGGACTACAAGCTGTACAGCAGATGTGCGCCATGTGAGATCTATGACAGCCTGCTCGGAGACAGCAAGTATTTCCACCATTTTGTGGGAAAGAACTTTCTGTACACAGCAGTCGTAGCCTTCAGGAAGTGAGCGACTTTGCAACTGGTGTGCCTATACTGGGTTTACTTATTTGTGCCTCCCCCTCTTCTTTCCCTACCTCTCCCAGGTATCATGTAACTCTGCTTGGTGTGCGAGGCCACAATGACCAGCAAATTCGTCTAAACCCTGGATTGGACCACATCATGCACGCAGATGACACAGTCTACTACATTGGCTTCACCAGGGAGGAGTACAGCAAAGTGGGCGGGGCCTCACACATACACACTGCACTATGGGAGGTATGATTGATGGGCGGGGCCTCACACTGCACTATGGGAGGTATGATGGGTGGGACCTCACAGTGCACTAGAGGAGGTAAAGTGGGTGGGGCCTCACACGTACACTATATGGGAGGTAAAGTGGGTGGGGCCAAACACCACTAGATCTAGGAGGTAAAGTGGGCGGGGCCTCACTGCACTATGGGAGGTAAAGTGGGTGGGGCCAAACACTGCACTATGGGAGGTATGATGGGCGGGGCCTCGCACTGCACTATGCATATATGGGAGGTAAAGTGGGCGGGGCCAAACACTGCACTATGGGAAGTAAAACTTCACTGTTGGAGGTAAAGTGGGTGGGCCAAACACTTCACTGTTGGAGGTACAATATGTGTTATGCAGCTGGACGACATGTTCTTCCTGTCCAGATGTGTGCAAAGGCATCCATGTTTACTCTGGCAGTGAGTGGGATAGACCCTATGGATCTGGACGAGCATAATGAAGCTCAGTACGTGGGGGAGAATGGTCACCATGGTGATAAGGGCGTAGCCAGAGAGGGGGTCGACTTTCAGCCTGCTGGGACGTCACCAGTTGAAAGAGCCAGGTTTATCTTTCCGGAGAGAGAGACAAGTCAGGCGGCTCTCAGTGTTAGTGACACACAGACAAAGATGGCTGCTAATGGTGGGAAAGAGCTCCTGCCAGAGAACCGACAGAAAGAGGCAAGAAAGGGACTACAGCTGCTACGATATCACTCACACCTGGACGTCCACGCCAACCCTGTTGTTAAACTGAATGTCCCTACCCAACGGCCTGCTAGCGACCATGGGTTTGAGTTGTGTCCCGGGCCAGGGTATGTCACCTTCACCCTGGGAGAGCCAGAAGAGGGGAGATCTGCCACTCCCATCCATCCCCCCTTGCAATCGTTCACCAGCTATCCAGGAGATGCAAAACCTTCTCTTCTGAAAAAACCTGGCATGTACTCCAGTGATCTTTCTCTCATCCTCCCTGCTTCACCCTCACATTCTGGTGAGCGATACATTTAATGATAACTTACAACTCCTTACCTTCCTCTCTCATCTGTGCTACAGGGGACCATCATTTCTCTGACATAAGATCAGGTTTTCATTCCTCCTTTCTTTGGCGGCAAAACTTGAGTAGACGAAACTCTCTTGACCAGAAGCACCAGGAAGAGGTAAGATTCTAACCCTCTATTTGACTCTAAGCCTCTTGTACCCAGGCCATCATAGGAGGAGGAACACACTTTCCTCATAATCACATGACCTGGGTACGAGGCCATTGAGTTTGACTTATGGCCTCACAGGAGGTGGTGTTGGAGCTCAACAACACAGAGGAGGAGGAGGAGCTGGAGGAGCTGGAAGATGGACACTGTCCAGTGGG
The DNA here is from genome assembly GCA_949130485.1 of Agelas oroides. Classification (NCBI taxonomy): domain Eukaryota; kingdom Metazoa; phylum Porifera; class Demospongiae; order Agelasida; family Agelasidae; genus Agelas; species Agelas oroides. The sequence goes on along the minus strand of OX422197.1, from coordinate 239,893 downwards.
GGCAGAGGATGTTGTCAACAGCCCTCCACCAATACACAGCCACCCAAGACAAAAGTGGGTTAGCGGGGATGTGACATTATTGTCATAGAGCAGCTGTTACGTTAGTGTTGTGTGCACAGGTATCAGAGAGGTGTCCTCCCAGTGTCTCCGTACTGTGACTGTGAGGCACTGGAGTGCTACCTGCTGCCTGCCAAGAGGCCACACCCCCAAATCAGGCTGGGCCAGGTGAGAGAAGTTTGTGAGCTAGCTATCAGCCATGGCTGTCATGATGGTCTCTCTCCAGGGTGAGGAGGGCAATACAACTGACGTGGGACCCTCATACCGAGGGGCAGTGATTGCCTACTGTGACGAGGCCTCAGACGAAGTCCACCACTTCGTCTTCCCACTGCGGGCACACTACCTCCCTTCCCGCTCCCTCAGACCTGTCATCCTCATGTTTGGAAAAGAGTGAGCTGGTGTTGAAACACACCCTCTCTCTCCTTAGACAAGGGAACTCATATTGTAAAGCATGGAGTCTTCAAGTCCCCAAGAGTTTATTATGCAATTTCTCTCCTCCTCCCAGGCCTTCCTTGGAGTTCCTGGATACCGTTGCCTGGCTCCCAATGGTCTACTACTGTGTGGGCCATGTTTTATGGTACATGTCCTTCCCTGCTCACCAACAGTTGATGAATGAGTAGTAATCCTCCTCCTCCCTCCTCTCCCAACACACACTCACACACACACACACACACACACACACACACACACACACACACACACACACACAGCATTAATGACTGGCTGAGAGCAGGCATTCTCCATGCTGACAGCATTGCTCTCCTCAGCTCTCCGCCCTCCCCCCACACTCGTCACACCTCTGTCTCCACCCCCACCCCCTACCACTCTGACCAATCAGAACACATGGTGGACGCTGCCCACATCATGGCTGTACAGAAACTCTCCAAGTCAGTCAGACACTAGTTGCCATGGTTACCAGGCCAACACAATAGCCCAGCAACTACACTGAAGCTTTTGTGAGATAATGTACTCCCATTCCGCTCTCTCCATACCTCCCCTCTTTTACCTCTTTCCCTCCCACATCCCCCTCCTCTTCTCTCCTTCCCTCTCCTCCTCACAGGCTGTTTCCCTCCATTAATATAATCACAGAGCTCCACTATCGTTACAACATTCACTTCATGAGGTTCACCTCCTGTGCGACCTATGATATGAGAAGCCTCAGTGCTGTAGTGAGTATGGTTGCCATGGCAACACGGTGTTTTTTGTGTTCTGTAGCGTCACTCTCTTCTCTGTACATGATATTACCTGAGCTGATTTCTTCTGTGTGTCGTTTTGTTTTTCCCTCTCCACCTGCACCCCTCACCACCACACTACCTCACAGACTCGGCGGGGAGACCACCTGACCTACCTCTTTGTCCCTCAGTTTGCAGCTGGAAGAGCGTTCTGCTCCAGCATGCTCGATACTCTCCTCTACCAGGTGTGAGGGAGGGAGGGAGGGAGGGAGGGAGGGAGGAAGGGAGGGAGGGAGGGAGGAAGGGAGGGAGGGAGGGAGGGAGGGAGTAGATCACTCAATTGTGTAATCACATTTGTGGCTGAGAGTCAGCCTTGAGGTCCCATAAGAGCTTATGTACGAGGCTAAAGTCATATACCTCCACACATTCTGACTCTCTCACACACACTCGCACACACTTACACACACACACACACACCCTCACACACAGGCCAATGTGAAGCCATACATTATTGACCTGGTGAGGCAGCTGCTGGGGTGTAAGCAGGTCGCCGGCTCTGCATTCCTGTGGAAGGTATGAAGATAACTGTGTGCTAATTAACATGAGTTGACCATATATAGGCATCACTGTCTGTGGGATACACAAAGCGATTTTTTACACACAGGTGAAAGTCACGGAGGAGCTGCTCAAACTACGGACCTACGAGCGTCTGTTCCAGCGGCTTGTCTCAACACAGAAGCTTGTCCCCCTGGGCATATACCGGACTGTCCCCACCACAGCCTGCCCTGAGATACACAGCTCAAAAACTTACCAGGAAGAAAAAGAACGTGTTGCACGATTTCTAGAGTCCCGTTTGCAGAACTTGGGTCTAAAGCATGAACGTAAGAAGTACAATACTAGTTCCTCAGTAAAGCTGACGTGGGTCATAGGGTGGGGATTTTGCTTGTGTGAATCTGTACGTACATGTATGGCTCTTTCTCCACAGCCTCGACTGCTCCCTCTACCTCCCAGTGCCAATCCTTTGTGCTGGCCAACCCCTCCCCTAAAACTGAACTGAAGCCAAATGATATGATGTGAGTTGCAGCACACATCACATGACAGTCATGTGATAGTCTGTGATATAGTTATTTGTGTGACCTACTCTCTAACATATGCACACACACACACACACACACACACACACACACACACAGCCTAGTCCTCAAGCCTGCACACTCATCTTCCCCTTCTCCTCCTCCCTCTCACCCCCCTCCTTCTGGAAAACCACCAAGCTATGGCGTACAGGAAAATGGCAACTGTTAAATCATGTCTGTGACCCTCATAACCATTATCAGCAGCTATATACATATTTTTATTGCATTTTCACTTTTTGTTTACACTCTGATGTTTTATAATACTGTTCCTGTGCACATTACCTTATATGGTCATAACTGTTCCTGTGCACATTTCATAACTGTTCCTGTGCACATTTCATAACTGTTCCTGTGCACATTACCTTACATGGTCATAACTGTGTGCACATTACCTTACATGGTCATAACTGTTCCTGTGCACATTACCTTATATGGTCATAACTGCAAACATTATAGTTGCAACTAGCCTTGCTCTCATGAGCCTGGGAATGTAACATAAATTGCAGGGCAAACAATTTGATTGGATTTGATGAGAAAATAGGAAGCCCTGTTTCAGGCATCATGGAGTAGAACTAATTGGCTTGAAGCATTTGGCGTGAAAATGGGAGAGCCTATATATTATGGCTTGTTAATCAACATGATTGTGTGTGTGGTAATCATTGATATGATGCTGATGTATCATGAAGCAAAAAACTATAGTAATACATAATAGAAGTTGCTATGGCAGCCGTATGTCTGTAACTATTGTGGAGAAGAATTACTTTTGGTATGAAACTTGTAATAATTGCTAAGTGTGCTATGTTCCAAACAGAGTCTGTGCCAGTTCCTTGTAGTCCAGGGCACCTGGTACCATCCTCCCGTCTGGTCCCCTGTAGGGCTTCATTCTCCTGATGCAATAGTCTGCCTGCTCCTGTGATAATGCCTGGAGAGGAGGGAGGGAGGGAGAGAGGGAGGGAGGGGGTGAAAGAGTTTTATCAAACTCTGCTATGTAAGAGTTGAGGTATAGCAATGTCTCCATGACAACACACATTCATGCACCTGCAATATTTCGTCCTTAGTGACGTAGGGCTTGTCTCCACCAGAGGTGATGGCACGGAACGCACTGACAACTTCTGATATCGACTCCACGTTCTCTGTTTCACGACTGATCATGAATGACATGTAATCCTCCAGAGAAATATAGCCATTTCTAGGGGACAAGTAAATAGTAGGAAACATTCATCATCTTCACTATATACTCAAGTACATCCACAGCATATCATTGTATACCACAGCATATCATTGTATATACCACAGCATATCATTGTATACCACAGTATATCATTGTATACCACAGTATATCACAGTACACCTTAGTATACCACAGTGTACCACAGTGTACCCTAGTATACCACAGTATATCACTGTACACCATAGTATATCACAGTATACCTCAGTATATCACTGTACACCACAGTATACCACAGTACACCACAGTATACCACAGTATATCACTGTACACCACAGTATACCACAGTACACCACAGTATACCACAGTATATCACTGTACACCACAGTATACCACAGTACATCACAGTATGCCACAGTGTACCACAGTATACCACAGTATGCCACAGTATACCACAGTATATCACTGTATATCACTGTACACCATAGTATATCACAGTGTACCTCAGTATATCACTGTACACCACAGTATACCACAGTACACCACAGTATACCACAGTATACCACAGTATATCACTGTACACCACAGTATACCACAGTACACCACAGTATACCCCAGTGTACCCCAGTATATCCCAGTATGCCACAGTATACCACAGTATACCACAGTATATCACAGTATACCACTGTACACCACAGTATACCACAGTACACCACAGTATACCACAGTACACCACAGTATACCACAGTATATCACTGTACACCACAGTATACCACAGTACATCACAGTATGCCACAGTGTACCACAGTATACCACAGTATGCCACAGTATACCACAGTATATCACTGTACACCACAGTGTACCACAGTATACCACAGTATGCCACAGTGTACCACAGTATGCCACAGTGTACCACAGTGTACCACAGTATGCCACAGTATATCACAGTACACCACAGTACACCACAGTATACCACAGTATGCCACAGTGTACCACAGTATGCCACAGTGTACCACAGTGTACCACAGTATGCCACAGTGTACCACAGTATGCCACAGTGTACCGCAGTGTACCACAGTATATCACAGTATATCACAGTACACCACAGTATGCCACTGTACACCACAGTATATCACAGTACACCACAGTACACCACAGTATACCACAGTATGCCACAGTGTACCACAGTATGCCACAGTGTACCACAGTGTACCACAGTATGCCACAGTGTACCACAGTATGCCACAGTGTACCGCAGTGTACCACAGTATATCACAGTATATCACAGTACACCACAGTACACCACAGTACACCACAGTACACCACAGTATGCCACAGTATATCACTGTACACCACAGTACATCACAGTATGCCACAGTATACCACAGTATGCCACAGTATACCACAGTATATCATGGTATATCACTGTATACCACAGTATATCACAGTATATCATGGTATATCACAGTATACCACAGTATACCACACTAGTATGCCACAGTACACCACAGTATGCCACAGTATATCACAGTACACCACAGTACACCACAGTACACCACAGTACACCACACTAGTATGCCACAGTATATCACAGTACACCACAGTACACCACAGTACACCACAGTACACCACACTAGTATGCCACAGTACACCACACTAGTATGCCACAGTATATCACAGTATATCATGGTATATCACAGTATACCACAGTATACCACACTAGTATGCCACAGTACACCACAGTATGCCACAGTATATCACAGTACACCACAGTACACCACAGTACACCACAGTACACCACACTAGTATGCCACAGTATATCACAGTACACCACAGTACACCACAGTACACCACAGTATACCACACTAGTATGCCACAGTACACCACAGTATGCCACAGTATATCACAGTACACCACAGTACACCACAGTACACCACAGTACACCACACTAGTATGCCACAGTGTACCACAGTATGCCACAGTATATCACAGTACACCACAGTACACCACAGTACACCACAGTACACCACACTAGTATGCCACAGTGTACCACAGTACACCACAGTACACCACAGTACACCACAGTACACCACAGTACACCACAGTACACCACACTAGTATGCCACAGTGTACCACAGTACACCACAGTACACCACAGTACACCACAGTACACCACAGTACACCACAGTACACCACAGTACACCACACTAGTATGCCACAGTATACCACAGTATGCCACAGTATGCCACAGTACACCACAGTACACCACAGTACACCACAGTACACCACAGTATACCACAGTATGCCACAGTATGCCACAGTACACCACAGTACACCACAGTACACCACAGTACACCACAGTATACCACAGTATGCCACAGTATACCACAGTGTACCACAGTACACCACAGTACACCACAGTACACCACACTAGTATGCCACAGTGTACCACAGTACACCACAGTACACCACAGTACACCACACTAGTATGCCACAGTGTACCACAGTATGCCACAGTAGCACATTACCTGTTTGGATCCACGTGGTCTAAAATAGCCTCATACTCGGGATCGGTCTCTCCTCCTTCCACCAATGCAAGGTCATAGCCAAGTGACCGCAGACAAGACTTAAACTCCTGGTGTTCCAACTTGCCATTCCGATCCTTGTCAAAGTGTCTACATGCAGGGTGTGTGTGGTGAGGAGGAGGTGGTCGGAGGGTGGACAGGATGCGTGTGGTGAGGAGGAGGTGGTTGGACGGTGGACCAGTCAATACAGGCAAAGGAGCAGGGACTCACCTGAAGCTGGCAGTAAACTCTTTCAACTGTTCTTCGGAGACTCCAATGGTGTTCCTGAACAGACGCAATGACTGGTCGTCACAGTAAATTCCCTCCACCCCCTTCTCACTACCTCTATCTTCTACTGCCCCTCCCTCCCCCCTCCATCCCTCCACCCCTCCACCCCCTCTCTCACTACTTCTCATCACTGCCAGTTCCTTCAACTCTCTCCACCCCTCCACCCCCTCCACCACCTCCACCCTCTCCATCTCAATCGCCCCCCATTCCTCACCTTGCTTGTATCTGTTGCTCCAGATTGTGTTGCATCCTCATCACCATCTGGCCCAGCTGGTCCCACTGCTGTGCCAGACTCACTGTCGTGTGCTCTGTGTACCTGAGGAACAAATGCACAGCATACCTCACAGTATATCACAGTATACCTCCCAGTATATCACAGTGTACCTCCCAGTATATCACAGTATACCACAGTATACCACAGTATATCACAGTATATCACAGTATATCAGTGAATCACAGTATATCACAGTGAATCACAGTATATCACAGTATATCACAGTATACCTCCCAGTATATCACAGTATACCACAGTATATCACAGTATATCACAGTATACCTCCCAGTATATCACAGTATACCACAGTATACCACAGTATATCACAGTATATCACAGTATATCAGTGAATCACAGTATATCACAGTGAATCACAGTATACCACAGTATATCACAGTATATCACAGTATGTCACAGTATACCACAGTGTATCACAGTATACCTTCCAGTATATCACAGTATATCACAGTATACCACAGTATACCACAGTATACCACAGTATACCACAGTATATCACAGTATACCACAGTATATCACAGTATATCACAGTATATCAGTGAATCACAGTATATCACAGTGAATCACAGTATATCACAGTATACCACAGTATACCACAGTATACCACAGTATATCACAGTATATCACAGTATATCAGTGAATCACAGTATATCACAGTGAATCACAGTATACCACAGTATACCACAGTAAACTATCATCATGCACATTACACCCACTTGTTGTCAAAGATGAGTGCCTCTTCTATCTGTGCTCCCAGCTCTTCCACCTTCCTTAGTGCCTCCTTCCTCATGGCAATGTCCCTTGCCAGCCCTTTGACCACCTCCAGCTGGCCCTCCAGAGACCCTGTGCTGTCCATCAGCACTGTCCTGTAGGACAGAGAGCAACAGGTCAGGACAACATGTGTGTCAAATTCTATATTCTCCACTTCACCCTTTTCTGTGGTAACAGGTGGGTATTATTTTGTAATATGATGCTACCTTGTTTACAGTATAAACTATTTTGCGCATGTTTTCTAATAACATACCTTGTTTACAATGTAAACTACTGTGTGTGTTTACTAATAACAACAAGGACCAATCAGAGTGGCGATAAACCACAGCAGACAGGGATTTATGGCCATAAACAACCCTTGCTTGCATGGGCATGGATGGTTTATGGTCCATAAACAACCCTTGCCCTAGGGCTGTCCCCTCAGGCTTGGGTGATTTATGGACCATGAATCCCTGTCTACTGTGGTTTATCTACACACCTACACTAGTGAGAATTGCAAGGGTAGCTGATCCAGAGTACTCAAATCGCACGTAACTAGCTTCTTTCCCAGGCCTCTCCAGGCCTATTCACTGCTTGCAGTACAAAGAATTCATACTGCAAGTGATGGAGGCTGTGGGCCAGGAGCCACGGGAACGAGACTAGTGCATGCGTTCCTAAAGTTGCAAACGATACTGAGGGGAGACAGTATGTCTGTGTTTACCTTGTGTCTGTGAGCCAGGCATGGAAGGCGTTGGCATGGTGTGCAAAGGTCTTTCTTAGCTCCTCGTTTCTCTCCTGACGCTTGGCTTCTCTCTGGAGTTCCACCTCACGCTCCTAAGCAAGGGGAACAACATGTCACACCTGTCAGTCTGCCATAATGAGCAGTGAGGGGCGTGTCTACCTTGATCAGCTTCTGCAGGTTCTGCCAGCTGTCCTCGAGAGCTTCCAGGGTGAACCAGGTGTAGCTGAGGAGGGTCAGAGAGACAACTCAAGTGTATGTGCTGCAGTGGCCATGAAGGCCTCAGGGGGACAACTCAAGTGTATGTGCTGCAGTGGCCATGAAGGCCTCAGGGGGACAACTCAAGTGTGCTGCAGTGGCCATGAAGGCCTCAGGGGGACAACTCAAGTGTGCTGCAGTGGCCATGAAGACCTGATATGAACTCACGGGTTGCTTGTGACACTGTATGACTTGATCTGTCTGTCCAGAGCTCCCAGTTGTTTGAAGTCGGATCTCACCTGCGCCTGAGACGCCTGAAACTGGGTGTGGGCCTCTCGGAGACTCTATATAGATAGACCATAGTAATAATAACAATTTCCCCCCCTCCTCCTCTCCCCCTCACCTTCCTTTCCTCCCTTCCTCTCCTTTCCCTTCTCACCCTGATTTCCTCCAGGGAGTTGCACCTGACAGGGTCGGTGAGGTCCTCCTCTGCATCCTCCAGCCAGCTGTTGAAGGATGATGCTTTCTTTGCAAACTGCAGAAACAGCTCCTCGACCTGCAAAACAGGACACAAAGCAGTCAGTCAGCTTACAGCACAGAGAAACAGGTACCAGAGTAAGTCATCCAGACCCCTGGAGGGGCGGGTGGTATGGACGACTGGGCATGAGACGAGTACGTTGCAGGAGACGTGACTACAAATGTAATGACCTTCTTGAATTGTTCCAGAGCTCTGAGAAGCCGAGCCTTGTGTGCCTCTGAGTCTTTCTGCAGCTTCCCCCACCTGCAGTGAACGTACACACACACACACACACACGTCACATTGCTAACTCGTCTTGTACTGAGACCTTTCCACACCAGTGTTTGTAACTTGAAGCAAGCAACAAACACGAGACGTTTCCACACCAGTGTTTGTAACTTGAAGCAAGCAACAAACACGAGACCTTTCCACACCAGTGTTTGTAACTTGAAGCAAGCAACAAACACAAGGGTTTGAAGGCGGGATATGAAGCGAACACACTGCCACTACTAAGGGATATATATCTTTAGTTCAGGTGGGTTGGTTTGAATTTTATATAGACAAAACATGTAATGATCTGGTCGCCACCTTTTCATGACGTCGGTATGGCGGTCCCGGATTGCTCTGCTTTGAGGATGCTCAGCCTTCTCCAGCTGCTCCTTCATGGCCGACAGCCCCCCGATACCCTCCTGCTGGAACGTTGCAAGACCAGACTCGAATGTCTCCTGCAGGTATAAATTGTACATGCATATATGCACACACAAGTGGGGCATTTGTGAATATTCCTACCGGCAGCAGTGATGGTGAGAGGAAAGGGGTGATGTATGCAATTGATCATGTGACTATATACCACATGACCATCATGTGACTGTCATGTGACTGTCATAGTTCAGCAACCCACCTGCTTAGTAAGGAGTGCTTGCACAGAGACAATGTCCTTCCCAAAGTCCTCCGACCTCACCTGCCCCTCCTTGCTCTCTGCAGGACACAACACACACACCAAGATGACAAGTGTAGAGACCTTTGCTGTTAGCCTGGCAGCATCTTGGTTACCATAGCAACATCTTGTTTGTTAGGGTTGCTTACTGATCCAGGAGTCGACAAGGTCAGCCTTCCAGTTGAACTGGAGGTACTGAGAGGAGTCTTTTAGTCTAGACTGTCTTCTCTGGGAGGCCGCCTCTAGCTCCGACAGTTTGTGCTGTATGCCATTAACACACTTCACAAGATACAGTTGGAATTAGTAGGTAGCTATATGCTTACCTTTAGTCCACTGATTCTCTGATTGATGTTCTCTGTCTGGTAGTTACCCTGTGAGACCAGCTTCTTCCCCTCTCTCTCCCTCTCCTCCACTCTCCCCCTGTGCACCACCAGATCTGTCTCGAATGCCTCATGCTTCTTCAGCAGTCCCTGTATGAGAGCATATCCATGAGTAGTGTCACATGACAGTCACATGACAGTCACATGACAGTCACATGATGTCACATGATAGTCATATGATAGTCACATGGCAGTCACATGATATCACACGGCAGTCATATGATATCACGTGACAACTCTTAATGCACCCAGACAACCCCACCCACCTGTACAGCTGCGAGAGTGTCCCCTACTTCCTCGCTGGATACAAGGGTGGTCTTCTCATTGAGCCACGCCTCCTCTTCATCCACACCCACACTAAACTGGCGGTAGCCCAGAGACTCGAGTAGCTTCTGACGCCTGTGTGTGTGTGTGTGTGTGCATGTAAGGAATCTCAAGACTCGAGGCTACCCTGACACACTGACAGGCAGGACCCAGCGTACCTTGCAGCAGAGGCTGTGTTGAGGTCCTTCCAGAGATCCTGCAGCTGTTGACATCTCTCTTTTATGGCTGACTTGGCAAAGTGGTCTGCCAGTGCCAGTTGCTCCCCTCGCATGACCACAGCCTGTGAGTGTGTGGGGGGAAGAGGGTGTGAAGGGAGACTGTGTAAGTGTGTGTGGGGGGAGAGGGTGTAAAGGTGTAGTTCGTTTACTTTGATCCTGCTGTCGTGGCTCTCCAGTTCATTCTCAAAATGCTGGTGTTTCTTCTGAAGGTTCTGCACCCCCGGCAGATCGTGACCAAAATTGTCCCCTCCCATCAACAACCTCTTCTCTCTATACGTGGTGTGTGGTGTGTACAGTTCATGTTAGAAAGTGGGAGGGGCTTAGCATGGTATGTGAATGGTGGGTGGGGCTCACTTGATCCAAGCCTCCTCCTCATCCACATCTCGGTAGAACTGCTGCAGCATCTGAGAGTCATTCAGCTGTGAGAGCCGCCTTGCAGCTAGCTCCTTCAACCTACACAGGAGAGAAACAGTGTATATCACGACCTGTCACTCGTCTTTCTGTGACTCTCTCAAACCTTGTGTATCTGTCGTTAATGTTCCTTTGTTTCTCCTGGATGTTGCCTGCATCAAAGTGTTGCTCCTTCACAAACCTTCTTGCCTGTGCATTCAGGTCACTCAGACGATCCTGAGTGAGGAAGATGAGAGGGAGGAGGAGGGGGAGAGGGAGGGGGAGGGGGGGGGGGGGGGGGGGGGAGGAGGAAGGAGGAGGATAGGGAGGAGGAGGAGAGGGAAGGACGGAGAGGAAGGAGAAGAGGGGGTGAGAAGGTATGGAAGGATGTTAGAGTGTCTCAGAAAGCAGCCTCATTCCTAGGCTAGAATAAAAGGCTTGGAGAGAGGTGAGAAATGGGAGAAGAGGACAAGGAGGAGGGGGGGGGGGGGAGGTGAAGAGGAGGGGGAAGGTGAAGAGGAGGAGGAGGAGGGGGGGGGGAGGTGAAGAGGAGGGGGGGGGGGGGGGGGGAAAGGTGGAGGAGGATGTCAGATTGCTACTGGGGAAGGTGTGTGTGTACCTCGTGTGCTGTAATGTCTGCCTCTAACAGCTGGTGTTTCTTGAGCAGGTTCTGCACGGCAGCCAGATCCCTACCACAGTCCTCTGAGGACAGCTGTGCCTCCACCTAAACAGGACGGAAGGAAGGAGGAGGAATAAGCTAGTATGTCTCCCTGCTGATCTTACTGTGAGTCATTTCTGTACCTCGCCCAGCCAGAAATCCATGTCCTTCACAGCCTCATTGAACTGCTGTTGCTGATTAGCCTCCTTGAGTTTCTGGGTCTTTGCTGTAATTGCTGAGAGCAACCCTTTCCATTTCTCCTCCAGCCTCTCGATGTGGGTGGAGACCTCCCTCTCACACCCCACACACTCCTGGTTGTCAATCAAGGCTGTGCATGAGGCAAAGAGACAAGAGTTGGAGGAGAGGAGGAGGGGGATGAGGGGACGGAGTGAGGGGAGGAGGAGGAGGAGGGGGATGGGGAAAGGGGAGGAGGGTAGGAGGGGAGGAGGGGGGGGGGGGGAGGGGGTGGTCTATTGTTCATAAGCAGGTGGTGTGCACTAACTTACCTTGTCCCATGGCAATAGTGGAGAAGATCCTGTCCTTGTTGGCAACCACCTCCGCCTCAAACGCATGGTGCTTCTGCAGCTTGCCCTGGGAGGGGTCGTGAGCAGGATAACGACATGCTAACAACGCTCTACAATATCATGATCGACACACAACAAGTATTCCCTTCCCTGGGTGCTCCACTCCACTTACTGGCAGGTTGGTTGGGTCTTTGTAAGAGTCGTCTGTAGCCGTCTGCATCTTCTCCCCCATCCACACCTCTGCCTCGTCTGCCTCACGTTTAAACTGCTGCAGAGAGTGGGACTGCCCCAACTTGTGTCTCCACGCCACCAGAGCTGACTTGAGACGGGACCACTGTGCCAGGACACTGGCCCTCCGTTCTGCAACCTCCACTGCAGCATAGTGTCTGTGCTGGATCAGTCGATCTGCAAATGCCTGGAGTGCTCCTATCTTCTCCTCCTGCAGTGTGTGGGTTTAAAATGGGAATAGAGCAGTAGTACATGTACACTAGTATGGAATTAATGGGAATGGGAATGGCCAGCATTGGAATGGGAATGGCCAGCATTGGAATGGGAATGGTCAGCATTGGAATGGAAATGAAACTGAAGGACATGGCTCACTTGTGCCTGCAGAGACTTATCAAAGTCCTCGTGTTTCTTGATGAGAGCTTCCACAGCATCGAGGGAGGAGCCTACATCCTCACTTGCCAGGAACGCCTCCCGCTTTGCCATCCAGCTCTCTGCCTGCTCAGCCTCACGATTGAACAGCTGTGAGACATGTGTGAGACGAGGAGGGGGAGGAATAGTTAGCTTTCAGCTTTGGTGATCTTGTAGACACACACCTACACACCTGGAGGTCTTGACTCTGGTCTAGCAGCTGCTTTCTAGTTGCCCAGGCTCTATACAAAGAACGCACAGCATTAGTACAACCTTCCCGTACATCCCACCTGCCCTGCGCTGCCTCACCTCTCCATCACATCCCTCTCCTGCCGCAGTGAGTCCAGCTTCTCCTGTATGTCACCACTTGCAAAGTGGTTGTGAGCGAGCAGCTGTCCGCCAAAGGACTCAAATGCGTTGAACGCAGCCATCCTGGCCTCAATCTCAGTATGGTACTCCTGGTGTCTCTCCAGAAGTGTCTCTGCACTTCCCATGTCCTTGGCCAGCTCATCAGAGGACACCAGAGCCTGCATAGAGCTTACCCACCCCGTGAGGTCACGATATGTACTCAGGAAGCGCTGGAAGTCATGTGAGTCCACCAACTTGGTCTTACGAGTCTCACACTGCCAGGAAGAGAGATGGGATGAGTCAACTTTAGTCAAATACAGCACACCATGCACCATTTACCCTTGATTTCAGGCTGGTCCAGCCGTCCACGACCTCCCTCTCTTTCCCCCGTACAACCTTGGAGTTGGCGGGCTGCATGTCCACCAACTGAGAAGCTTCTTGCTGCAACGTTTGGACCTGTGAGAGAGATGTGGAAAAGACTACAACTGAATCATTTGTCACTGGTTCCCTGCAGTCTCCGTGTCTCCTCCCCCAGTGCTGGCACCTTGTCCTCCAGAGCGGCGAGGTCTCTCTCCAGTCCCTCATGCTTCCTCTGCAAGGCCTGTACACTGGCCAGGTCACGACCATAGTCATCTGACAGCAGTGCTGTGTCCTTCTCGTTCATCCAGCTCTTTGTCTCGTTGGCAGCTCTGGAGGTTGGATGAATGAGGAGTGAGGGCAATTCAAGTTACAACAAAATGGGCACACTCACCTGATGAATTTCTGGACCTGGTAAGCCCCTTCCAGTGCCTTCTTCTTCTTCTCTACCAACTGAGAGAGGTCATCCCAACGCTGGTTCAGCCTCTGCCACGTGAGAATTGCATGATCAAGACGGATTGATTGATTGATCAATTGATTGATAGACTGACATGCTCACCTCAACCAATCCCTGTATCTCGTCAGCATCAAAGTGTCCTTCATCTATCATGCCGTGTGCCAAGGTATTGACGTTGTCCAGTCGAGCCTCGTTAGCAACCACATCCTTCTGAAAGTCATCAAACTTCTTCTTTAGTGCCTCCACATGCTCCAGGTCTTTGGCAGACTCTTCGGCTCCAGCGAGGGCCTCTCTGTCATTTAGCCAGTGGTCCAGCTCGTTCACCTCACGAGTCAGGTTGAACTTCTTCTTCGACTCCTCAAGCCTCTGCTTGCGTTCTCTCGACAGTCGCTGGATGTGTGCATACCTGTGTGTGTGTGTGTGTGTCATGTCTCCCTCATAAGCAATCTGATCTACATTTCAACTAACCCAGGCCACTCCCAAGAACAATGGCTAAAAAGAGCTACCTTGTCAGTGGTGAACTTACTTGCTGTTGATGGAGGATTGTCTGGTTTGAACTGAGCTATGGGTCGGGCTGGTCATCGTGATGGAGGATGGGGGTGTGGCATGGGTGGGTGGGGTCTCAACTTTGCGGACGTATGCCGCAGGAACAAATCCTTGCTTCCCATTCAGCTCCACCTTCCACCAGTCCTGTGAGAGAGAGTTTGTATCACAATGGTCAAGTGGTACATATAGGGGCTACAGTGGTACATACAGTGGTATGCTCTCTTTACCCCCGTACCCACGTACGAGGCTACAGTGGCACATACGGTGGTACGCTCACTTTACCCCCGTACCCACGTACGGGCCGGGCTGCAGTGCTCAAGTAGTACATACAGAGCGTGGTACCTTGTTTGATGAATTTAGCAGAATGAGGATGTCTCCCTTCTTGACTGTCAGCTCCCTGGCTGTCTTCTTGGTGTAGTTGTAGAGTGCCTTCACACAGGGACGCTTGGGAGGAGCCTGCACATCTGCTGGGGAGGTCTGGGGGAGAAGGGGAGGAGGAGGAGGAGGGAAGAAGGGGGAAAGGGGAGGAAGATGTACCCTGGCAGCATGTGTGTGTGGGTGGGGCTGGGGGGGATGGGGAGGTGGATGTGTGGTGTGTGGGTTACCACCGACGGACCTTGCATTTCTTGCTCTGTTCCTCAAGGCTAGCAATGGTGGTTCCAAACACCTCCACGTCAGCCATCACAACCTCATGCTTCTTCAGAAGAGCCTGCAACAGAGAGGGACGGGACGTGAGAGATAACCAGGAAGGGGGCAGCGGTGGAACTGAGTGCTCAGTATGCTTCAGCTGTGTCTCCTACCCACCTGTGCACTGTCCTCGTCCTTCCCGTAGTCCCCACTCCCCACGGTCAGCTCCTTCTCTTTCATCCAGGACTCCACCTCCTGTGCGTCACTGTAGTACTGCTGTGCCTGTAGTGCGTCAGCCAGGCTGTGGCTGCGTGCCTCGGCATGCTCCTGGGGAGGAAGGGTTAGGGGTTGATATGAAGTACTGTTTGGTACTGTTGGTATACACTGACCTTCAGTAGCTGCCATCGGCTGTTGAGCTGTTCAATCTTCTTCTTGATGTCTTTTGCTCCGTAGTGTCCGGCAGCCATCATTGCCTCTCCATTTGAACACACGGCCACGATGCGTGGCTCATGACTGGAGATCTCCGACTACAGGAGGAAAGCAGAAGCCATTCTGATTGGTCAATCTACTTCCCGTACAGCAGAAGCAATCCTCACCAATAGTGCCTGTTGTTTCTTCTGCAGACTTTGTACCCCACTGAGGTCTTTGCCTGGGGATGAGGGGTCGAGGAG
Source organism: Agelas oroides (assembly GCA_949130485.1). Classification (NCBI taxonomy): domain Eukaryota; kingdom Metazoa; phylum Porifera; class Demospongiae; order Agelasida; family Agelasidae; genus Agelas; species Agelas oroides. Next base: position 223,942 of record OX422197.1, on the reverse strand, counting down.
CGAAAAGACTTTACCAATTAAATACAACTACCACTGTTTGAACTGGCTAAACTTTGAACATGGACTCCACCTGTGTTGGTTGAACAGGCAATGGCTTCCTTCTCCTTCGTCCAAGCCTCCTCGTCTTCCACATCCCGGAAAAATTGTTGTAGCTGGTGTGACGCCTCCAACCTAGACTTTTGGTCACCTAGTGGATCCTGTCATGTTTGTGTGCAGAGTAAATATATTTACCTGCTAATTGTTGACCTTTTAGAGTTATTATTGAGCTGTGTGGCAGTGGCGGTTGGATCATGAAAGTTGATATTTTGGCTTCACATTCCTTTGCCATAACATTGTTTCGTGTGTATATCATGTGCACACATTGAAGAGGATGTACACACGCACACACACATGCACACACGCACACACACACATGCACACACACACACACACACACACACACACACACACACACACACACACACACACACACACACACACACACACACCTGGAGTCCCTGGTAACGTGCTTCCAACATCTCTTGTCTCTCCTGAATAGCCGCAGCGTCAAAATGTCCAGCACTCACAAACTGTTTGGCCTGATCTGACAGGCTACTAATCTGCTCACGATGAACACTGATGTCTGTTTCCAGCAGATTCAACCTCTTCTGTAGTTTTTGAACACCAGCTAAATCCTGCAGGGAGAGTGGAGATGGGAGGAAGGGAGGAGGGGAGAGGGGAAGGGGGAGGGAAGCAAGTTGTGGTTAGGGAGGGGTATAGTGGAAGAAGAAATCAAGTTGAGGATGATCTTCTCGCCCACCTTTCCAAGGTCGTCGGAGGCCAGTTGTTTCTCTACCTCCTCCAGCCACAGGGCTATGTCCTTCACTGCACGGTAGTACTGCTGTCCTTCCCTTGCCTCCTGTAGCTTCTGCCCCTTGTCCACAGTCCTCACCTCCAGCTCCGCCCACATTGCCAGCAGCTTCTCTGACTGGGACCTTAGACACACGTAAACACAAACAATAAACAAACAAAAAAACACAAACAATAAACAAACAAAAAACACAAACAATAAACAAACAAAACCACAAACAATAAACACAGCAAATTCTGGCTGACTTCCAAGCTCCGCCCACCTGATGACATCAGCAGCATAGTGTCCAGCCTCTATGAGCTCCTCTGTGGTCTCCACGACAGCATCAATGCGTCCCTTGTTAGCCTGCAGCTCTGCCTCAAATGCTTGGTGCTGCTGCAGTTTTGCCTCCTGGTTGGTGGGGTCCTGTGGAGGGGGGATGGGGGGAGGAGGGAAGAGTGGAGTGTAGAGGGAGGAAGAAGGGAAGGGGCGGAGGGAGGGGAAGAGGAGAGGGGAGAGAGGGAGGGGGAGAAAGGAGGAAGGACGAGTCCTCAACCTGCTTCACAATGTCACGCTGACAACCTACCTTGTAATTTTCATCGCCTGCAATCTTGATCTTCTCACTGATCCAATTCTTGGTCTCCTCTGTGTCCCGTAAAAACTGCTGCAGACATTGCGACTCTTCCAGCTGGGAGCGACGACTGTTGGCCTGTGCCAAGAGGTCACTACGACGAGAAAGGATCTAGAGAGAGGGAGGAGAGACACCGAGAGCAGTGTGCACCATAAGTGTGGGGGATGTTAGCAGACCCTTTGGTGTCAGTTGAAAACAATCTTTAACTCACAGCTTTTCTCCTGCTGTCCATTTCGTCAGAGGCGTAGTGTTCAGCTTGGATCAATCTCGTGGCTGTCTCTTCCAATGCCTGCAACAAACCAACATCAGACTCAAGTGCTGACAGACTTGAGCTGTGTCCAAGCTAACCTTGGATTTCTCTTCCTGTGCGGCCAGGGATTTCTCAAAGTTTTCATGCTTTTTAATGAGTGCCTCCACACTGTCCAGTGAGTCGCCAACATCCTCTATCGCTAAGAAGGACTGCAGTTCAAAGGAAATGATAATAGTATTCACGGCTCATATCAGTAATAGATTAAAGTGTGTTTGTCTCTGTACTGCGGACTCATTCCCAGGCCCCTTTTGTTACATCATGGACTTCTGTAATTTGATTGGATGGCACAGTACTTGCTTTTGCAACAAAAGCAGTCTGGGGATGAGGCCACCTTTGCAGTAGAGACAAGATGAGAATATTCTCACCTCTTGTTTGGCCATCCAGTTGTCAGTCTGCTCCGCGTCTCTCATGAACAGCTGCAGCTCCATACACTGGTCGAACTGAGCCTTACGTTGCACCCACAGTGCCAGCAGTGACGCTTTCTCACTCACAAGAGATTGCAACTGTGTGCGCAAGGCAGAATGAGCGTGCAAGAATGAGTAACAGCTACTGTATATGTGGAGCAGAATTTTTGATGACTAAACTTTGACCTTACCTTCTCCTTCACCTCCTCAGAGGCGTAGTGCCCAGCAGAGATGAGACTCTGGCCAAACTGTGAGGTAGCCTTGAAGCTGTCTTCCTGGGCATCAATCTCACCCTGAGAATTGCAGGAGGAAGGGAGGAGGAGAAAATTGGAGGGAATACCCTTTCATCAATTTATGCTTGTCATGATCTGGTTCCAAGTGTTGGCACATTAAAGCACACAATCCTCTGTACCCCTCCTTCTCCCACTCCCCACCTTCCCTCCCACTCCCCACCTTCCCTCCCACTCCCCACCTTCCCTCCCACTTCCCACCTTCCCTCCCACTCCCCACCTTCCTCTCCCTGTGTCTCTGCAGCAGTACCTCTGCACCAGCCACATCCCTAGCCAGTTCGTCTGCCGACACCAGGGCTCGCATCTCATTCACCCACGACTGCAGCTCACTGGGAGGATTGAACACTCACTCGCATCATGGCAGTTGGATCAAAGCACAAGCACTTATTGTCACCAACCGGTAGTCTCCCAGGAACTTCTGAAAGCACTGGGCGTCCTCCAGCCTGGCTCCCCGCTTTGAAGCCTGGTCAGGTAATAAGGATGAGTAATAATGTATGTTTGAGCCCCTCCCACAGGCCCACATGCAACATACACACCTTGTGTTTGAGCCCCTCCCACAGGCCCACATGCAACATACACACCTCATGTTTGAGCCCCTCCCACAGGCCCACATGCAACATACACACCTTGTGTTTGAGCCCCTCCCACAGGCCCACATGCAACATAAACACCTCATGTTTGAGCCCCTCCCACAGGCCCACATGCAACATACACACCTCATGTTTGAGCCCCTCCCACAGGCCAACATGCAACATACACACCTCATGTTTGAGCCCCTCCCACAGGCCCACATACCTTGTGTTTGAGCCCCTCCCACAGGCCCACATACCTTGTGTTTGAGCCCCTCCCACAGGCCCACATGCAACATACACACCTCATGTTTGAGCCCCTCCCACAGGCCTACATACCTTGTGTTTGAGCCCCTCCCACAGGCCCACAATCTCGGCCTGCTTGGCTGCAATTTGGTCTGCACTACTTGGGTGTCTTCCCTGCAGTCTCCGTGCCTCCTCCCCCAGTGCTGTCACCCTGTCCTCCAGAGCGGCGAGGTCTCTCTCCAGTCCCTCATGCTTCCTCTGCAAGGCCTGTACACTGGCCAGGTCACGACCATAGTCATCCAACAGCAGTGCTGTGTCCTTCTCGTTCATCCAGCTCTTTGTCTCGTCCACATCCCTGCGCAGAAAAACTCATCACACATCACATTTGTGCAGTGTGACACTATCACTTATTGCTACCTGTTGAACTTCTGTATTTCATGTGCCCCTGCCAGTCTCTCCTCCCGGTGTTTTGCTACAGCTCTGAGGTCTCTCCAGGACTCATTGACTGCCTCCTGTCTCGTCTGGATCATCCCAGAGTCGGGATGACGCTCATTCAGCAACTTCTTTCCAAGTGTGTTGACATCTGCAATGTGAGCCTCATTGGCTTGAATATCCTGCAAGTAAGATTCATATAAACATTGTGCACTGCAGATTTGTGGCAAAAATCTCACCTTGAGAAAGTCGGCAAAATTTTTCTGCAACATTTCCACGTGTTCCAGGTCCATCCCCAGCTCTTCAGAGCTCACCACAGCCTCTCGGTCTGAGATCCAAGCGGCCACCTCATCTGCCTCTCGAAGAAAGTGTTCCCTCTTCTGAGCATTTTGCAGTTTCTGGCGTTTCTCTGCAGAGGTGTCCAACAGCTCCTGCCACAGGTGGGAGAGTTCCTCTAGCCGAGACTGAGTGCGGGTGTGTGTGCAGGAGAAGGTTGGGATGTAAACATGCAGCTGTGTAGCTAGACAATGCAAGCTGTGCAGTTCACATGTGCAAGATTCCCAAGACCCACCCAGATTTTTGATCAAATAATGTACAACCCAAAAGCAGGGGAAGAGCACGGGAATGAGGCTATGCAAAGAGAATGTAAGACATATATGTAACTAGGTAATGCCTAATCTATGTTTCACATGTGCAACAAGAGTGAGGTGGGGGGGAAGACTTACTTGTATCTGTTCTGCAGCAAAGTGTTTCTGGTCTATCATGGTCCGCCCTGTGCTCTTGAGGGTGAGGATGGCATTGCTGTGTGCTGCTGTCTCTGCCTCAAAGGCTTGGTGCTTCTGGGTTTTTGCCTGTGCGCACACAGGAGAGGTACGTGTTTATGTTTGCAGCTAAGCCCCACCCCCTTGGGGTTACCAACTTCAACTCTCTCAAAAATGTTATTACCTGCAGATTTGTTCTGTCCTTGTACGATTCATCCGAGACGATCTGGATCTTCTCGTTAATCCACGCCTCCAGCTCATCGGCGTCTCTCCGAAATTGCTGGAACTGGCGCGCGCCCTCCAGCCTCTCTCTCCGCAGCCTGGCCGCATCTTTGAACTCGCTGTAGCGCGCAAGAACCTGGTTACGCTTGTTACGCACGTCGATGGTGCTCTGCAGCTTGCTTCCGCTCAGTGTCTGGTCCGCCATCGCAAGCAGCTCCACGATCGTCAATATCGCGTCGAGGGTGTGCCGCGCCGAGTTTCCAAAACAACCAGCCACGCCCCAAAAATTTATGTCCCATGCATGCGCACGTGCGATAGTGATGACATCACAAGTCGTATCGTCCAGCCATGGTCCAGCCAGCTAGCTAGCCAAGCGTACGAGGGCAGTGGATCAGAGCAAAGAGGATGGAAGTGGTATTTGAGGTATGTAACGGTAGATAAGCGTGACGCCATGAAATCTGTGTGTGATACAGTAATGCGAGAACTTTCATGGCTGTGTAACAAAGGCGGGGCAGGAATTAGCACGGAGTTTAGCTGCATGCCTCCTTTGAAGTGGTGAACTCGCAAGCTACCACTATACTTATGAACCCCTTACATGAAAATGGCAAAATGCCTATGTATAACTCTGTAGCCATGTAACAACACAATGCTACACCTGTTAGACAAGTTTGGCAGTCTACCACCATTCACCCGATCTTATTGACTGCACTATTTCTGTAGTAGGCACAGAATGCAATAGAGGCTTGCAACTAGTCTCGCGTAGCCAGACTTGTGATACTACCTTGCAAGCCTTGACTTTGCGCTCTGTTCGGCTGTGCCAGATTAGGGCCAGACAATCAGTCTGATATATAGCAGGACACAATTTCCTTTGGTTGAAATCAAAATGTTTTGGCATGAAAGTTTCAAGCAATCCAGCTATTTCATGTCTGGGCAGAAGTTACCAGACCGGCAAAATAGTAATGCATAATTTGATAGCAGTCAAAATTTTTTAGCCAACAGTTATGTCAATGGCCCCTACAGCGATCAAGGGAGGTGTCCAACTGACTAGGCAGTTACTCTAGGCTTGTACCCTAGCTCTTATGAAGAGTAAATGGCCTGGGTAGAGGGCATGCCACTGTTTATGTAGCAGCGATCAAGGGAGGTGTCCAACTGACTAGGCAGTTACTCTAGGCTTGTACCCTAGCTCTCATGAAGAGTAAATGGCCTGGGTAGAGATTGTTTATGTAGCAGCGATCAAGGGAGGTGTCCAACTGACTAGGTTACTCTAGGCTTGTATCCTAGCTCTCATGAAGAGTAAATGGCCTGGGTAGAGATTGTTTATGTAGCAGCGATCAAGGGAGGTGTCCAACTGACTAGGTTACTCTAGGCTTGTATCCTAGCTCTCATGAAGAGTAAATGGCCTGGGTAGAGATTGTTTATGTAGCAGCGATCAAGGGAGGTGTCCAACTGACTAGGCAGGGAGATACTACACTGTGTGTGCATGAAGGCCTTACCTCACGTGGTTTGTTTTTGGCTTCTGCTGTTGGAATGGGCTTCTTTGTTGCCACAGTGAAGCCATGGGATGTTTGAGCCCAGTGGAAATAATCACATGAATTCACACCCACACATGCTTACGCACACACACACACACACACGCACACACACACACACACACACACACACACACACACACACACACACACACACACACACACACACACACACACACACACACACACACACACACACACAGGGTGTTCTAGAGACCAGTAAAAGCTCCTCTTCCAAGAACTGGAAGACCCGTTTGTTTGTACTCAAGAAACAAGTGGACGCAGGAAGATCCACTTTAGATTTTTACAAAGACACCAAGAAAAGATGGCAGAAACAGGTATGTATGAAGACGGGAGGGCAGGAGAGGGGGGGAAGAAGGGTAGGATAAGAGAAAAAGGGAGGAGAGAGGGGAGGGAAGGAGAGAGGGGGGGTGATAGTGCATTAGTGGTTTATAACAGCATAAAGGGGCACTTAGCACAAAGTGCTTTAGAGCCACTGTGAAGGTGACCACTAGGTAAACTACCTAATGAGGTGGTTTCCCCAAACCTTCAACCAGCCATTTCTCCCCCTGCAGGTTGCAATGGGTGTAGTCTCACTGTGGCCCTGGTTCACCGTGTCCATAGCTCACAACTGCTCCTACAAGTTTGCCATGCAACTCACCACTTCTGAGCAAGTGTTCTTCCTCGCAGCCACCACCCTCTCCCTCATGAACAAATGGCTCTACAACATTCAGACACAGTGCCTCCTTGACCCACCCAAAAAAGGTGTGCCCGAAAGTTCCTTCCTCATATCCTACATGTTATCTTCAAGTCTTTACTCTTTATTTAAGTTCCCCTCCCTCCTCCCTCTATCCCCTCTCCTCCCTCACCTCCCTCCTCACTCCTGACTGATTCCTCCCTCTCCTTCCTCTCCTCTCTCTCCTCTTCCTCTCCTCATCCTCTCCTCTCTCTCTCTCCTACCTCTCCTCCCTCTCCTCTCTGCCTCCTCCCACAGGCTGCTTTGTCTTTTCCGTGCAAGCACAAGGCTCAGAGTCCATGAATGTCATTGGCGTACATGGAGACTGTCTCCTTGCACTCACCACTGGGCTGGAGATTCAATGTGCCCTCTTTCCCAGCAGACAGGTAGTTGCTGTCTGGCCCTTTGAGACCCTCCGCACATATTGGTTTGGGGATGGGATCTTTGGGTTTGAGGCCGGCCGAAGATCACCTCGAGGGGAGGGCAAGTACAATTTTGTGACAAAGCAGGATGAGGAGATTTACAAGACCCTGGCTTACTACATTAAAAAAGCAAAGAGGGATTCGGTCAGCTCAAACAAGGCTATGGACGAGCGCCCCCCAGCCCCTCTTCCTGTTGACACTACCAAGGACGAAACACCCTTACCAAGCAGCGAGTCGGAGGAAGATCACCAACACGAGGACCACCTCCAGGCCAGTGTACTGGGATATGACTCTGTCAACCCCTCCTCTTTGTATCCCACCAAACCACTCGTGGCAAGGAGATCTGGGAGCCTCAAGTCTAGAGTACAGAATGTTGATGTCTCTTCCACCAGCCCCGCCTACCTCAGGAGAATACGTACCCATTTGGGCCACAATTGGCTACACGAGTCGGTTCAACAGCCCCAAAGTAGACATTCAGACCCCTTCATCACCCTCGAAGAGGTCCCTCCAGCAGCCCTCACGTGCGAGGACATCCAGTCAAGAGACCCACTGGAGGAGGACACATACTCACACACGGTGCACTTGTTTCCAGCCCCCTTCAACTCTCAGAGCACAAAACACAATGTTGTGGGTGAGTCGCTATACAATGCACTAGTACACACTGGTGCCCCCAGCACCAAGAGAAAAGAGAGAACGAGTTCAGAAGATGATACAACGCTCTATGATGTTGCATTCCCTGTCAACCCAGGAAAGGGAGGCCGAGGAGTGCTTCCAAAGACGGAAGGAGAGTACAGCACAGCTTACATCAAAGATCAAAATACCAATGTACCAAGAACTAGGATGCCCATCTCCAAGATGCCCCTGGGTCCAGAGCCACTCAAAGATGAGCCGCCTAAATCAAAACCTCAGCTAGTGAAGAGGAAGGAGAGTGAGGAAGGGCTGACCATGAACCCTCTCTACGGCTCGCAGGATAACCTTCTGAGTGCTATAGCAGCACTAGAAGATTCGACTGAAGTCAGGGGGGAGAAACAAGCTATTAACCCTGTGTACGGAGAACATAAAGACGTCGTGTTGGGGCAGAAACAGGTGGGGGCGGGGCTTGAAGAAACTTGCGATGGAGCACCAAGAGATTTGGAAGAAAGTGAAGAGACAGACACTCGGAGTCGGTTGCATGGAGAGAGCAGTCCGATTCCAATCCCAAGAGATGACAAGGGGTACAGTAAAGTGAACAAGAAGAAGAAGAATGGTCAACAGAAGAGCAGTGAAGGGGAGGGGGAGGAAGAGGACGATGGTGGTATCCCTCCCCCCATACCAGAGAGGAATTACAGCTACGAGGGTGATAATTTACATGACAATTCTGCATTGTAGAGTGTCACTTGAGATTAGTACATTCACATCACAGTGCTTTCAACAGTTATAATAATCATCACAGTGCTTTCAACATCTCTCTTGTTTTCATCACTTCAATTTATCTTTTTATGTAGAGTACGACTTCATATACTGATTACTGAGTGTGATCATATACAACTGCATGGTCAATACATGCCTTTTGAACCCTTGTTTGTGATAATAAAAATATAGTCTCTAGATGTTCATATATACCTTGTGTATGTTGCTTGGTAACTGGCCCGTTTCTCATGATATGAGTGGTTACTGGACTTCTCTGAAGGTAGTAATGGGGGTGAGGACTCTATCACCGTTGCCCCCCTCCACTTGAGCCATGTCTCTCTCTTCCTCTTCATCCTCATCCAGGGGGGTCACAGTGGTCCTGCAGCGACACAGTGCACAGCGTTGGCAGCACTGCTGTACTGATGCTGCCAAGGATGGAATCTAGAGAGAGAGAGAGAGGGAGGGAGAGGTTTATCCTCATTCCTTTCCTGGCTCCAGTTTTTGATCAACAATCCAAAACCGGACAAAGACGAGGAACAAGGCTAAACACAGTTCAGTGATTAACAGTTACACACAAACTATTACAGTACCAGGTAAACACGAAAGCTGGCTACAAATTTACACACTCAAAACATGGGACCCTGTTTATACTGACACTCACAGAACACTGACCACACACACACACCTGCAACAGTAGTTGCCAGATGACCTGGCAAACATGCACAATTCTCTCCTGAAGCTTTCGCTGCTTGCGACGATAGAACAGTACTCTCTCCTGGGGAGAAGTGCCCTCTGACCCCTCACTCCATAACATCCCAGCTGGAATTACCAGCAGCTTGGGGTTCCCTGTGTTCATCAGAAGATACCTGTGTGTGTTGAGGGGGAAAGGGAAGGAGGGGGGGAAGTGAGGTGTACCTGCACAAAGTGTCTCAAAATTAAAAGGGAGAAAACTGTGTCGTAACAGAGGTCTCAAACTGGTGTATAGGCTACTACCTGGTCTCCAAAATAAACTCCCCACCCAAACCTGCCCAAAGTGCACCACACCACTAACTACTGGTGAAGCTGCGCACCTGACATTCCTGGGAACGATGCACGGTGCGGTGAGCTTCTCTCTGGAGTTGAGGCAGCGCACCTCCCCGCTGATAACCACCACCTCCTTGTGCTCCTCAGACACCTCAAATGTTGGCACGGGCTGCTCAGGAGGAGACACAACGTACGCCCCCTCACACAGGAGTAGCAGCTTGCTCATTGGCCAGTCCTAACGCAGGGGCCGAGCAAAGGGGATCAAGAGAGACAGTGTCTGCAAAAGGCTCTACTCTCCAATTTTGAAAGGACCTACTACGTAGCTTTTAAGGATGACTTTAAATCCCAGCTTTCTGTTGCTTGTGGGACAGTTTGTACTGTAAGCAACAGAAAGGGTGAGGGTCCAAAAGCAATAACTCGATGATCGATATCCTCTCCCCTTAGCTGGCAGTTTGGTGGCTGGCAGCAGATGTGTACCTGGTATTCAGGAAGCTGAGTGAGTAGCTGTGTTGCAGTGCGGATGCCACACACTCTCCACAGCCTCTCCTCCACCATCGGAAACTGTGCCATGATCTGTTTTAGCTCCTCCTCCCCCAGGAGAAATGCCTGTCCATGTGCGTATGTGGAGGGGAAGGCAGTGAGGGGGTTCATGTGTGTGTGGGGGCAGGCTGACTGTCTCACCTGTACTGCAGTCTCACACTCGACAGAAGTATTACATTTGGCGTGCTCCAGCAACCCCATCTCCCCCACCACACTGCCTGCACCAAAAAAGTCAATGGTACAGCTGTGATCCTGTGGGGAGGAAGTGGATGGAGGGAGGGGGGGAGGGAGCCTGGGAGGGAGGTGAGGAAGACTGGATGGAAGAGGGTTGTCACTTTTGTCTGTGCTGCCAGGACTGGGTTGGTCCGAAGGTGAGTCTTCAACAACTGTCACCTGGTGGGGCGGTGATGGGAGGAGGGGGAGGGGGGGGATAGCCTTGAATCTAGGCTTATCATTCTGGGTTTTGTCTTGCAGCTTTGGTGAAAAGTTGATTTAAATTTATCTCCCAAAATCATATTTTTCTTCAAAGCCATGAGACCAAATCTGTAATGGTTAAGCATGGGTTGGGGCTGGGGTGTAGTAGCTTCAATCAAAACTGACCTAAAAATTCAATTCGGAGGTTCTTGTTAACCTGTTATGTTGTGTGCAATGGGCCATGCCAGGTCTCTATCAACACATCTGGATCTCAATGGAGTGGGTCCATATAAATTGGACCGTATTGGAGGACACACTTGCATACCATGTCAAACACTCCAGTTCAATGATTGCAGTAAGCAGCTTATACAGATTGACCCAATGATGTGGGCAAACAGCATTCAACAACCAGTACACAACTGCCCTCCACACACCTACACACAATACTCCTCTGATAACAATAATGAGTGAATGCATGGGAAAATACCCTTGTTGTTTGCTGTCAGATAGAGTCTCTACTTCCTTATATGGGCAAACTGAAAGTAATCATACTGTCAATGCACTGTTGTTAGTTGCATTGGGACTCTTCCAGAACTCTCCCATTGGGTAAAGGGGCAACAAGTCAGATAGCAATCTGCTGAAGGTCCAGTTCCATGATATATACATACCTCTCACATATGATTGTTACATTGTGTTGGCCATTCTATTGCTAGTGAGAGATTTCAGAGTGAGGATGGCCTGTGATCACACATGCATTCTATTGCTAGTGGGAGATTTCAGAGTGAGGATGGCCTGTGATCACACATGCATTCTATTGCTAGTGGGAGATTTCAGAGTGAGGATGGCCTGTGATCACACATGCATTCTATTGCTAGTGGGAGATTTCAGAGTGAGGATGGCCTGTGATCACACATGTATCTCTCTCCTCTGAGTCTACTTAAAGTGCACTGGTACATCTGAGAAACCATGTGTGCTAGATGTGAGGCAGGCTTGTTAGACACTTATGTGCCTCCCTTCCACTTAGCCCTGTTCCCAGGCCCCCATTTGAAAAATCGGAAGAAACACGGCTACCTCCCACCATGAGAGCCATGTCTCTCACCTTGACAAGGCCTGAGACAATGATGTAGATCCCTCTGGCGGAGTCTCCCTGATGTATCATGACATCTCTGTGCTCAAACTGCATGAGTTTAGCATAGCTATGGATGGTGTCCAGGACCTCTGTGCTGAGGCCGCTCAGCCAAGATAGGTTACAGAGGACTGCATTGGGGTCTGGCAGGGGGAGGCTGGAGGGGGTACGCTCAAGACGTTTCATCTTTACTTCAACCATCTGGAAAGGAAAGGAGGGGGTAAATGAGATATATTGGAAATATGTAATCGATTAACCTAATACATAACTCCCTCTCCTGTGCCTAACCCTGATAGAATTATCCCCCCAAATTTATTACATTATAATAACTTGAATACTGCTAAGATCGTATTCTCCCAGCCCTACTCATACCCTTGTCTTTGAAACTAAATCCATTACCCTAGATGGTGCTGGATAACCCAAAAATCGGGTATTCCAGCCGCCCTCAATTAAAATATTGTGTGGAGGATCAGGTAAGAGAATGCGCTACTCCCTCCTAGAATGACGAATGTTTTCGAACAAGCTACTCCCTCAAAACTCACTTGATACAGCACAGGTGTACTCTGCACTCTGGGGAGGTGCTTCCTCGGTAACAAAGCACCTACTATATGTACAGAGTTAATGAGTCTCTAATGCGATACGGCTTTTTAATGTGTGGAGATAATTGAATTTGGAACCATGCGGCTCTTTAGGGGAAAAGACGTGACAGGTCTCAGTTTACTTGGCCTAGCCTTTCAGTCTAGTCCTAGATGTAAATGGATATCCTACCCTGAACAGTCTCTCTGCATCTGTCTCATCCAGCATGCCGCCTCCCATGAGCTGCTTGATAGTGTCACGACAGTGGTTGAGGACAGAGCGAATGGCATGGTGTGTCTTTACTGAGAGAGCTACCCCAGGGTGCTCTTTACGCATGAAACCTGGGAAGAGGGGAGAGAAGGGATGAGGGAGGAGAGAAGAGGGAAGAGGAGGGAGGAGAGAAGAGGGAAGAGAAAGGAGGGAGGAGGGAGGAGGGAGGAGGGAGGAGGGAGGAGGGAGGAGGGAGGAGGGAGGAGGGAGGAGGGAGGAGGGAGGAGGGAGGAGGGAGGAGGGAGGAGGGAGGAGGGAGGAGGGAGGAGGGAGAGAAGGAGAGGAGGGAGAGAAGGAGAGAGGGGCCAATACATGAGGGAGGAGTATAGTTTCAACTGAGTGACGTAAATCCCCTGCTGACATGTACTACTCTACTCGTATTACAACCAGATGTTCTTAAACATACTCATTAATTAAGACTATTAGCAAACTGCTTGAAGTTGATCATTATTTTGAAAATGCATGCTGCCCTCATTTACGAACTCCCCCTCACCCACGGGTCAGTGACTTTCACCCAGCATTCAACTGCAACAGGGTATAGACTCACCGAGGCTTTGGATGACACTAAGACGAGTAGACTCTGCCCTCCTACGCAGTTCCTGTGCGATATTCTTGTGTACAACAGAGCCAATACGATCAAATGACAGCAGCATTTCCTCCTCCCCGACCACAAATCCTTTCCCAATGTCATAGCCAAACTGGAGCCGTCGATTTATGATGGCATCCACTAAATGAATGATCAGAGGGAGAACAAACTGGTGGGAGAGAGAGAGAGAGAGTGTATGTGTGTGTGGATGTGTGGATGTGACAGAGAAAGAGAGAGAGAGTGTACGTGTGTGTGGATGTGTGGATGTGACAGAGAAAGAGAGAGAGAGTGTACGTGTGTGTGGATGTGTGGATGTGACAGAGAAAGAGAGAGAGAGAGAGTGTACGTGTGTGTGGATGTGTGGATGTGACAGAGAAAGAGAGAGAGAGTGTACGTGTGTGTGGATGTGTGGATGTGACAGAGAAAGAGAGAGTGTACGTGTGTGTGGATGTGTGGATGTGACAGAGAAAGAGAGAGAGAGTGTACGTGTGTGTGGATGTGTGGATGTGACAGAGAAAGAGAGTGTGTGTGCATGTGAAATGTAGCAGGAAAAAATGCCATGTATCACCTCCAATCGTAATATAGTCCCATTCCTCACTTCTCACCTCCCCTCCCCTCCCCTCCCTCCCTTCTTCCCTCACCCCTCCTCCCCTCACCTTGACAAGGCGCAAGCCCCTGCCAACACGGAGTATCCTAAAGACACGGAGTATTCGCAAGACGGCTGGAGAGAAACTGGAGGTAGAGTTCGGTAGGCTTACTTCCACAATGATGTCTACCAAGGAGACCAGCAGGATGAAGAGGTCAAAGAGATTCCACTTGTTGAAAAAGTAGTGCTTACGCAACCCTACAATCTGGGAAAAAGATGGGAGAGGGAGAGGGGGAGGGAGGGAGAGAGAATGTAATCGTTGTCATACTGGATCAGAACTTGTCACCTCACACCTTGAGGATGGCCTCCACAATGTAGATGGTGACAAAGACGTAGTTGAGGTACTCCAGCACAGACTGTCCGACAGAGTCGGAGGAGATAATTAGCTCCACAATAGTGCACACAATGTTGACAATGATGACAGTGAAGACGGTCCACTCAAAGAGAAAGTGTGTCACCAGCTTGTAGACACCATTGCAGCACCGGCCCGTGGGGGCAGGAATCTCGTCTGATGCTTTCCGCTTGGTAGATGCCACAATCCATTGTCGCTGTGTGTGTGTGTGTGTGTGTGTGTGTGTGTGTGTGTGTGTGTGTGTGTGTGTGTGTGTGTGTGTGTGTGTGTGTGTGTGTGTGTGTGTGTGTGTGTGTGAGTGTGCATGTGTGTGAGTGTGCATGTGTGTGAGTGTGCATGTGTGTGAGTGTGCATGGAGGGTGTGTGAAGGGAGAGAGGTGCTACAAGTTTACAATTTTGGTCAGGATGAGAGGAATCTTCCAGTAGGGGACAATGTCCTTCGCCATGATCAGCCTGCAAGAGAGAGAGAATTAAACAAGTCATAGACCCTCAAGCTCACTTCTCCCCCACCATCACCTCTCTCTCCCTCTCCCCCTCCTCCCCCTCACCTCTCTGGAGTGTCAACCACACTGTCAGCCAGGTTCACCAGCACCAGGACAGCATCCCTCCCGAGCATGCCCTGCTCAAACTGCTGCCAGTAACTGGTCTTCTCAGCTTTGATCATCCTCAACCGCACCTCCTCTGCCAACTCAGCCAGCTCCTTGGGGTGAGGTACCCGAGGGACCTCCGCTTCACACTGGGGACACTGGCTGTGCACCCCCGACGCTGCAATCACCCCATCCTCTGCAAGCTGAACATGCATGTGTGTGTGCGTGAGAATCAGTGTGTGTGTGTGTGTGTGTGTGTGTGTGCATTCATATATGCACAATAAAGTTGCTTATGACAACTTCTCTCACCTCCATCTCTTCATCCTCCTGGCTGTAAGGATCACTGAGTTCTGTCTTCCTCTCCACAATGTCCCAGTCAGAGTCAGCCAGGAAGCGATCAGACTTGAGCATCCCTATTGCTCTTGTCTTTGCCTCGAGTACCCTCCTCACCGCAGTCGCCATGGTCAGACGGCGAGCGATGGAGATGTCACTCATGCCCAGCAACTGGAGGAGGTACTTCAGTGTGGTTGCGTTGATCAGGAGTGTCAGAATCACTATGCCAGCTGTGTGAAACAGGACCTGGGAGGGAGGGAGGAGAGAGGGGAGAAGGGGAGGGGCCTTTTACATTTTTATTCTAGCAGACAGTCTACATACGTACTAACCATCCAATAGGCCAGCATGCTGACAATGGCTGTATCTCTAACATGACAATTTCTCTAGGCTGTCTCATGTAAAGACTTGTTGCTCATAGACAGTAGAGTGTTATGAGCCTTGCTTGCTACAGATATGCACACTGTGATCTGGTTATGAACTGGTGGAGGAATGGCTAAACAGTTCCGCATCACAACAAGAACTCTATGGAAAGAAAGGACAAATTTATCCAATTCCAGAGTCAATCTTCCATTTGATTGCCGTCACGCACTATATGCTACAAATGAGGTGGTAATTATACTGTGACCTCTCTTCCTCCTTCTCTTATTAATACTAGGACATTGTGGGGGCGATCCTAAGCAAGGTATCATCCTTAGTAGTGCATGGCTATAATCTTTGTCGTCACTCTCGCCCTGATGACGACTGGAGCATTCAGTTGAAACGTCGGCAATTTTTTTTCTTCTGATAAGTTGGTATCAGATCTTTTAATCAAGAAAGCAGACCTGAGAGAAATACGACATTCCTGGAATGAATTAGGTTGGTTTCTAATAAGGGAGGTGAAAAATGCACATTCTCGGTGCAGCTCAGAATGTCTAATTATTGCATACTCATAGCTCCGATCCAATTAATTCTTACAAATAGTAATCTTATTGACATGGTATTTTGGACGCCATTTAAATAATGTCACAAATGATAACATTATAATCATCAGAGACTGGCTGGCATGTCCTCAAATTAGAATCTGGGTCACCTCAATAAAATAACATACCCAAGACATTCATTTTGCTAATTCCTAGAGACCTATGTAAAGCCTATTTTCACACAGATCTCTCTTGAGTCACAAAGTCATTCACAGAATCTGTGAGAGGTAAAGTCATCAAATTGCAGCAAGTGGGTAGCTACTTAGTTTGTTCTCTCCTAAGATCCTGACCTTGCTGCCAATGCTGTCCAGTGGTACCCCCGAGGTCTGTGCGACTACAAGGGCTAGAGCAAGCCCTACGGCACCTCTCAGTCCACCCCATGTGATCACAATCATCTGCTTCCAGTCAACGTGGTAGCCAATGTGTGTGAGAATGGGCATTAGTGACCCCAGCACAATAAACCTAGGAGTGTGTATGTGTGTGTGCGTGTGTGTGCGTGTGTGTGTGCATGTGTGTGTGCGTGTGCATGTGTGTGTGTGTGTGCATGTGTGTGAGTGTGTGTGTGTGCGTGTGCATGTGTGTGTGCGTGTCCATGTGTGTGTGTGTGTGTGTGTGTATGTGTGTGTGTGTGTGTGTGCGTGTGTGCATGTGTGTGTGTGTGTGTGTACATCCTCTTCAATGTGTGCACATGATATACACACGAAACAATGTTATGGCAAAGGAATGTGAAGCCAAAATATCAACTTTCATGATCCAACCGCCACTGCCACACAGCTCAATAGTAACTCTAAAAGGTCAACAATTAGCAGGTAAATATATTTTGTTGCAGCTCTTTTCTTTTAATCAAGAAAGTAGACCTGAGAGAAATACATGTGATACTGTCAGATTGACATTCCTGGAATGAATTAGGTTGGTTTCTAATAAGGGAGGTGAAAAATGCACATTCTCGGTGCAGCTCAGAATGTCTAATTATTGCATACTCATATGTCAGAAAACCTATCTGCTGCTTGTGAGACAGTGTAGCTAATGTCAGAGAAGCTAGGACAAGAAGTCATGTGCCCAAAATATCATGGTGTAGAGTTGGTCAAACAAAGTTTACAAATAGCTAGATCTATCATAAAAACTAAAAAGTTTATCTTGGTTTGATCCCCGAGTGAAGTAATTAAGCAGACAGCTAGATGCAGTTTTAGTGGACCAGAGCATCATGTGACACGCAGAGCTTGTCCTACCTCCTCTGGTGTACTATACCCTCAGCTAGCAGGTGAAGAGTAAAATATTTCTCATATGGTTGTTTCTTGCGCTTAGGAAAACTCCTTTATGTGTTCAGTGGTCATACCACAATCATGGTAATACACTCAGCTGCATGAATAGGCAAAAGTCCACCACCCTAATCCACTTCACTTGTTGCACTGCAAACAGTAGCAGTCCTTAATGCGTTATCCAACAATCCATAACTGAATCATCCAGCCCCAATTATCATCAAGCCATTCCTATAATTAGATTTGAGCATATTATGTAATTTGGTATACACACACAGTCATGCATAGTAGATATCCTGTGTTTTGTACAATTCACAACAGTCTCCATGTTTTTTTCTGGTACTACACTCCTCCATATCAACTGAAATTACAACTCTCTGAACATGACAGGGAGTCTTTTGTCAGACTTTACATGAAGGCGGTCTGCCTAGCTTGTACCCTGCCACATTTATTGCACATTTCAGTTGTTACATGTAGCAGGGCTGTCTTTTGTGACATACTTGTGCATGGTGTGCAGTCACATTCCTTGTAGTGGACTGAGCTGAATATTGATAGCTATGTCAACACCATGTACATGTAACAACTATACAAATGATATTCCAAGCTTCTGCAGGATAGTACACTGATGCGCGACTAGACGTGACCCTGTAATTATCTGGTATGGCATTTGCTGTTATGATAACAGTCTGATTGTTATATTAATCCGCTACAGACCGTATCACCATGATGCCAATGTAGAGTGCCACCATGAACATCCAGTCCATGTTCTCCACCCCTGAGAAGGCTCGCTGCGCAATCACCACTCCAACCAGAATGAAGATGAGAGTGTTGGCCAGATAGCCCAACATCCCCCAGAACCTGTCGAAAAGAGTGCAGCCAGCATCATCACAAGCCATCAATGTTTTACAAAGCAAATGGAAAGACTATGCATTGCAACTACCTGGAGCAAGCAGGTGAACACTTATAGCTAGCTCAAATATGATTCTGCTATCACAAAAACATCACCCCACACCTGTGCAGGAACACTTCAACCTCTGGGCTGATGTTGGTCCTCCGTGAATTGATCTCGATGCCTAGCGTGACCACAGCAAGTACACCCGAAACCCCTAGCAGACCCTCCCCAACATAGTATGTGATGTAAGTGGAGGCAAGCGTGATGGTGATTTCAACCAGGGCATCATTGAAGACACGTGACAACCAGAAGATGGTCAGTTTGGCCATCACATAGCCAAAAACTGGGCCGCCCAATGCAACACGAATAAAGTAGACAAATATCTGGAGTGCTGGAAGGGAAGAAATAACACAAAGTTGCAAGTGGTATGGATAAAAACTAGAGAAGAATGATGTTTATGACATAAGCATAGTGCAATGCAGCAACTGGCATCTAGTTTCCGGTATACCTGTTTGACTCTGCCCTGGAATCAGCTCATAGAGCAGCACATTGAATAAAACAATTGTAGCACCATCATTAAACAGTGACTCTCCTTCAATGATTGTACCAAGCTGCTTTGAGGCACCTGGGGTGTGTAGAAAAAAAACAATTATCAAGTGACATATTCTCTCCCACTTTGTTCACTTGCCTAGTTCTTTGAGCAAAGCGACCACTGCAACCGGGTCTGTAGCACTCAATACAGAGCCAAACATCAATGCAGTCACCCAGGACCAGTTGTAAGTGAAAATGTATCGTGCCATGAGAGCAGTCAGAAACGTGCAGAGCATAAGCCCTGGACCTGCCAGCAACATGGCTTGGGCAATGGTTTTCCTGAATGTGTGTACATCCATCACGAATGCTGACTCAAATATCAGTGTTGGAAGGAAGACAAACAGCATGAGATGTGGATCCATTCTTGCCAGCCCAGTGTAGTCTTGGAGGATACTCAGTGCCTCTGCATTTGTAGCAGCACCAAATGCCAGCCCAAGTACAATCAGAATAACAGTATAGGGGATGGGTGTGTGCTTTAGCACATGCCTCACCAGAGCTGCAGGAAGGTATGTGTAATGCAAGGTGTTAATAGTAGCACAACGATTTATGTTTTGTGGGAGGGGCTTGCTAACCTCCAACAGCGAAGGCCGTGAACAAAAACAGTACAGTGCCGTGGCCGCCGTGTGCACCATGTGCTTCTTCCCCGTGCGTATGATTGCCGTGTTCTCCTTCACTGCCATTCCCTCCCAGTGCATGATCCCCTGATTCAGATGCTTCGCGAAGGAAAAGCTCTAGTATTCCGTCGCTCATGCTTCCTCGGCCTCCCACGCAGTGCAGTTGCGTATATGCACATCGTCTTGGGAACATATGTTGCAACGTAAAATTCAACCAATGAGATTCGAGTGTACAAGTAAATTGTAAACTGCGAGGTAAATTTGGTTCTTACATAAAAAATACCATCTTGCTTTTGCATATTCGTAGCTTACACACCGCAAAGTAATTTAATCTTGTTTGTGCTGTGCTATAAAATCAAGTGTGATTTACTGCGTTGATCAGTCCATTGTTAGCAGTGATCAACGCCAGCCAATTATCTCCTCGTTGGATTTACGCTATTTCGTCAAAAGATCTCGTGGAAAACCGAAGATGCGGGCTAGTACTGTGATGGTTCTTCTAGTGGCTGTTTGCCTCGCACTATCTGCAGCAGCACTACCCCTCAGGCAGCGCAAGAGTCACCTTCAGAGGGTGCGCAGGAAGATCGGTCAACTGAATGGCTCCATCTGCGTGAGGTACATGAGAGACCTCTTGCTAAACATTGCTGACGAGGAAGGAAAGCCGAGGAACCTCGTGCAAGACCCACTCACCGTATGGTGCTTCATGGATGAAGGTACGTAGGCGGCCTGTTGAGTGTCCTTCCAGCAGTATATGCATTGCTCATAATTTTATTTACACTAGCTACTGCAAAAACTCTGCTTCCTTGTAACCTGCCTTGTAGCTGCATGCTGTGCACATCTGCGCAGCTGCATACTGTAATTTCATACATTGGTCATTACTTACTGTGAAGACAAAACTCTACATTCCTCACAGGTGGAAACCTGCTGTATCTCATTAGCTAGAAGAATTTTATTTTATTAGCCATTTGGTTGCATGGCACTGCTCCTGAGCATGCAAGAATTAAACCATGTTTACTGCAAACACCTTCTCCTAATAGATGTAGTTGGAGAAACGGTCCGAGATAAACTGCAAAACGATGCCAAGTGCACAAGTGTCAGTCGCTATGTGTTCCAGTGGGAGCTCCTCACTTCATCTGGAAACCACCTGCTTGTTGAGAGGGGCATCTTGCGTGTGTATATGCAAGTCATTCCAAGGTTGATGACCAATGATGAAGCTACAACTGTCACTGTAGCAGTATCTGTGAACACTATTTCCAACAAATCCAACATCACAACAGTTCATCTTGAAGAATCTGCCATCACGGACCAGCAAGAGATTAATGTAACAACCGATTCCAATGGCTGGCAGGAGATTAATATAACCAATGCACTTCACTCCATCTGGCCTCCAAACGAAGACGCTCCGATAGTTGAAATTGTGCTCAGACTTGAAGTGAACTGTAACGAAAGAAAGAAGGTTCCTGTGAATTTTGTCAATCCGGCTGAAATCTCCCTAGAGCAGGTGAATCGTCGAAACAGATATAGAAGCTTGCAGCCCCTCATGCTGGTGTTCCTAGATGATAATGAAATGAAAGTGAACATTAAGAAGGGAGAGGAGGGTGTTGACGTAGTGGAGGCTGAGAGCGATGTCACTCTGCTGGAGGGAGAGAGGAGAAGGAGAACAACCTACACACACAGCTGCAGGATAGAGAACTTCACCATCAGCTTTGCTGCTCTTGGGTTGCACCATGTTCTTGAACCACACTCAGTGAACATCAAGCGGTGCAGCGGCTCCTGTTCACATAACGCCATCAAACTCAACGGACACATGGCCACCAACCATGCCAAAGTGATGGCAAGCACATATCAACTTCACCAGTCGAACCCAATCACTTCACAGGACCCCAAAGAGCCTTGCTGTGTACCAGTCAAATACAGGCACCTCCATCTAATGACACAGCACCGCAGTAGCGCCATCCAAATTAAACCTTATCCCAGCTTTATAGTTACAGGTTGTGGATGCAGATAGAGAGAGACGGTGATCTTTAGGTTGCAAGTGCAACATCAGCGGAGTATTTTTATTGTCAATTTCTGTACCACTTTTCAGTCATTGATATAGCTACTTTACACCTTCCTCCCCTCACCCCCCTACATGTCTCACGTCCTCACTCAATCCTCAGGATCAATCCACAGGCCAGCTATTCTTTGAGAGTGAAAATTTTTCTATGTATGTAATATTAATAATTACATGTTCATGATTCATGTGTAATCAACATACCATTGTTTTTTTGTTGTTGTTGTTGTTGATGTATTGCTGGTCCCAATCTCATGTTGTTATGTACAATCCTGATTCTTGCCCTTGTGCAAATAATAACTTTACACAAGTGACTCCTTGTGACAAATTATCACCTAATCAGTCTAATATGCTAACAAGGGCAGCTGCATATCACTTAGGGAATGTTAACAGTTAACATCCCTTTGAGTGGCTGTACACAAGTTAGGTATTTGAGTGTTGTGACATGACATGCCCACACTCAAGCTCTAGTGGCTGGCTCCTTTAGTAGACAGATGGTTACCTAGCTAGATGGCTATATAGTTGATAGCTTTGTTTGCCCCACTATAAGCTATAGCCACAGAGCTAGTTACTAGAAAATTAGTTCATTGGGGAAGTTGTAATCTGAACAGGGCAAAATTTCGTTTCAACCAATATGTATACCAATCTATTTATAGAGCATATATGCACCCTGCCCTATTTGTTTGTTATGCTACTTTTTAATGTGAGCAAGTGTTATACTGATGCACTGCAGCTACAAGTCAGCCACACTCGCACCACAAAGTATTGTAGCTAGTTAGCTCCCAAAGAAGTGACCATCACACTGGGCTCCTTGTGTCTTGAGGGAGCTAACATTGTAGCTTGGAATCGCAGCTTGAGCTTGACAATGATTCTACTTTGTTCAACATCCACTTTGCTTTGTATCTGCTAAGCTGTTACACAGCAAACAGCAAAAATATCCTCTCAATACTTGCCTCCTCATTCCTCACTCTCTCACTTCCTCACGCTTTCACTCCCTCACTCTCACTTCCTCACTCCCTCACTTCCCCACTCTCTCATGCTTTCACTCCCTCACTCTCTCCCTCACTGGAGATGATGTACATCATCTGGTGATTGTTTTTTGCAGAAAATTTGTAACTGGTGTAGCTAAGGAGTCATGGGATAATTAACAGGACCATGTGCTAATGATACGCTAATAAGGACACGTGCTCGTCGTGAAAGCATTCGATCGTCGTTAACGTGACATCGACGCGACGATTGCACAGTTGATCCCAACTTCCATTGCACAAGTGGATAAAACTGAATTAAGGCGGGGAAGGCCTGAGTGGTCCTGTCCAATCTTGATCTTGCACAAGTACAAGTCATTGCCAGCCACACCCCTTTCTTTCTGTGCATGCCTACAAGTGAGGCTTCGCTTATGAATATCGTATTCTGGCAACTTAAGTTGTAATTTGAAGCATTACAGTCTGTATATAAATTCCACAGTTTGCACGTAGCCGTATCCCACAAGCCACTTGATAATATGCGTATTCTACCATCGGCGATTTACGTACTTCAGTTCGCAAGAATGGAGGGTAGAAAAGTACTAATGCTCTTTTTACTGCAGTTGGCGTGCGGCGCTGCGCTGCCTCTGTCTTCACCAAGAGAATCTGAAATCCTGAGACAACCGGGCGTTCTGCAGCACGACCGAATAAGGAGAAAAATCGGCAACAGAGAAAAGCTATCAGGCGCTTTGGAGTACATGACGTACTTGCGAGACAACCTGACAGACTCAAACGGCAACCCCAGAAACAACGACGAAGACCCAACAAGTGTTTGGTGTATACTGGACCAAGGTGAGCCCTGCCTGCTTTTGCTGCGTGCAGCGAGCTATTCGGTTCGTTAAGTAGGAGGCACGGCTGCGGTATTGTGTTTTAATTGCAATCAGATTGTAAGTTTAACGAGGCGTATCAGTGGTCTTCGGCTCGAGCACATTACATAACATTCCTTATGTTCTTTGCTGTCATAGACGGTAGAAGTAGATTTTCAGTGGAGTGTTTTCAGATATTGTGCGAGGAAATGTTTAATAGCCACGAGAAAATTTACACAGCAGATGCATTTAGCATGCCTGCAATGCAATCTGTCTACTACTGAGAAATTATCCATCTGTTTATCCTCTTGCAGACATACTCCAGAATACCTACAGGGAGAAAGTACGCAGTGGCAAGAGATGTGTAGCAATCAATCGCTTTGTGTTCAGTTGGCAATCACTGGCTGAGTCACAGCAGGCAAGACAGGTGCCAGTCCAGAGAGGTACCTTGCGAGCATATCTTCAGATCATTCCCAGACTGGTGCGTGGTGGAAAAACAGTGCCCATGAGAGTGACTATAAATGCCAGCCTGCTTAATTCGAACAGCAGCCAAAGTGTGTTTGCAGGTGAACACCACATTAATGTCACATCAGCCTCAAATGGCTGGGTGGACCTAAATATTACTCAGGGTATTCAAGAACTGTGGCCACCTCGTACAGAGGAACATGTGGTTGAACTCACTCTAACACTCAGCGTGGGTTGCAAACACCACAAGAAGGTCCCAGCTACCTTTGTGAACCCTGCCGAGATTCCTCTGAAGAATGCCAAACGGCGTGAGCGGCATAGATTCCTGCAGCCAATGCTACTGGTTCATCTCCGTGACATGCAGGTGAAGGAGATGGTGAAGAATGGTGGACAACAGGCACTGCCAGGAGGGGAAGAGGAGATTATTTTGTCCAAAGGAGACACACAGTCTGAGAGAAAGAAACGGAGCACAGGAAACAACTTTTGTGCAATAGAAGACTTTACTGTGAATTTTCATGACCTTCAACTGTACTACGTGCTAGTTCCGTTTAACTATAATGCAAAACGGTGTGCTGGGTCATGCTCACACACAATGCTAGCAAGGAGAGGTCAGTCTGGTACCAACCATGCAAAGATCATGGCTAGTGCTAAAGCTGTCTCGCAAACTTATCCGTCAGTCGTATTCCGGCACCCGCCTCGAGATCCATGCTGTGTACCAACAAAATACAGATCGCTCTCCCTCATAGTGACTAGAGGTGAAGGAAACATTGAATTAGAGGTCTATCCAGCAATGATAGTGGAGGAATGCGGCTGTAGATGAGATCCAGGGTATATCATGAACAGTTGTAGTGGCCGGACCACTGGAAAGTCATATTCATCAATCAGCCATATTTTATAACCATCCTGTTTGGGTTGAATCCATGTCTCTAGTATACATGTCAGTTAGAGCTTATTACTATAGTCCATCTGTTCTGCTCTGTGAATCACCGCAACTTTATTATAGTCCATCTGTTCTGCTCTGTGAATCACCGCAACATTCACTTTTATACTATTGCCATAATATCTGTTATTTCTAATACAAAATCAACTGACAAGGAATACAAAATGGTGAAGTGATCGGGTTGTACATCTCTTTACTACCTGCTGTACTCCAAACTCTTAGAGTAGCATGTGATAGTGAACGCTTGGGAGGAAGCTAAGTTCAAGTTGGGGTACTGTTTTGCTCCAATGCTGCCAGTGCCCTGCTCATTGCTTCTTGCTCAACCTGCAGAGGAGGAGGAAGGACCAAACAACTTAATTTAATTATTTTGATGGATCCAATTTGGTCTTAGCAAATTCATGTCCCATCTGGCCTCCCCCATTTCAGAAGGGATTAATCAACTAATTAGCCAGTATGTGTAAATGACTGAGGTTAATAGGTTGCCATGGATACCAACTGAGGGACAAGCAGTCAGACTACAATTTCCATCCCTTTAACTGCAATCTGAAGTAGTCACACTTGGAGCCATCCCTTCAAGTGCAGTCACTTGGAGTCATCCCTTCGAGTGCAGTCACTTTTGAGTCGTCCCTTTAAATGTAGTCACTTGGAGTCGTCCCTTCGAGTGCAGTCTGTTGTCCTCTCTAGTGCAGTTGCACTTCTTTGAGTGCCGTAATCTGGAGTTTTTGTACAGTCGTCTCTTTGAGTGCAGTAACACGTCTTTCTGTAGTAGTCACCTAGGTGAGAATGGGCTCCACAAAGCACTCACATAGATATATTGGCTTTCAGGGAAGAAGACAATACAAGTGGGCCGCTGCATTTCAGAAATGCTTCATGAAGAAATGATGTAAGCTATACACCTCTTACTAGGCATCCAACACCACATTGCAGTAACATGACCCCGTTTACAAATACAGAAACACAATGTAATTGGCGGTTTGTGGTACGTAACTGACCCCATTTTCGTCAAACATGGTGTTCAGTTTGGCGAGGGTGTTCCCAATTTTTAGTGAAACAAGTTCTTCTCTTATATCCTCTGAATGGGGAGAAAGAGACAGAAATATTTAACAGTTACTAACTCCTTTCTAAGGTTTCAAACAGACATCGTGATGCAACAAGGCTCACCGTAGCTTGCAAGCTCTTGAAACAGAGACGCTATGCTCTCTACCACTTTTCCATTGTGTGAATGAGTCCTGGAGAAACCAGCAAGCTCACACAAGGAGGAGAGAAGAGTGGCAAAGGAAGCAGACTCACTTGAGCACTTTCAGAATCACTGGTATTCCATCCATTCCACTTTCAGTGTGTACAAGGCGAAATGCTGAGATGTCTACACACACAGGAGACAAGAATAAGGATTCTGTTTAAACTCAGGGTCTCTTAATGTAAACGATTTCCCACTTTATAGCTATTCAGCCACTCTACTCTGTCAGCTGCTGCCTGAGTGTCCTTGACTAGACCCTCCTCTTCTGTCTCAAAAGCCCTCTTACAGTTTATACTGGAGTGTCCTCTCTCCACTGGGCTATCACAACTGTTCACAAAGTAATCTGCTTTGTAGTACATAGTTTGGTGGAGTATTTGTATGGAGGTGTTGAAAATTACAGCAAGGTGCAGGCTTCAGGTAACTTAATACATCCATGTGAGTGTCTAGAATGGTCAAAAATAGGTTATAGGCACACTTATCTAATCATACCATGAAGCTTTACCAGAGAGGCTAAAACAACACAGGCAAAGTTTGCAATGCTGGGGACCTGTGTGGAGGGAGGGAGGGAGGGAGGGAGGGAAGGAGAGGGAAGGAGAGGGAAATGGGGTCAGCAGTGTGGTGTCACAGTTGAACTTTGAACCGACACTGCTACACGTGAGCACAGTCAGCAGTTTTTACCAGCAACTGTTTACTCCATACAGCTTAAAAATTTCATAAAGACCCTCCTCCAGTGCAGCCCACATGCTGAGCAACAGCAAGTGAGGTGACATCTACTCAATAAAGAGTGCAAGCTTGCCATTAATGCAATTACAAAATGGTCTGTGCTACAAATGTTGGGGAATGGAATTAAGAGCATAGTTTAGTTGATTATGTGGTTTACACAAGCTTCCCGTAATCCTGTCATCATTAGTCAGCAAAGATATTTGGGGACATAAGGAAAGCCTAGATGTGCGTTCGTTCTTCCAACCTGAAAGTGCTTCTCCAAAACTTGCAGCAGCAAGTCCACAACTCCCAAATCTGCCATAATGTTCACATTGGCAACTGTGTTTGTGTGTGTCGTGTGCGTGTGTGTGTGTGTGAGGAGTAAGCCGGGGGAGGTTGGGAGGTAGGGAGGTGGGGAAAGAGGGGGGGGGGGGGGGGGTGACATAGTACCACATACATGTATCAGCTCTGATTGACATTGGAGATCACTTTTTTGCCTTCCAACACACGGTTTTGTCAGTCCATAGTTTCACAAGAAATCGCTGGATCACTTTGGCTTGTGGGGCTAGGATATTATTTTAATATACCACCTGACAGGTATGTGGAGGAAAGAGGGGGACGTTAAACATATTCATAGCTACAGTGTATATAAACCCTGATCTTGGCCGATACCCACACACCGCCCCAGGGTGGTTGTTAACCTGGGAAGGAGGTGGGAAGCCAGAGTTGAAACCACAAACCACTGAGGGTCAAGCCTCCAAGGCTACAGGGTGCGTGTGTGAGGCTTGAAAAGGAAGGTGAGGGCGTCAAGACAGTGAGAAACTGCTTTTGGGACACTTTTGAAAGGAGGATGAGTGATGTAGTTGTAGGGCATGTAGGGCATGGGAAACTTGTCTGTAGGGGCGATGAGTGATTTAGAAGCATGAGGAGAGTGTGGGTGTGCGACCTTCATGTTCGAGATCCCTTTGTACAATGATCAATTCATGTGCATGGATAACAAAAGACCCCATTGGAAGAACAGTGAGTGATTCATTTGTGAGACTCACTTGTGAAGCAGCTGAGGACAGGAGACTCAGGGGAGCTGCTTTGCATACCATCCTACATTCCATGGAATTACATTTGATGGTCGGAGATTTATAGGACTGTGGAGCTCACTTGCGTTTAAGGTCTTCTGTGTGAGTGGTCAGACAGTGAGGTCATTCAGCTAAAGAAACCTTTTACTAAATGATATTTTTGGTCTACAATGTTTGTGGTAAGATTTGTAAGAATGCCTTGCGGTAAGATTTGTCTAAATTTCTCCGTCAGCTGTGCAAAGGTAGGTGTGTTTACAGATTGTACAACCCTGGGTTGATACGACACGTTGCAAGTTACCATGCAGCAGAGCCCATACCAGGAGGTTAATGGGGTGAAGCATGTGTTGTGTTGAGAACATCACTATGCCAACAGTGAGGAGAGCATGGCATGTCGGTTATGCTGTTGTTATTAGGTCTGGCTTGGAGTTTTAATTGTTTGTAGTGTTGAAACAAATTGATCAAAAAATGAGGCCCCTGCAGCAAAAAGAACTAATTAAAACATAAAAACTGAACTGTGTTCTTAATGCTAGGGCTAAGTACAGCACAAACTGTTTGAGGGTGATCACCAACTTTGTCTCCTTTTCCGCTTGGACAATAGACAGTGGGTTATTATACACCATCTCGGGTGGCCGATATTTCGTTATTCATGACGCCATGGCACTGTGGGGAGTCACTCAATCCCCTGCACGCAATTCTCACAATTGGATGTGTTTTGCTCGGTTACTGGCATTTGAGTTATGAGGTGGGCTGTCCGGCTTGGGACACAGGCAGGTATGCAGTTCACTAATTGTATTCAGTGCACTGAGGTACTTCTACACGCATTCAATCCCCAAATATCGATAATTACAAGTTGAGTCATAATTATCTCAGGCCTATATCAAGTAATTCTCAGCTAAAAGTTTGTGTAAATGTTACCACAAATGCACTGAAGTTACAAGTATTTATGCCCACAATGAATGGACTCTACACAATGACACCATTCAGATGCAGCCTGGATTGACGAGGCACGTTTGGAGCCAGTGTATCACTGGACGTGGGGAGTGTAGCTATAATATTGATTTGTCCAAAGCACAGAATGGCTGGAGGTATGGCAATGGTGTCATGGTGTTGGTAGTTAGCATGATAGTCCTGGCATGAAGGAATTGGTACACTCCACTGCCATGAGAAGATCTACACGATTGTAGGGTTGGTTAAGTACATATGTGCATGCATGGGAGGGGGGAGGAGGGGGGGGGAAGCTAGTATTCAACTGTACCTCCTCACCTTCCATAGAGAGGGCCCAGAGTGTGGAGCAAGCTACATCCACTAATTCTCTGCAGCTGCTGTGAGTCTTCAGAATATGACAAACAACGTGCACTCCCTTCTCCTTCATAATGATTGCCACGTTGCTCTCTGGGGGAAGGGAGGTTGGGAGGAGGGACAGGGAGAGAGGGAAGGAAGGGAGAGAAAGGAAGAAGGGAGAGAGGGGGGGGGGGGGGGTGGAGGAGGAAGAGCGAGAGGGAGGAAGAAGAGTGAAGGAGAGGGAGGGAGAGAGGGAGGGAGCGAGGTAGGGAGGGCGAGATCGATACAATCCCTACATCATGTAAACATAAGTGATTGGGTAAACAAGCACTTGAAACCCCAGATTGGACATCAACCACAACCCTCCCCTATGCAAGTCTTCCTCACCTACTGTACAGAGGTTCCAGAGGACAGCACAGGAATGACAGGCAATCTCCAGGTTGGTCGGAAAGGAACGCAGGGCCGCAAGCACATCCTGGACGCCCCCTTCTCTTCCCAGCACTTCTACGGCTGCCGCTTGGTAATGGAGGGAGGGAGAGAGAGAAAATGTGAACAAGGTTTGTCAAGTATGACTGTTTGTTGGATGTTGCTTAGCAACCAAATCTTTGCACTTGAATAACACAAAGTGGAATAGGTTGAGGTTGATAATGGGTGTGGCAGTGGGTTGCTAGGGGGAACACCCAACAAATAAGTTACATTCCCCCTTCAGGCTTATGCTGCTCAGTCTGGGGAATGTAACTATTATTGAAGCGTGTATGACTGTTTGCAGTGTTTCCAGCAGGTGTGTATGACTGTTTGCAGTGTTTCCAGCAGGTGTGTATGACTGTTTGCAGTGTTTCCAGCAGGTGTGTATGACTGTTTGCAGTGTTTCCAGCAGGTGACATAATGACATAGTGCAAATACCAGTTTGAGAGACACTATGATGCATGGCTCTGGGCTGCAAGATGAGTCACCCAATGATCACTATCGAGTCACCTCCCGCAGTCATGTTGTCTGGAGGTAAGGAATGCAGGCACCATGCCAAGACAAGACAGCCATGTAAGGGAACACCAGGAAGTCTAGTGGTAGGTAGAGTGAATGCTTGCAAGATACCTTGCTCCTAACATGGTCGCAGAATGTTTTAAGGTGTAACAACTGTACTAGCGTGTCATATTGGCTCTGAGAAGCAGTATGAATGCTTACAACAAATCTCCTGCTAACTCCAGGCTATCTCGAGTGTTTACATTCCACTATTCCTTAAAACAACGTTAAAAAGTTGTGGCATAAAAGATACCACAAAAAAAGTTTAGCAAGATATAAGGCAGCTGATCTTCTCTTCCCCAACTGACTCCACTCATGAGGGATAACCGGATGGTTAATGGAAGATAACCGGATGGTTAATGGAAGACAGTGTCACAAAAGAAAGGTCCTACAGTCCGGCTCTGCAGTCACCCAATTTTTAAAAACGCACATGTCTACATTCCTCATTATATATTTCTTATTATGCAGGTATGCACAGAATGAATGTGCCCTTCAAGTGTGACATTCCGCACATGCAAACAGCACCCAATATCACTGCAGTTTGTTATATATAAAAAGAGAACAAAACAAAGCCCAGAATACAGAACCTCATATTAGAGCAAGAATAATCCATGGCATGTCCAAATATGGCAACGTTCTCTGATGATACGCTGCCACTACCTGACTGGTAGACACATTAGCATGTAGATTTAATAACTCTGGCACCCTCCCACCAATACCAGACACGCTAATTAAGGCCTGCAGGTAGGAGGCTGGTAACTGAGGCCACAGGAGTATAACTGCCCATGTTAGGAGTGGTAAATGCACACTGAACAGGGTATCAATGATAAGGAGGGACAACCTCTAGGGATGCACACGGTATCAATGATGAGGAGGGGTAAATGCACACTGCACACGGTATCAATGATAAGGAGGGACAACCTCTAGGGATGCACACGGTATCAATGATAAGGAGGGGTAAATGCACACTGCACACGGTATCAATGATGAGGAGGGGTAAATGCACACTGCACACGGTATCAATGATGAGGAGGGGTAAATGCACACTGCACACGGTATCAATGATGAGGAGGGGTAAATGCACACTGCATAGGGTATCAATGATGAGGAGGGACAACCTCTAGGGATGCACACGGTATCAATGATAAGGAGTGGTAAATGCACACTGCACACGGTATCAATGATAAGGAGTGGTAAATGCACACTGCACACGGTATCAATGATAAGGAGTGGTAAATGCACACTGCACACGGTATCAATGATGAGGAGGGGTAAATGCACACTGCACACGGTATCAATGATGAGGAGGGGTAAATGCACACTGCATAGGGTATCAATGATGAGGAGGGACAACCTCTAGGGATGCACACGGTATCAATGATAAGGAGGGACAACCTCTAGGGATGCACACGGTATCAATGATGAGGAGGGGTAAATGCACACTGCACACGGTATCAATGATAAGGAGGGGTAACCTCTAGGGATGCTCACAACCTCATTCCCAGGCCCCTTCAGAGGTGAAAAGGCCAGAGAGTGTTCCCAGGCCCAGCTTTCCATTGCTTCATGCTACTGCCAGGGATGGAAAGCTGGTTGGGGCCTGGAGGTGAGGCTACCAGGTGGGACGGACAGGAAGACGCTATTACAGTCTCACCATTGGAGGAGAGTGTCATGATAAGAGCCAACACACTGCTCTGCAGCTGCACGGAACCTGCATGGGACTGTGCACACATGATTGAATGACACAACAGCCTGTGGACTTGTGCATCACGGTGTGCTTACCCTCATGGCTGTACAGACAGGCTGAATGAACTCTGTAGTATATACAACATCACCCTCAGAAGCTGGAGGAGGGAAGGGGGGGGATAAAGTGGGAGGGAGGGGCATGGAGCAAAGTGGGATGTGAGGTAGTTCACCTGTGATGGCCACGTTGCCAAGCACGCGGCAGCAGAGGTCCTGTACCTCGCTGGAGGAGAGGAAGTGAGACATGGTCCACAGCAGCTGACGCTTACCCTCATCATTCATGGGGTGGTCTGAAGAAGTGTCCGCATGAATAAGAGGAAGAGAGGGAGAGAGGGAGAGAGGGAGAGAGGGAGAGAGGGAGAGAGGGAGAGAGGGAGAGAGGGAGAGAGGGAGAGAGGGAGAGAGGGAGAGGGGGAGAGGGGGAGAGGGGGAGAGGGGGAGAGGGAGGGGAGAGGGGGAGAGGGAGGGGGAGGGGGAGAGGGGAGAGGGGAGAGGGGGAGAGGGAGAGAGGGAGAGAGGGAGAGAGGGAGAGAGGGAGAGAGGGAGAGAGGGAGAGAGGGAGAGAGGGAGAGAGGGAGAGAGGGAGAGGGGGAGGGGGAGGGAGAGAGGGAGAGAGGGAGAGAGGGAGAGAGGGAGAGAGGGAGGGGGAGAGGGAGGGGGAGAGGGAGAGAGGGAGAGAGGGGAAGGAGGTTGGAAAGAGTTGACACTGGAAAGGTATGTTATGAATGATGAAGAGCAAACCATGAGACTCTGTCAGTTGCTGGAGGCAGCGTAAAGCCTGGACCTGGCAGGCAGGGCTCTGGGCATTCTCCTTCATGTAGGCTGGGAGGAGGAAAGAGGAGGGTGGAAATAGAGAGGTGGTCATCACCCCTAGTTGAGGGTGGGAGGAGGAAAGAGAGAGAGGAAAGAGGAGGGTGGAAATAGAGAGGTGGTCATCACCCCTAGTTGAGGGTGGGAGGAGGAAAGAGAGAGAGGAAAGAGGAGGGTGGAAAATAGAGAGGTGGTCACCACCCCTAGTTGAGGGTGGGAGGAGGAAAGAGAGAGAGGAAAGAGGAGGGTGGAAATAGAGAGGTGGTCATCACCCCTAGTTGAGGGTGGGAGGAGGAAAGAGAGAGGAAAGAGGAGGGTGGAAAATAGAGAGGTGGTCATTACCCCTAGTTGAGGGTGGGAGGAGACCTACCAATGACGGCACCGACGTTCTCCTTTGGGACTGGCTGGGCTGCACAAGAGTCAGAGAAATGGACAGGATAAAGCCATGTGTCGTCCCAGACTTGTGGCTTAGTCTCAGGACAGTCATGTGCTGCATGCGCTATGTGAACTACAGGAAGTGGAACAAGTGAAATTCCTGACTCCCAGGTGCCCAGACAGGAAAGTATGCAGGTTGTCATAGCAACAGCGGGTATGCAGAGGGGATGATTCTAGGTTTCATCACCTTGAATCTAAATATAACTTGGTTAACCTTTGAAAGCAGAGTGTTACACTTGAGGTTAATTTATGTTGTCATACAGATGCCACCCATGGCGTACCAACGTCCTTTGAAGCATTGTAAAGAGGTGAGCTGCTGAGTGCAAGGCATTCTTGCATGAAGGGCAGGTCAATGAGTTCTCTGGGGAGGAAGAAGCATGACCTTATATGGTCATGTACACTGGAGGTGCAGAGGGAGCCCTCACCTAGTGGTGGGCCTACGGGTTCTACGCAACATGGTCTGAATGAGTTGGCAGAGATCAGTAGAGTAGTGCCGTCCAACCGTCTCCAGCACCTCCTCCAAGACGTGGGGACTGCTCTTGAGACGAAAGAGCATCCCAGAGATCTGAGGACCCTGGAAGAGAAATTGGAGACACAATTCTGACACCAGACTTTAGAAACACGAGTTTATTTCTGAGGCCTTCCCTGGCTCCAGTTTTTGATCGCTTGCAGTAACCCCATACTACAAGCGAGCAAAAACTGGACGGTAGCGAAGGCTGGGATATCTTCCCAACAGATGAGATGACTCACGTCCATGAAGGCACAGGTGGCCATTGCAAGTATGGTGCAGCCCAGAGACCACACATCTGTACGCTCATCATAACTGAGAGAGAGTCAAGGATGCAGCGAGCATGCTTGATGAGACTACATCAGCAGCATGCTGGGTTTAATAATGAGATCAACAATATCTCGTATGAATAGACAATGGCAGCAGCTTGATATCACTCACACCACCACAGAAATGATAGCTATTATAGGACATACTTCTGTGCTTAATGAGTTATGTAAACCAAGGTACAGTGAACACGTGTAATGAACTGTAAGTGCATCACACTGGATGGATGGGATATCTTAGTGGGGGGGGGGATACTGTGGACGTGCTTCTGAGATCTCTGGTGCCATCCACTGCATGAAACCTGAGGTGGGACAGGAGGAAGGCATGCTAAGGAGTGACCTGGCCTTAGTACTAAATCTCCCCCCTCCCCCCCCCCCCCCCCCCCCCCCCCTCCCTCCACCCCCCCTCTCTCCAAACCCCCTCCCTCCATCCCCCCCCCCACACACACACACACACACACACACACACACACACACACCGCCGGCAGCTCTGGTTTTTGTTGTTATTCTTTCCATGACAGTGGCCACACCAAAATCACCTGGGGAAGAGGGAAAGGGAAGAAGAGAATGAGAAATGGAGAGATGGAGGAGAGGAGAGAAGAGGGAGGAGAGGAGAGGGGGGAGTGAGAGAGGAGAGGAGATGGTAACGGGAAAGAGAGGAAGGAGAGAGGGGGGAGAAGGAGGTGTGAACCTACCCACGATAATAGAGTGGTCATCCCTCAGGAAGATGTTGGTAGGTTTCATGTCTCTGTGGGGCAGACAGACCACAAGAAATCAATTCAGTGTGTGAGGAGGGATAAGTGTGCATGTATGGAGGAGGGGGGCTCACCTATGAATCACCTGATTTTGGTGCACACAGTGGAGAGCCTCCACCATCTGCCCTAGCCATTTCTTCAGGAGCTGTGGGCCAAGAGTGGATACACTGAAGTGTATTATCTCACAGCAACCAATGTTTGCCACTCAACCAATGTCTGGTGCAGTGAGAGAGACGAGTGGAGAGAGTTGAACGCTTACCAGATTCTCCAGAAATTCATGTTTTGCTCGATGTTGCTCCAGTGTGTGCTCCAGGTCACCTGAAAGAACAGAGACAGGGGTAACACAGGCACAAGACGTAATGCTATTCAGACTCACCTAGTGGGTAGTAGTCCGCTACCAGGCATACAAAGAAAGCCTGCTCCTGTGTGCATGGTGGATAGTGGGTGTGGCACACACCATGCTACATATCAATATCTTGTTTCCTGGTCCCACCCAACTTCCTTATAAGGAAATGGAAGTGGACCACCCAGCTTCCAAACGAGGCTATCCAGTATTAGTTTTAAGTATTAACGTGAAGCAGTCCTCACCACTTTATCCCACACAACAAACAAGTCTCTATGACTGCAGATGTAGGGATGCTCCAGCTGCTGCAGCAGAACAGCCTGAGAGGGGGCATGGCAACATAAGCATTCATGACAAGACTAATGGAGCCATTTGTTTGGTACCTCTTTGAATACTTTGTTGGCCTCGATTCTATCCATGCACTCCACCTACACATGCAGTGGGTGGAAAGTGATTATATACATAGGCCACTGTGGAATACTAATCTGTTGTGATAATGTGCCTCTCCCCCTCACTGCACCTTCTTTAGTGCACACTTATCGCCTGGCGTCAGCTTGTCCTCTGCCAGGAACACTGATCCCTGCAAACCTTTCCCCAAGCTCTCCAACACCTGGTGTACAGTGGAAAACAAGGCATCCAGCTGTACCTCACTGCGTTTGCAACCCAAGAAGCCTTCCTGCAGTCTAGGTCAACGCCCTCCCCGTTGGTTATATCCAGGTTTTCGGATCCCCACTGATTACCTTATAGTTCTCCATCCTATCCGATATCCCACTAGCACTATCCCTGCATGCAACGCAAATTTCGTACAGAAAGGGTTACAAGAAACGCGTTGCCATGGACACAGTTAAATATACACTATGTCACTAGCTTCACAGCTGCAAGCTACAGTATTGTGCAAATTCTTGATTGACTAGCACTATTGACAGTCTGGTTCTGAATGGGCCTCTCAGTTCTCTGTCTATGCAAGAGCTGATGGTCTGCGTTCCCTTGGGACACTGCGCCTTGAGTTGTAGACTCATACCTAGCCTTTACTTCCACTCCACCTTGATCACAATCCTTCTTTTCTCCCTCCCCCTTCTTCCCTGCTTTCCCCTTCTTTCCCTCCTCCTCCTCCTCCTCCTCCTCCTCCTCCTCCAGACTCTCCAGAATGGCCTGTGGGATTTGGCTGCCAACTGCCTGCCTGTGTGTCCCCGGTCTCTCCTCCCATGCAGTACTGCTCCTGCTTTGCTGCTGAGGCTGGTGATATATCTTTGAGTGCTTTTCCCTCAGCTGATCGCTGGGCTGCCTCTGAAGCATCGCCTCGAGCCAGGGAGCGAAGTAACTGTAGGTGCCCCGCCCATTCTTCATGTCATAGTGGATGGAAACGGCTTGGTCCTCGTACCTTCGCCGAATGTATGCGTCTAGTTCGGAATGAATCTTCTTGCGCTTGAACATAAGCACGCATGCCTCCTGTCCGTGATAGATTCTTAGCGTCTTTGGTCGACCCCGCCCACGTAAGAGGATCAACCGGCCACCCGTAAACTACGCGCGCCTCTTTTGCAATAGCCTCGTTCCCAGGCCCAATCACACGTGGTGGGATCTGGGAACGAGATACTAGACAAAGCAGAAATCTTGCGCAAACGTGTAAATAGAGAAGTCTGTCTGTCACTGTTAGCTAGCAGATAAAGCTTTTGCCAAAGCTGGTCTGAAGTTGTGAGGATGGGCGGCGGCAAGAAGAAGAAGAGAGGGGGCGGTGGACAAGGCCAGAAGGGACAGAAGGGTTCCAAGAGCCAAACTGCGGCTGAGAGTGATCCAGTACATGATCTAGGTGATGAGGTGGAGGAGGAGGGTGAGGAGGGAGGAAGGGAGGAGGATAGAGGGGACCAGGATGTCCTTCCACAAGCTACTTCTCTGGAGACTGCTGAGGAAGAGGAACAGAAGAAAGGTGGGCGTGGTCCAATGATCGTCCCATGAGTGAATACTCATTATGTATTTACAGTTGTGCCCAGCAAGAAGTATAAATTTGGTGTCTGTGGGTATTGAGTATGTTATACGTGATTGCAGACCTCCAGGACAGTCAACACCGACAGCCCGAACTGTCTGATAATGGTGGCGATAAGTTTGGAGGGATGGAGGAGAATGAAGAGGAGGGGGCGGTGGGAGGTGGAGAGGAGGGGGCAGTGGGAGGCAAGGAGGAGGGGGCAGTGGGAGGCAAGGAGGAGAAGAAGCCAAGTCGGAAGGAACTCAAGAAAATGAAAAAGAAAGTGAGAAGGATAGTGTAGAGCCAGCGAGAGGATATTACCTAACGCAACTGTGGTTCCCTCTTCAGGAGCAGCTACGGAAGAAGATGCAATTGGATGAGGAGGAATCCCAGTTTTCTGTCTCCCAGCGAGAGACACGAGTCAATGAGGCTCTCTTTGAGAATGCCCAGGACATCAAAATTGAGAGATTTTCTCTCTCAGCTCGCGGCAAGGACTTGTTTGTCAACGCCTCACTGCATATCACTGCTGGCAGGAGATACGGTCTTGTTGGGCCCAATGGGTGCGTGTAGAGCTGTACTTTGTGTGTTGAGGTAAGATCATTGGTCACTGCTGTGCCCTACTTGTCCAGGATGGGGAAGACAACACTACTGCTGCACATTGCAGAGAGAAAACTGTCCATTCCTCCAAACATTGATGTTCTGTACTGTGAGCAAGGTCTGAGTTCAACATTTGTCCCTCTGCTTCAGTTAGAGGCCTACTTTATTCCTC
Organism: Agelas oroides; assembly: GCA_949130485.1. NCBI lineage: Eukaryota > Metazoa > Porifera > Demospongiae > Agelasida > Agelasidae > Agelas > Agelas oroides. Next base: position 186,162 of record OX422197.1, on the reverse strand, counting down.
CTCTCTTGCTCCTCCTCTTCCCTCCCTCCCACCCTCTCTCTTCTCAGAGGTGAAAGCTGACGATACTCCAGCAGTCGATGCAGTGCTAAGTGCAGACAAAAAGAGATTGGCACTTTTAGAAGAGGAGAAGAAACTAGTCACAGAGTCTGAGGCAGGCGACGACTCTAACTCTGAGCGGTTGAAACAGGTACTCCTGAGACTGACAGACAGACAGGCAGACAGATAGGTAGACAAACCAATGGAAGGAACCGACCAGTTCATGTGTGTACTCCTCTTTACTGCAGGTGTACATAGACCTTGAAGCAATTGGTGCTGCGTCTGCAGAGTCTAGAGCAAGAAGAATACTAGCGGTAGGTAGCAGCTATTCTGCATGAACCCTGCCACTGTGTGAATGTTTTTTTTGTCCAGGGTCTGGGGTTCCCCTGCCACTGTATGAGTGTGTTTTTTGTCCAGGGTCTGGGGTTCACTCCAGAGATGCAGGGACGGGCCACAAGGAAGTTTTCAGGAGGGTGGAGAATGAGAGTCTCTCTAGCAAGGTGGGCAGTCAGCTTTCTTTACTGCACTCCTGTGATGTGAGCCGACTGTCTCCCCAGGGCACTGTTTATGGAGCCGACCTTACTGATGCTGGACGAACCCACCAACCATCTGGACCTCAATGCTGTCATCTGGCTAGACAAGTATGTCAGACAAGGAAGGGGGAAGGAGGGTACACGTCGGCCTGTGATGTGTTCTGTGTACGCCTGACTCTCCCTTCATGCCCTTCTCCTCTAGTTATCTTCAGTCCTGGAAGAAGACGCTTCTTGTTGTTTCACACGACCAGAACTTCCTCAATGATGTCTGCACTGACGTCATCCACCTTGGTGAGGGGGGAGGGGGGGAGGTGGGGAGGTGGGAAGGTGGGAAGGGAAGTATGTTACTGTGAGGGCTGGAGGTGGAGAGGTGGGGAGGTGGGGAGGTAGGGAGGGAAGCATGTTACTGTTAGCCTCATTCCCAGGCCCGCGCCCAGCTTCCCGTCGCTTGCAGTACGGTAGCGGGAGAGGGCCTGGTACATTTTCTCACGTGAGTGACGTCACGGGTAGAAAGGCGGTAGAAAGACTACAATTGAACGTGGGCGAGCACAACTAAATTGCTCACTGATTGCTGGTGTGTGTCTTCACTGTTTTGGCTTGGTAAAACTCTCTGTCCTCCCGACTGTCTCGTGAATAGCGACATAAAAGCGCCTTCGTGCGCTGCTATCTTTCAACTCGGAATAGTCGCGCTCCAGTGCGTGCGTGCGAGCGAAGTTTTTTGTGGTTTACATGACGCCCACGTTCGCATAATTTGCCCTGTCCGTGACGTCACTCATGTGAGGAAATGTACCAGGCCCTCTCCCGCTTAACCGTACTGCAAGCGACGGGAAGCTGGGCGGGGGCCTGGGAACGAGGCTATGTTACTGTGAGGGCCGGAGGTGGAGAGGTGGGGAGGTGGGGAGGTGGGAGGGAAGCATGTTACTGTGAGGGCCGGAGGTGGAGAGGGTGGGAGGGGGGGAGGTAGGGAGGTAGGGAGGTAGGGAGGGAAGCATGTTACTGTGAGGGCCGGAGGTGGAGAGGTGGGAAGGTGGGGAGGGAAGCATGTTACTGTGAGGGCCGGAGGATGATACGTATGTTGGTCAGGTTGTATTGTATTGTAAAGACATCTGTTACATTTCAGATTCTCAGAAGTTGTTCTACTATCGTGGGAACTACAGTAAGTGAGCCGGATGAGTGTATGTGTGTCTGTTCCTGAAGGTACCTGTAATTGCAACTGGATATTAAATTTTGTCTTTAGATGATTTCAAGAAAATGTACAAGCAGAAATTCAAAGAGATGGAGAAAGCATATGAGAAGCAGGTTAGTGAGAGCTATCTGTGTGCCACTACTGTGCTCATGCATACTCTTTCACTTCAGGAGAAAATGCTCAAGCAAATGAAGTCCCATGGCCAGTCCAAGAAACATGCAGTACGTTCAGCATGCCTCTCAGTTGAAGTAGCTGATAGTCATACTGCTGTGTTGATGTAGGAGAGCCAAGTGAAAGATGCAGCGAGTAAGAAAAAGAAGAGAGGAGGCAAGGTACATTAGATCATGTGATCTCCCACTGTAGTCATGTGACCCTCACTGTAGTCATGTGACCCCTACTGTGGTCATGTGATCCTCCACTGTAGTCATGTGATCTCACTGTAGTCATGTGATCCCCACTGTAGTCATGTGATCCTCCACTGTGGTCATGTGACCCCCACTGTAGTCATGTGATCTCACTGTAGTCATGTGACTCCCACTGTAGTCATGTGATCCTCCACTGTATAGTCATGTGATCCTCCACTGTAGTCATGTGATCCTCCACTGTGGTCATGTGACCCCCACTGTAGTCATGTGATCTCACTGTAGTCATGTGGTCCCCACTGTAGTCATGTGATCCTCCACTGTAGTCATGTGATCCTCCACTGTGGTCATGTGACCCCCACTGTAGTCATGTGACCCTCACTGCAGTCATGTGACCCCCACTGTAGTCATGTGATCCCCACTGTAGTCATGTGATCCCCACTGTAGTCATGTGATCCCCACTGTAGTCATATGACCCCCACTGTACTCATGTGACCCCCACTGTACTCATGTGATTTCCTATTATGGTCATGTGCTCCACTAGCATGTAGAAGAGGTTGAGGATGATGGTCCTCAGGAGCTACTCTCAAAACCACGAGAATACAAAGTCAAGTTCTCCTTCCCAAACCCGCCTCCCCTCAACCCTCCCATCCTCGGAGCATATGGTGAGATGACTCATCACACAGTCACACCCGTGTAGTTATGCCACTCCCTCACTGGTACAGATATTTTCTTTGGCTACGAAAAACAGCCGCCACTTTTTGAACACTTGGACTTTGGCATCAACATGGAGTCAAGAAGTGCGGGCTACTGCATCTCAACTAGTCAACACAGTATATCATGTCTGCTCTATTCCTTCATAGTTGCTGTCGTTGGTCCGAATGGCATAGGGAAATCCACGTTTCTCAACCTGCTGATCGGAAAACTTGAGCCAGTATGTTAGACTTACGTCTCCTAATGCCACAGACATTTGTCAGTTAAGTGTTCTCCTGTAGCTGAGGGGGGAGGTGAGGAGAAACCACCGACTGCGCATTGGAGTGTACAACCAGCATGCTGCCGACCAACTGGTGCTCTCTGAGTCTCCCGTTGAGTACCTCATGGTAGGAGCTACTGATATTAGTAGTCGTCTCTCCCCACTTTACACACACACACACACACACACACACAAACACACACCCACACACACCCACACACACCCACACACCCACACACAAACACACACCCACACACACACTCTCTCTCCTACACATGATAGCGCAAATTTGATGTTGATTACCAGCTTTCTCGCAAGACACTGGGTCGCTATGGACTGCCAGGCCATGCACATACCATCAAAATCAGGGACTTGTCCGGTGGGCAGAAGGCCAGGGTGGTGTTTGCAGAGCTTTCTCTTATGCAGCCAGACGTTCTCATCCTGGTAGGCAGCAGGTGTCATTGGTCTGAGGAATGAAAGTACCTCATATAGCAGCGTCATCCCTGGCTTGCAGTGGGCTGGAGAGCTTGGGAATGAGGCTCTAATGGCTTTGAGCAGTGGGTTGTTCTATTTCTTGCAGGATGAGCCGACTAACAACCTGGATATCGAGTCAATAGACGCCCTGGCAGATGCTATAAATGAGTACAGTGGAGGTGAATTTGTAACGTGATGGATGAGTGTTTGTTGCTTGAATTATTACTGGTTGCTCCGCCCCCTCATCCTCCCTACTGGTGGTATTGTAGGTGTGATTCTGGTGAGCCATGATGCCCGCCTCATACAAGAAACAGACTGCCAACTGTGGGTGATTGAGAATCAGTCAGTCAGTGAGATAGACGGCGAGTTTGATGACTACCGGAGGGAGGTGCTGCAGGCCTTAGGAGAACTCATTGACTGACAATATTTATTATAATATAGCACGCCATTAAATCAGTATCAGCCACACCTGTATTTTTTAAGTCATGCAGTCCCATTCCATTCCAGCCGACTGGAATCAGGAGTATGTGCATATATGGTTATTATTAGAAAAGGGCGTGGCTTGCGAGCGCGTGGCGACGTGGTTGGACAGCATCATCATCATGGCTGATAATCTGCCTGCAGGTTGGGTGAAAAAGGAGTCCCGCTCTTCAGGAAAGACCTACTATTTCAACACCATAACGCAGAGTAGCCAGTGGGAGAGACCTGAGGCGCCTGCAACGGGACAGGTAGAGTGACTGTACTGTCTGTCAGCTGTGGGTGTCTGTCTACCTGCACCTGTCTGTTTGTCTGTCTCCCAGGTACGAGCCTCCCATATCCTGGTGAAGCATAGAGAATCTCGGCGGCCCTCTTCATGGAAGGAAGAGAAGATCACACGCACCAAGGAGGAGGCTCTTGAGATCCTGGAGGGTGTGTGGTGTTCGCAGTGGCATATAAGAGCATCTCACCTCCTCACTCATATTCATATTTGCATGCACAGAATAAAAGCGTAATACTAGAGTGTGGAGGTCTTTTCGTTCTAATTGCTGCCCACTCCTAGAACAACTCTCTCTGAGAGCTTCCAGGGTGCTATAGAATAGACTATATAGTGTCCATCCACTGTCTCTGTCAAATCATGACTTAATTCTGGTAGAGGCAAGCCTGTATTATCTTTTCACTACTGTTTGAGGCTATAGTTCACAGCATATTTGATTTCTGCACGTTGTTTCACTGCTGTGCAGGCATCAGGAGCAAGATTACCTCTAGTGAGGTCACATTTGCAGACATTGCATCCACAGAGAGCGACTGCAGCAGTGCTAGGAAGGGAGGAGACCTCGGTATCTTTGGACGGGGACAGATGCAGAGTGAGTCGACCTGTGATGAGCCAGACATAATTTAGACTCATGTAAGCAACATTTGTTCACTGTGTGTTGGTTTGTCCCACATGCAGAGCCGTTTGAAGAAGCAACGTGAGTTGACTGACTCTAGTAAGCTTATTGAGCATGACTTGTTATCATGATGGTTTGTTCTGTTCACACCAGGTATGCCTTGGAGGTGGGGGAACTAAGTGAACCGGTGTACACAGACTCTGGGATCCATATCATCCTCAGAACTGCCTGATCAAAACGTGTTTGGAACTTTGAACTCTGACATGTGCTTGCTATTTTTAGATTGTCATTCGCCTTGACCATAACTGCAATGTTACTAAAAATAGTAACAAACATGTAAATAGACAAAAGTCTTGCGAAGGTGTCAGCATCTAGTTCAAAGCCTGGAGATCCATGGCCACTGCGCCTCCGGACAGCTTGAGAGGAGAGGCCCCCGTAGAGGAAGAGGACCTGGTCCTCAACTTCGGGCCCTCGGAGCCCATCCACTCCTGGAAAAAGGTGTCGAGCTGCGAAGAGTTTGTCGGTACCAAGCGCAGCAAGCACACGATCGTGGCGTGGAACGACAGAATCTACGTGTTCGGTGGAGACAACGGCAGGCGGATGCTCAACGACTTTCTCGTCTCGCATATCCAAGACTCCTCCTGGGCCAGAGTCGTTTACACTGGTAAGTAGAGCCTGTCTCGCAGGACACCATCAATATACTGATCAGTGATTAATCAATTAACTGTGATTGATTGATTCTCCAGGTACGGCACCGGCTCCTCGCTACCACCACTCGGCTGTTGTCTTTATGAACAGCATGTTTGTATTTGGTGGCTACACTGGCGACATTTATTCCAACTCCAATCTTCGCAACAAGAACGATCTATTTGAGTACAAGTTCACCACCAGCCAGTGGATTGACTGGGAAGACAAGATCAGCGGCACCCTCCCTCCAGCAAGGTCAGCACATGGTGCGGCCGTCTACAACAACTGTCTCTGGATCTTTGCTGGGTACGATGGCCACATGCGACTCAACGACATGTGGGCGATAGACCTGCTCGCCAGCCAGCCACAGTGGGAGCAGATTGATCAAAGTGGAGACAGCCCTCCTACCTGCTGTAACTTTCCAGTGGCTGTCGTGGACGAGAGCATGTACGTGTTTTCTGGGCAGAGTGGTGCCAAGATCACCAACAACCTATACCAGTTCAAATTCCAGGAGCGGCTCTGGATTCGCATACGAACAGAGCATCTCCTGAGGGGATCTCCCTCTCCTCCTCAAAGACGCTACGGCCACACCATGGTTGCCTTTGGTCGCTCGTTGTATGTCTTTGGGGGTGCTGCCGATGGCATTCTAGACAATGAGGTGCATTGTTTTGATGTCGACTCTCGCTTGTGGAGTGTGATCCAGCCGGCCTCTGGTAGCGAAACACCATGTGGTAGGGTCTTCCATTCTGCTGCTGTCTGGAACAACAGCATGTACATCTTTGGTGGCACCATCGATTCTGTCTCAAACCGGAGTGGTGACCTGTATCGATTCTGCTTCTCGTCCTTCCCAAAATGCACCCTGATCGAGGATTTTGCCTCCCTCCTCAGAAAACAGCTCTTTTGCGATGTCCACTTTGTCCTGGGGGAAGATGCAGTCATTGTAAAGGCCCATGCTGCTATTGTTGCTGCCAGGTCGCCCTTCCTGCAACGCAAGATCCTTGAGGTGTATGAGGCCAACCACCCAAAGCAAGAAAACCCTTGGAATCCTGCATTTGTCAATGAAGACGTCCTGAACGTTGAGCTAAAAGAGGTTGATGGGGAATCCTTCAAGATGGCCATGTATTCAATGTACACGGATCGTATCCATCCTGATCTTGAGAATACCTCGCGTGAGGGAATGACAGTGCCACAGATGCTGCTCATGATGGACGTGTACAAGCTTGCACTGCTCCTGGAGACAAAGTGGCTGGAGCTTCTGAGCATGCAGTACATCGAGGCCTCTGTCAATGTGGAGAACGTACTGCTTGTGCTACACAACGCCTCGGAGCTCAAGCTGAGCAGACTGAGGGAGTACTGCATGAAGTTTATCGTCCGTGAGAACAACTTTCGGAAGGTGATCATGAGCAGCGCATTCGAGACCCTCGACCGTGAGCTTATGGTGCAGATTATCCGTCGTCAGCAGTTTCGATCCCGTCCTACTTCTCCTGACCCTCATACAGATGACGACGTTTCTGTCCCCTCCTCCCTGCGAGACAACCTCTCTGATTTCCTCCAGAGTGAATCTGGGCGTCCCTTCACTGATGTTGCTCTGAAGGTGGGGAGTGAGGTGGTGCTAGCACACAAGCCAGTACTGGCTGCACGATGTGCTTACTTTGAGGCTCTCTTCCGATCGTTCATGCCTGGTAACCACGAAGTTGAGATTACGTTTGGCAAGGATGTTCCCTCGCTGGAAGCCTTCCTCTCTCTGTTGCGGTACATCTATTGTGGCCATGTCCGGATGCCTCCTGAAGATTCACTCTACATCTTCTCAGCTCCAAACTTCTTTGGTTTCAGCAACTCTCGTCTACATAGCTACTGTAAAGCCAGTCTAGAGAAGGAGGTTTGCGTAGACAATGTTCTGACAATGCTGGAGGCAGCTAATGCAATTGATATGGAGGTCATGATGAAGCACTGTCTGGAAATGATTGCCACAAATTTTCCAGCTATCGTGCAACAGGCGTACTTCCGTAATCTCAAACGAGAACTGCTGCTGAATATCCTTGATGTTCTTGCAAGTAAAATGAGCAAGTAATCACACTATCTTTGTATCTGTCCTCTTCCTCTATTGTACAACGGTTATGTAAACATTTGGCATGATTAGCGATTGTTAACCTCTACGTACATCACAATCATATAGATACGTAACCCAGATAGTCTGTCACAATGAAATTCCACGTAGATCTACCACTGTTGTCACGGCAGTAAACTCGATCCGGTCCGTTCCCTAAGGGCTGTCGACAGATCAACTGAAACGTGATGTTCTGGACGTGGCTGTTCGTTGGCCTGCTGGTGGTCGGAGGGGGGCTAGTCTGGCAAGACGAGGAAACAAGGAGGAAGCTCTTTCGCGAGCTGCAGGGGGCCAGGGTTGTCCTGAACGAGCTAGCCGGACCCTACGAGGCGTGGCAGGTGATGTTCGTGTCTGTAGGAGCGACGCTGATTGCTGTGAGCTTGTGCTCGTTTCTGTGCAGGGAGGACAAAAGTTTGAAGTCTCGAATTAAAGAAACGTTTTTTAGACTTTTGAGGAGTTTTCCTCCGATAAAGACTAAGATAGAGAAGAAGGTGAATGAAACTCTTCGAGATGTGGAAAAATCCATGTTGCCAGTGAGACCAGGAGAGAAATATCGTACCCAACTTCCAGCAAAGGGACTCTCACAAGATGAAGTGCTGAAGGAGATTTCAGATTTAGAAAAAATCAACAGTGTTGAATGGCAGAAGGGGTTAGTGTCTGGTGCCTTTTACAACTGTAGTCAGGAGCTGACTTCTCTCACAACCGAAGTGTTTCGAAAGTGTGCATGGACGAACCCCCTGCACCCTGATTTGTTTCCATACATCAGAAAGATGGAGGCTGAGGTGGTGAGCTGGTGTGTTGAGATCTTCAACGGTGGGAAGGACGCCTGCGGCACAATGACTTCAGGGGGTACAGAGAGCATTCTAATGGCAATGAGAGTGTATCGGCAACGGGGATACGAGCGGGGAATTCGCTATCCTGAAATTATCTGCCCACTTTCCGCCCACTGTGCATTCAACAAAGCTGCTGAGTACTTTCATATGAAGATCACACAGGTCCCTGTGGACCCTTGTACCAGACAGGTCAACATGAAGGCAATGGCAAGAGCCATATCTAAGAACACAGTGGTCCTAGTTGGCTCCGCTCCACATTTTCCACATGGAATCATTGACCCCATTGAAGATATAGCAAAGCTTGCTTGCAAGCATGGGATTGGCTGTCATGTCGACTGTTGCCTGGGAGGGTTTGTTGTCCCCTTCATGGAGAAAGCCGGTTTCCCGATTCCACCCTTCGACTTCAGGGTCAGGGGAGTGACAAGCATTTCTGCCGACACTCACAAGTATGGGTATGCACCCAAGGGTACTTCAGTGATCCTCTACACTAACAAGGAGCTGAAGCACCGACAGTATTTTGTCGATCCGAACTGGCAGGGTGGGATGTATGCCACCCCTACCGTTGCAGGTAGCCGGCCTGGCTGTCTTATTGCTGCCACTTGGGCGACCATGGTGTACATGGGATTGGATGGCTATGTCGAAGCCACTAGAAAAATTATATCCACTACACGCAAGATCACCACTGGGCTGAAGAAGATACCAGGTATATACATCCTGGGGGATCCGAAAGCGTTTGTGATTGCATTTGGTTCCAAGAATTTTGACATCTATCGTCTTAGCGATGCGATGAAGGATCGAGGCTGGAACCTCAACAGTCTCCAGTTTCCCCCCAGTATCCATCTCTGTGTCACTTTGCTGCATACCCAGGAGGGTGTGGCAGACCGCTTCATCAGAGACATCACAGAGTGTACAGCTGAGATTATGAAGGACCCAAAGGCTGAGTCAACAGGGAGTGCAGCTGTATATGGCATGGCTCAGAGCATCCCTGATCGCTCTGTTATAACAGAACTGGCCTGTGGATTCATGGACCTGTATTACAAGGCAGATCCACCCTCTGCACAGTGATTTCTAGCTTTAGTGTATAGCAGTGTATTAGATGGTTGGAAGTTAATTAGTCTACCAAAAGTTTTGGTTCGTCAACTTGATCTGCGTGTGTAACATTTTAGTTATGCAACTGCCATGTGACCCGCGCAGCTATCGCGCTACAAATTGCTCGCGTGATCTTTGAGGGACGTGACGTATGACGTCAAAAACCTTAAAGGTCGGCCGGCCGGTTGCGCTTGCAAGCGCGCATATGCGTACGTACAAGCGCCTTAAGCCTCGTCCCCAGGCCCCACCCAAAAATCGGGAAAGGGTTTAACCCTAACCCTTTCCCGATTTTTGGGTGGGGCCTGGGGCCGGGGACGAGGCTACGTACGTACAGTATACCCTCGTTCCCAGGCTCTCCAGAACGCGAATTGTACACGCGTGGAGAGCCTGGTATCTTTTCTACGTAGCATGACGTAATCGAAATAGGACTAAAACAGAAAGGCAACGTTTTGCACGTTGTTCAACCAACTATGCGTTCAACGCTCAGTGTGTATAATATTCAACCCCCGATAACTAGATAAATGTAGTAAGTTGGCCGCTACCTTCGCTCTTTTTCCTCTTCTGAGTCTCGGGTACGCCCACGCGCAATTAAGGTCGTTCTATCTTTGAGGGTTCTCACGTGAGAATAAATACCAGGCTCTCTCCGCGTGTACAACTTCAATTTCGCGTTCCGGAGCGGAGGAGCCTGGGAACGAGGCTACGTACAGTACGTACGTACGTGCAAGAACTTATGACGCAAGTGTCACGCGATCAAAATCTTGTCGCCTCGGTACTAGTACTTGTGAAGTCACTGAAGTCGTGAAGATATGGGCTGCGTGAAGTCACGATCGCTGGACGAGGTGAGCAGCAGCAGTACGGAGAACGAGGCGCTGCTACCATCATCCTACCGGGAAGAGGAAGGCGAGTATGCTGTCACCCCACTGCCAGCCTCCCCTACTGCGGACTGCACGTCCATCAACAGCGACTTTCAAGACACCTCTGGCCAAGACACTGGAACAGAAAAGTTTCGACGCGTCTCCTCAAACGTTCCGAACGTTATGAACGTCAGAAACTTGACGAACGACCGCAGCTATGGCCTGCCATCAAATGGGCAGCCACCCGTACCCCACACTCGACATAGTTACCCGCAGGCGCAGCAGCCCAGCTCCCGGAGCTGGTCATACGACCACAAAGCAGCGAAGCCGGCCAACATACGTGAGCCTCTTGATAGCAATCACAGTGTTGAAGTGGATGGTGTGACGAGAAATATCGTTATGAATGGAAGAGTGTCTGAAAGCACAGGTATTCCTGCCCTGTTGGAGATGAAGAGCTCACCTGGCAAGGAGCTGCTGGTCAGGATGAGGAGCGCATATAAATGGCGAGAAAAGTTTGACCATCCCTCGCAGGAGTTTCTCTCACTGATGGACCGCCTCTACATGGAGTGCCAGCTCCATCTGACATCGCTTTCCTCCCGTGGGGACATGGACTCTAGGAGAGAAGTCGACGCTATTGTTAGTGAGATGATCTGCCTCCGTAACCACTGGGGACCAAGGCTGTTACCAAACTCTATTTGCAATGCATTTGTCAGGGAGAGAATTCCTCTTGTACTGGGGGAAAACCAGCGGCAGTTTAGAATTGACTGTGCCCAGTTCTTTGAGCCGGTTCCTTTTTATGGATCTCAGCACCAAGCCGGTAACCCTGGTGAACTTATGAAACTATATCGCTTCTCAGTGTACAATGTTTCAAAGAATGAAGTCGTGTTGCGCTACTACCTTGAGCGGAGCAATGTAACCCAGCTCTACCATGTGCTCTGTTTTACTTGTGAGAACTGTCGAGGGCAGGTGCATCCCTATGGAAGTGAGTGCCCCTCATACTGGGAGATCCGACAGCACATGACAAAAGATGTATGTTCTCGACTGCTCAGTGCTCTGTCAGGCGGAGGGCCCCCACCCCCCAAGGCGCATGCATCCACTATCTTTCCTTCCCAGACTGGAGGACCTATTGCAATAGAAGTAGCCAACTGACAGGTTTATTTAGTATGCTTTCTTTTGTTATGGGACTGTGACCATAATTATCTGCCAATTTTTATTTTTTTTTTTTGTGGACAACTCGGTCACTATGTATGCATGTTCTTTCTCAGTACAATCACTTGTTTCTGTATTCTTTACATTTGTACACACCTCATTCTTTAGTCCTGGACAGTATCTACACAAACAGCTTTTCGTGTTCAGAAACATCACATGACAGATGGATAATTGGCTGTACAGATGGCGATACACAATGGTTGTATAATGTAACTGTGTATACTGGGAGATAAAAGTGTGTAGCATCAGATGTGATTTTTCAGAGCTCGGAACAAAGTTCTTGGTGTTTCCTCCACAGCAGGGTGTTTAAGGTCTACGGAAACAGAGCAAAGATATCAGCTAAGACCACTGATTAATGACTCACGCCACCTTTAGCTCTAGCCCCCAGGCCTTCAGACAGGGCCTGGGGATGAGGTTACACTGCCTTACCATGATATTCAGCAGTGATCTGCTCAGCCACCCTCTGACAATAACCTTGTATTCTGTTCATCTCTCTGTTCAATGTAGAGGTCTGTTGGGAGAGGTGACGGGGATACTAATAAAACAAGATGATGATGTAACGACAAAGAGAGGCTGTAACACATGTTTTACAATATCATCATTACGCTAGAGATGCATGTTTACAATATTCTCCAACTGTTTGGTCCACTCGGCAGTGAAGGTAGAGTCCACCCCTGAATCCTTCTGCACCAGCTGTGTCTGTTCTGGTGTGAGGTACGTCCTCAGAGCGTCTGCATTCTCTGGCCTCAGGTTGAGGAAGTTCACAACCCTCTCCTCTTCCATATCCCTGAGAAGGTAAATATCCCTTCTCCTTAAACAGAACCAAGACATTGTAACTGAAAGTGCACCCAGGCACAGAGGGACTTTGTAAAGAGTCCCCAAATCTATTGCTACCCACACACACATACTTTATAAATTGCTTTGCTTCCACCTTTTCCTTCTCAATGACCTCCTCCCACTCGGCTAGTTCCCTCCTGTACCTGACATACAACAAAACTGCTTGATGACCATACAAGACCACAAGGACAGTCTTTCACTCACATTTCAATGGTGGTTTTCAGCTGTGAGATGTTCTCTTTTAGCTCTTGCTCCAGATGAGATGACCTATAGAACAAAGCAAAGTGCAAGTAGCTGTGACATCAGGTGAGGAGGGGGGAGCTGCTTCGCTGCCTACTCTCTGTCATCACTGTCATCAGGAGCTTCCAAATACTCAAAGTATTTCTCCCTGAGGTCCTCTGCCAACAGACCAAGGGCTTTGTCCACTGGTGGAGGGGAGACACAGTGGGGTGGGGGTGAATGCTATGACCAGGGTACTCTGTCAAAGGCTAAACAAACGTACATTCATGTTCGGAGCCTTCAATACCAGCCGCCAACAGTTCCTATACAAAGAAGACAGTACAATTAAACACACACACACTTGGGTATATATGCCTACAGTTCTGATACCTTTCTTAGCTGTGCAATGAAACGCTGGAGTTCAACACCTTTTTCAACAGCTGTGGGAAATCAAATGACATATCACCCTATGGAGTGCGAAAGGGTATTTTCAGTTGCTACAATTGTTCTTTTCATAAGCATTCAGTTCCAAACTGAACACAGGTACTATACCTAGAACTAATACATATTGCTACGAACTCTTGACATTATAACTGAAAATGCTGGTGGCAGTTGTGCTAACCTACTACTCTGCTATCTATGGTAAAACAATCTTAATGCCTTCAAGTAAGCAAAACCCAAGGGGTCCACAACAGGTCACAGTCGTGAATAAAATTTGGACGAGATTTTAGAAACAAGACTTTATACTAGCTAGCTGCAGACCCCTTGGCAATCCCACAGCCCCCTATGGATTATACATGCATACCTGCTTTCCCAATGTCTTCCTTGAAAGAGTCCTCAACAGTTTTCCCCACCACTCCTGCAAGAGGTGACACTGCCTTCTTCTGCAGTCCACACAAGTTACATATAAATCAATGTACAATGCTCAAGATAACGGTAACATCCTGTGATATAAAATAACGGTGGAAGGAATGATGGACTTACAGATTTCATTAGCTTTGACACTTTAGAATCATCTTCTCGCGGAAGTTTCTTGAAAATGAACCCCACTTCAGCCTCCTCGCTCTACCAGGCAGTAGTATGTAATTGGTGTGCATCAATTAGAAAACATCGTCACCTCTTTTTCTGTCTTGTCTCAAGAGTATGTAACCTACTGTAAATCAGTTTACCACTTACATAAAGACTCTTTTTGCGTTTATTCTTCCAACGTAGAGGCTTGGCGTCCATATTTGAATCCCCGCCGCCAAGATTCACCTCTGACCTTTCAGTTCGACTATCTAATAAAACGAAATTTAAGTAATTTTTCAAATGCTGCAATGGCGTATGTGTTACCTCGGTTGGAGACGAAGAAGGAGGTAGACGGGGCTATCAAGAGCACTGAAGATAAAGTGCTATTGCTGAGGTTCGGGAGGGAGGCGGACAGCGTCTGTATGCAGCTGGACGAGATTGTTAGTGGTCCACCATGAGCTGAACCGAGGCATGGAACGAATATAGCTTACCAGCTCGTCAGTTTTGAGATGAAGTTGTGAGCCCTCAGCTACCTTGAGAGGCGCCGTAGTCACATACTTTGCATAATAGGAGATAAAGAGTGCCTTGTTACAAATGTTTTCGATTGTCCTGTGAACTCTTGTGCATTTGTCTCTCTAGCTGGCCAAGAACCAGCATGCCCTCTCCAAGATGGCTGACATGTACATTGTAGATGTGGACAGTGTTCCTGTGTACACAAAGTATTTTGACATCACCCTCATCCCCGCCACCATTTTCTTCTTCAATGGTCAACACATGAAAGTTGACTGGGGGTAGGTAGCATGTTGTAATGAAGGAGTGAATGAAGAATGAACCATCCCCCCCCCCCCCCCCTCCCCCCCCACACACACACATACACACACACATACACACCCTCTTTAGTACTGCAGACCACACAAAGTTCATTGGATGTTTCAAGACCTCCCAGGACCTCATTGATGTGGTGGAGGTCGTGTATAGGGGAGCAATGAAGGGGAAACTGATTGTCACTAGTCCCCTGGACCCTCAAAGTGTACCAAAATACTCGCTCCTTTACAAGGACATATGAAACACACTCTCCAATGTTAGCCACAACAGGACATCTCATTTGTTATACATACTTAATTCATGGTTGCCATGGCAACATTCTTGACACAACAATTACACACATGATCACAAACGAGACCTCGTACATAACAAGTACTTGTACATACAACCTGAATAACATAAAGCAGTTTATTCTCGTGCTAAAAAATAAATATGCTGCATTAAATTAATACTGAGAAAAAAAAAAAAAATCATTTGTTACAGCAAGATGTTATACTAGGTGATTCAAGCGTCTGTCCCCTAGATGGTGCACGAATACAGTTGAGCTTTGTGGCTCCGTGTGATTCAGCCACTGAGGGTGAGTGCCATAGTATGAGCGAAGGCTAGAGTTACTGCCCAGTGATGAGGACTTAGACATGGTCTTTACAGAGTGTGATTGGCTAGTACTGTCTGGTCTCAACATGATCTGCTTTGGTGAGGACTTCTGTCTTCGCAATGCCTTCTTGTTGGGTTGTCCCAAGGACACGTGGCTCCGAGGAGGGATGGGAGGAGGGGAGTTCAGGGCGGAGAGAGGGCTGGTCCAGTGGGGTTGTTGTTGCTGGGTTAAGGATCCATTCGTTGATACTGCTGGAGTGCTGCTAGTGGGAGGGACCTGGGTATTCAACTGTTCACTGGGAGGAGGGCCTTTTGTTCCACTGACCCTCTTGCAAGCAGCATGGCCATTGTGGAGTGGGTTATCAGTGAACACCTTTAATGGCACCATAAGGTCTGCCTGCACTTGTTGTGTCTGCCTCATAGCAGCATCCAGGTCAGTTTGAATAGCTTTCTTCTCCTGGCTAATCTGACTGGCTGATTTGGGTTTTCCGTTCTCCCTACTGACCTTGGTCTCAAGGTACTCCAGGGTCTGAACACAGTTACTGATAACTTCCAGCTGGGATTGCAGCTCGGTCTCTACGGCAGCGATGGGGCTCATTGGCTCGTCAGCCGTGTCACTCTTGTCTCCAACCAATGTGAGGTACTCCGATGAGGGAATAGAAGGGATGCTTTCACTGGGGAGGACATCTTTACTGGAATCGTGGCTGCATCTGTTGTGTTGGTTGTGACACAGGCTGTTCTCAGGTACTGGCAAGGTCTTGTTCAGATCTGGTGGCAGTGAGCTCTTTGCGGCCAGTTCCTCGTGGTACGAGGGGTGTATGACATGGTTGGTGAGAGAGAAGGTCTTACCAAGAGAACTTTTGGTCTTTTTGTTCCGGCAGTGTGGGCAGCGTGTGGATGAAGAGGTCGAGGAGATGGAAGAGGAACTGGATTGGTGTGAGTGTCGGTCCTTGATGGGGCTCCGTGGGGGGAGGGGCGGCGGTGGCAGGACGGGGGTTGTTGAGGGTGGGGATTGGGAGTGCTGGGCAGGGTTTGGCTCATCAAGTTGTTTAGGTGACTGGGTAGACAAGGCGCTTGTGGTAGGCTCTTCAGGGATTACACAGTGCACTTTGGCTGGCTGGTCGTCACTGCTGGTCTCTGGCACACTGCTAACTGATGTTCGAGAGACAACACTGGCACTCACCCCACCTGTACTGCTGGTTGAGGTCACAGAACTTGTGCTGAGGTTGCTGGTGGTGCTGCCCATTCTCCACGTCCTTGGGGGGAGGATGGGCGGGTTGCCTCTGTCTCCCTCGCCCCTCGTTGGAGATACCTCAACTGGAGACCTATCCTGGGGTGGAGATCCACTTTGCTGCAGTCTCTTTGATGGCACTGGCTCCAGGTAGTCCTCAGGGTCAGCAGAGGCAAATGTGAGCTGCGACGTAGTGCGAGGACTGCCGCTATGTCTGTGTGCTGGGTAACGACCCAGAGTCATTGTCCTCTTGCTCTCGGCAACTGCTGCACGTCTCTTTTTCTTCTTCTCCATCATGATGCTGTGCTCAATGTCCTCCAGCTCGGCGTCTACAGTGGGGCTGCCACACTCACTGTTCCTCCTGTCAGGGCCCCTCACTTTGTTCTCATCAATGTAGGCATAGTCAGGGTCTTCCTCATCACTGCTGGTTTCAGCTGGTCGAGGGGGCAGTGGGGGACCAAATGTCGACATTGTCCCATTGGGCCCCACATGGGTGGTAAAGAATGATTCTTGTGAGAGGACACCAGAGGGATTGCTGCTCTCAAAGGACTGTGTCAGGGATTCACGAATACTGTGTGGCACTGAGGGAGACGTGCCTCTTACTGAAAGGGTAGTGTCCACTGAGAAGGAGCCGGTTCTTCTCATAAGGCGTTCATCCTTTACAGATGGTCTCTTGGGGCGACGAAACGACCAAGACTGTTTTTCTCTGCTCTTGAGCCTGTTAATCTTTGAAGAGGAAGAAGGAGGTGATGGCTGGTTGAGGAAGCTGGAGATTTCATTGAGTTTGTCACTGCAGGTGGAGGGGATGGACTCCAGCAGTTTGATGTTCCACTGTTTTAGCACTTGGATGGCAGTATTGTGATCAGTGGTAAACTCAAACACCATCTGTGGACCAGAGCCACTGATTCTAGTGGAAGAGAAAAGGGTTAAAATAAAAAATGGGCACACACCACAAAGCATGTCTATAGACATACCTACAACCATCAAACTTTCATGTCATTTGACATGTACAATTCATTACTGAAGTGTGTAAGCAAATTGAATTTAGGGCAATTAAGTTTCCAAGTGGAGTGATCCAGTGGTCCTGAATGCTGCTGCTCACCTGTTCACTACCAGTACCAGTTTCCCCTCCCTCTCCTTCTCCATGTTGAGTTTGACCACGCTCTTTCGTGGCCAGTGATGAGCAATGGCTCCGGTGCGCCAGTGCAAAATGATGGCGCTGTCTTGGATGGACAGGAGATACGCCCCCGAGTGACCAATCTCTAGAGCGCTGCGGTTCTTCACCAGAGTGACAGAAAAATAGTCTGTGCACGTGTGTGTATTTGTGTGGGTTTTGAAATGTGATGTTAATCTTTAGAGTACTACTTTACAAATTGGTCTGCAAGAGTTTTCATCATATTAACATGCCAAACATTCTTCTCTTGAGTTTCTAATACATCAATGTACGTGATACGTGTGCAGGTATGCATGAAATGACACCATAGATACTATTACACACCCAACATATTTCCTTATATGGAGAATTGTCATCTGTCTGCACAAGAACAAAATGGCTACTATCTGGCTATTCTCTACCAACGTGGCTAGCAGGCAATGAGGCGGATCATTGGCCGAATGTCTGTGTACCAGAATACGTCAAGAATGGCAGGAGTCTAGCAATCATAACCAGGAGCCCTTATAGGGGAATACAAACTAAACGATTGGAGGCAGTGTTCTCTAGCTCACCGGCAGAACCCATTCCAATCATTCAGAACCAAACATTTTCTGAGTTATGATAAAAAAATGGTTCCCCTCTCTCCCTCCCACCTCCTCCCCTCCCACTCCTCCCCTCTCTCCCTCCCTCTCCTCCCCTTCCTCCCTTCCCCCTTCCTCCCCTCCCACCTCCTCCCCTCTCTCTCCCTCCCACCTCCTCCTCCTTCCCACTCCTCCCCTCTCTCCCTCCCCTCCTCCCTTTCTACCCTCTTGAATTTCACCTCTCCCTCCCTCCTCCCATTCTTCCCCTCTCCTGTCTCTCCTTCCTCACCAGTGATAGGCAGTGCGACTTGCTGTGGGGTACCACAAGGCTGGGCCAACTGGTTAAGGACACGGAACGCTTCAGTCCACTCCTCTCTCTCTACGACTGAGGTACAGCTGAATGTCAGCACTGCCTCCTCTCCCATCACCAGCTGTGGTGTGTGTGTGTGCATGTGTGTGTGTGTGTGTGTGTGTGTGTGTGTGTGTGTGTGTGTGTGTGTGTGTGTGTGTGTGTGTGTGTGTGTGAATGTGTGGTGTGTGTGTAGATCACAAGACTGAGTACGTACACCACTGTGAGTGCTGTGTACACTGGACTAATTACTCCAATACACACACAAGAAACCAGCCAAGCTTCTCTGTCACTCCACTCCACTCTCATTAAGTCAACCTACAACCTTATAACTCCACATTCTAACCAAGAGGAGCCATGGAGGAGGCCAGCAGCAATCTGATAACTAATTGGTAGAGTACTTGGGGATTTGTTGCCATGACAACACATACTACTGGAGCCTGTGCAGTCAGTAATTTTGTTTAGGAACAACAAAAGCAACTGCTAGACCAAATACTTACAGGCTAACGGTTGACCCCTGCCCTCACCCTGGGAGCAAGAGCTACATAGACTACAACAGAACCCTGCCCTCACCCTGGGAGCAAGAGCTACATAGACTACAACAGAACCCTGCCCTAATCACAACACATCATGGTTACAATTGTTGAAATAGTTTTCACTCTAAATGCAATTAATCAGTCTTCAACCTGTGTGCATATAGAACCCAATACTTCCTGTGAGCTTGTGTTTAAAATAATAAAATGCAACAGTGGTCGAGGACAGGAAGCTGTTGTGATCTCATGAAGGTGGGGAGGGTGGGGAGGGTGGGGAGGGTGTGGAGGGTGTGGAGAATACCCTGATCTTCGTTTTGCACAATCTACACCATATGTCTGCCTCACATACTTTGTAAAGAGTTACCAAACTAGACCAAACTAGAAGGACTTTACACAAACAAATCCATTCCCAAACTAGAGTAGAAGAAAACCACACTCAATACACCTTGCTCTCAGACCACATTTTTGTGGTTATAAAGAAAACAAGTTGGGGCCTGCTGGCCTACAGCAGCAGTAATGGGTAGGTGCAGCAGGCATTGTCAGTAGCAGTGTAAGCCCACAATCTTGCAAGCTGGCCACAACGTACTCTAAGGAGCAGGGTACACTAAAACACTGATACACTTCATACTGGGGCTCTAGTTTCCTAGTGAAAGGGTCTAGACCCTATTCTTTGGAGCACATAAACATACAGGCCATGGTCCGATACTACGTACAGTTTACCAGAAGTTCCAAGAAAGCAACAGGTAGTGATCAGTGGCATACAACTGTGATGTACACTAACAGGACATTGCTACTAGCTACCCTGTACAAACAGGACGCGGGTTGGGTGTGAGGTCATCAGCCACTTAAAGTGTTTGTGGTGTTTCAGGAACCTTCTCAAGTAGGTGACAACTACCGCCTCATCAACTCTGACTGCAAGCCACCATTTCACCTGATCAAAGTCAATGAGGTAGTCTATTGACAGAGAACCTCTCAAGATGGTAAAGGTCCAGCTACTGCCTTCACTGGACCTGAGCTGCAAGCAATGGTGGGCTCTGTCACGAGCACTGCACTGCGTTGATTGAGAGTCAAGAGTCAGATGTTCCACCTGAGCTGCAAGCAATGGTGGGCTCTGTCACGAGCACTGCACTGCGTTGATTGAGAGTCAAGAGTCAGATGTTCCACCTGAGCTGCAAGCAATGGTGGGCTCTGTCACGAGCACGGCACTGCGTTGATTGAGAATCAAGAGTAAAACTGATCCAATTAGCATAATTTGTTTAATGCGTGAGTGGCATTCCATTTCTCACTCCCTTAGTTACGAACCTTCTGTTAGTACAGTGTGGGTTTCATGTTCTAAATGTCCGTGTGATCTGGGTCATGTAGTTCACAAACTACTACCACCAAAAGATGGTTGTTCCTAACCTCCACTAAAAGTTGCTGGAATTGTTGCTAGCTCTCACGGGGACAGAGAGCTGCTGTAGTCCCAGGGAAGCTCACCAAACCCACTACCAAACAAGTCTCCTGCATATAAACTTGAGCAGAACTTAGTCTTCATCAGCTGTTTGGCTGGCACAGCTTGGTCCCTGATATGGTGCTACAGAGCAGTGAGTCTTATTATCGAAACTGACGACGTTGTTGCTCAAGTCTCACACACAGCACTAGAACATGATATAAACAGCGGAACAGAAAACAGCTGTTAAAATACCGACCCACAAAAACTTACCCACGTACACACACGATACATACTGGGAACACACGGTGTCAAGCTTCAGTCGTAAGACTTTGAATGGCTTAGTTATTTTGTTTATGTGCAATAGTAACTATGGGCGACATTCCTGGTAAATCAATCAACATTCTAGTGAATGTTTGCATACATAAGTGTAATCAGGAATAGTCACCGATCTGTGGCCGATGTCATGTTATTAAAACAAATGATATTTGACTGAGGCTGATGGTCCATGGGCAAATGCAGCAATCTGATTGGTTGGATCTGAGCCAACAGCCAGCTGCCCACAAACCTATCAGTAAGTGCATGCCCCAGCTAGCCACCACTTGAGTACAAACACACACTTGAGACTCAGAGCATCGGCATTGCATCACCATGGCAACACATGGCAACACTTGGCAACCAACCACAGATTTTACAGCTGAGCCAACACAAAGTATTTGCTAAGCACTCACTCAGTTCCACACAAAGCATTCCCCAAGTGTTTGCTTGGCTCCACATAAAGCATTCCCCAAGCACACACAGAAGAAACATGAGTTCACCACATTAGAGTATTTCAGTTCTGTTTGAACTGTGCACTCTGTGACCTCACCATTAGGAACAATTTCCTGCTGTAGGGGACCATTCATGAAAACTGCATGTTTGGAACTGACCATACAAGCTGACAATAGCCCGTCCACAACTGACAGATAAACCGTTAGTTCTGCTCCATCTTCTCCTTAAACAGGTACTACCACATATGAAAAGGATATGCCTTCTGTCAGTCTGACAGTAGGGATGAGGGGGGGGGGGGGGGGGGGGAGGGGGTATTCTGCCTATGGAGATGGTCTTATGAAGACAGCCTCACAGGCCCACCTCTTCCACCCATGTATGTATGTATGTATATAGTCTCACAGGCCCACTGTGGAGAGGTCTTATGGGCTCACCCAATTCCACCAGACAGTCTGATGGTAGGGATGAGGGAAGGAGATATCCTGTGCCTATAGAGACAGGCACACTGTAACTCCACCACCTCTATGGAGATGGTATGCTAGGCTTGGAATGAGGGAATGCTGAAATAGCTGAGTCCAGAGGCATTGATCCAGTTACATCTCCAGTTAGCCCGGCTCATTCTTCCTATTTTGGCTTCCATAACAATACCAGCTGTGACATAAGAGCGCATGAGGTCAACACAGCTGGGTATTTACACTCTGTGAGCAAGCCAGGCTGGCTATATCAAGTGTTGAAGCCTTACTCAGGTTACCCATGGCTTTGATTGTATCACATTAAGCTTCATTACAAGTATACACAGTGAGGTGTCGTCAAGTGATCCCCGCAGACTGAGAACCAAGGAAGGAAAGCTTCAACTGGCAGAGGTTACCCGGACTCTTTCTCGTACGAAAAGAGCCTGGGTACAAGACTCAGAGGGTCTAAAGGGAACGACCAAAGACACGCTTGTGCCCAAAGACTCACTATGATGGACGGATGCAAGTTCATCCGGGACAGCTGTGCCTCATAAATAGTTCCCACATAAACTGTTGCTGTGCATGATTGGAGATAATGTTTGCGCACAGATTAGATGCCATTCACTTGCAAGCCGTGATTCCAATTATAACAAGCAACAAATGAATGGTGTTCTGAAATGAGCTATGCACACCTCACTGAAGGTCTGCCAGCTCAGGCTCAACCCACATGGGAGAGGGTTTTGACTCTAGTCAACACGACTCACTTTACCCAGCAACTGAGCGACAGGTTCCCACAACAAAGTCCTAACAAGGTGCCCCGCTAGACAGACATTAGTCTCCCCATCCTCCAATAAACTGTGCCACAGTCTAGCTGACCGTCAAGTAAATGAAGAGCCAGAGTAGTCTTGTTCCCAGTCCCCCAGACAGACAGTTGCAGACAGGGAGAATGAAGACTCACACACTTACCTCAAAGGCATATCTTCCTTTCCCTTTGCATAGTCTGTCCTGTACAGTCCAGACGCTGTTCAGTTTGAACACCTCAGTCTCCTCTGAGTCCTCACAGTCCAGAATCTCAACTGTCTTGCACTGCTGCACTGCACTGTTCCGTAGCACTACAAACTTTTGTTTGTAGGCCTGTGTGTGTGTTGAGTGTGTGTGTGTGTGTGTGTGTGTGTGTGTGTGTGTGTGTGTGTGTGTGTGTGTGTGTGTGTGTGTGTGTGTGTGTGTGTGTGTGTGTGTGTGTGTGTGTGTGTGTGTGTGAATGAGTGCATAAGACGATGGAATTAGTTTCATCACAGTAGTCATCAGGTCCCACTCCCACACTACAGGTGCACCATTAATTTACTAGGAAGCTACCTATTTCCTGCAAACAAGTTTAGTACACCAAAGCCCTCCTCCCCCCCTTCCTCTTCCCACCCCCCCCCCCCCCCCCCCCCCCCCCTTCTCCCCCTCTCGCCCCCTCCTTCTCCCCCCTTCCTCTTCCCAGGCAGAATGTGGTGAACTTGAAAAGTGTCTTCCTGTACTTATTGGTCACTGGATAAGTTGTCAAGCCCCTCCCCCCTCCCCCCTCCCCTCTTCACCCTCTCCCCTCTCCGCCTCCTCTCCTCTCCACTCCCTCCACTCTACTGAACAATACGAGCTGCCAACAGTTACCTCACGTCACGACTGGACTATCACAACACAACATTCAATACGTATCTCTTTGTGTTTATGGTGATCCTCCTATATACAGGGCTCGCACCCCCGCCCCCTCCCCTTGTCAGGGCTCGCACCCCCGCCTGTCAAGTTACTACACATCCAATAGTTGAAGAATGTTGCCAACAAACGATTTACTGTCTCTCATTATAATTTTCAAAATTAAAAATAATTAAAAAATTAAAATCAGTAGTGAACTTTTAATCTCTTTACATACAAACCCATCTGTTGCAAAATTCACTGAGTTAGTGGTGACTAGACTGCATGCAAGCAACCATCAGGTGATTTCATAAACCCTTACATTAAGAAACCAATGATATGCTAATGTAATAAACTGTGAAACTGTTAAACATTCCAGCTTGCCAGCATTAGCATCTGTTCATAAAATGCCAATTTTCAGCTTAAGGAGAAAATCTTGTGTTTACACTTTAGAATGCATCTTTTAATGACCACAGGAGGTGGAAGATGAGAGCGTACGCTTGTGGTCAAGAAGATGAGAGCGTACGCTTGTGGTCAAGAAGATGAGAGCGGACGCTTGTGGTCAAGAAGATGAGAGCGTACGCTTGTGGTCAAGAAGATGAGAGCGGACGCTTGTGGTTAAGAAGATGAGAGCGGACGCTTGTGGTTAAGAAGATGAGAGCGGACGCTTGTGGTCAAGAAGATGAGAGCGGACGCTTGTGGTCAAGAAGATGAGAGCGGACGCTTGTGGTCAAGAAGATGAGAGCGGACGCTTGTGGTCAAGAAGATGAGAGCGGACGCTTGTGGTCAAGAAGATGAGAGCGGACGCTTGTGGTCAAGAAGATGAGAGCGGACGCTTGTGGTCAAGAAGATGAGAGTGGACGCTTGTGGTCAAGAAGATGAGAGCGGACGCTTGTGGTCAAAGCACACAACAAACATGGATTGATCTCTCGCCCTGGAACCGTTACAAAGGAAAGGGTGCAGCAGCATTGGCCTAAAGTGTCTCGAGAACTGCTAACTTCAAACTGTCATGGCATGGGCCATGCAGATCTGGTATCGGACTATGACACACCACTGCAAGGGATCTCCCGCTAGCATCCTCCACCCTCCACCCTCCACCCTCCACCCTCCACTCCCCACCCTCCTTCAAAGGAGCTGAGACAGACTGCTAATGCAGACTGTTTGCACAGTGATGGAATGTTCTGTCATAACTGCAACATAATTGTGATTTCCAAGAAATACGAGGAGGGCACCAAAAACAATTTACTATACCAACACACTACCAGATAGAGCATAGATTAGTCTATCAAGCCAGCCCATCTCTCACCCTCCAGAAAAGTGAGATGGAGGGTGAGAGGATGGTCTGGCTTGATAGACTAAGCATAGATCATTGGTAACAAGGGAGGTGAAAGCCTAGCTACTACCTTGCATTGGTAGCAGGCAGGGAACAATTACTTGCTCATTTTCCACTGCTGAGTCAGAAAAACTCAGCTAAAAATGATTTTTTAAAACTAAAACGTTAGCTCAGAATTGACCTGAGAGGTTCTAAAATTTCAGGGAGGAAAGAACGAAGCCTAGATAGCATATACTAAGGCTTACAATTTGGAAGGCCTGATGAATCCCCCGAGTTCAACATAAACTTATTCAGTTCTTGAGAAGCACTCATGTCGTATGGCCTCGTTGTTTCTGGGCCCTGAAACTTGGCTCAGTATGGTTGTTCATACACATTTTACCAGAAACGAGGATTGCAGAGCTTTTTCCGTGCAAAGCAGCAGAGTCTATAGAGGTATGTTTAGTGAAGCAACCGACTCCACAACTATATACACTTAATCTGCAGCCAGGGTATTTACACAACCTCATCCAGACCCGAGGTCACACATCTACTGGTACACACACAAGCTTACTGATACAAAGAGATTTCTTTTCTTCACATCAAGCACGCCCTTCTTCACGACGTCAGACATGTCTGGCCCTCAGAACGCCCCTCACCTGTCCTGTACTTTTGCTAGCAAAAGCACAATACAGGAACTCGCAGCTTGCAAACTAACGTTATTTGCAAACACGAACTGCACACTGCTGAAACGACGCAAATCGTAAACACACCGTTTCCTACTTTCAATACGACATGGCTGCAAGCACTCTATGATGCATTGATGCCCCGACTATTTCTTACGAAGAAATCTTCTTTGTCGATCGTTGTGGTTTTCTGGTGCAGCCTTGCTGGTCGGGTTTCCACGCAAGAGTTCCGTTCTCCAAGGACATTAGAAACGCCGCAAAAAGGACCACAGACTGTGCTGTAACCTCCTCTAGTCGCTGAGCTAATATTGCTTCATTAGCTCAATGAATAAACTTATGCCTGCGCATGCGTAAGCGTTAATCAGTAAATTTGTAATCTAATCCGTAAACGTGTGAAGGTAGAATACGGAGGTGGGCGTAAACCGTGGTTTCAGATGTGGCAGAGAGGTCCGGGTGATGAAGCAATCTGCCATGTCTATCTACAGCTCCAAGAGAAAGCGCCACAGGATATCGCGCTCCCAGATCGGTAAGGAAAGGCGTTGGGACTTTCAAAATGTGTTAAACCAAAATTAATAGCTGTTATTAGAAGCCTGCATAGCTGATGAGTGTCGAATTACTGTGTAAACTTCCCCGAAGCACGCTCACCGATCTCACTTGTGCACATATCAGATTGCCATAATCTTCCAGATACTTTTTACTTTAGAAACCAGAACTGAGTGTGTTGAAGAATATGTCACGTTTGCCCTCTGAACTTTCTGTCCCCTCCCCCTTCCCCCCTCAGGCCATCTCAAGCTCTCCATATACGAGGAGTCCAGTGCACTGATTGTACACAGTAAGTTAGAGCATGAATCTCACATTCCCCCCCCCCCCCCCCCCCCATCCCTCCCTTCTCTACTGCTATGGCTTGGAGTACTTTATCGGCTATATAGCACCAGATGGTCCATGTCCTGCACCACTGTTTTGTGCGTGTCGTTTATGAGCACGTTTTTTTAGTTATTGGTAAAAGTGATTTTATTGGGAGAGTTCAAAGCTACCAAAACGTGCAGGATATGATCACTCTTATCCCATTCCTATTACTGTGTCCAACCATCTGAGCTGTCAACGATGGGAGCAGACGTTTGACCTCACTTACCAGGACTTTGATGGTTTATGAGCCTGTGCTTTTGTGTGTGCATGCTTATAAACTGAAACGTGAGAACAGAGATTGATTTACTAGCATCCTTGTTCCTTGTGAATGTGGCGCAACATTTGCAAGATTAATCCCATGCACCACATAGTGAGCTAACAAGTGTTCAAGTGGGGTATACCTTTCATGGAGAGGTGTGCATGACCGGCTGTGAATATTGTAAGTGTTTCTGCATGACACCTGTGAATTCCTGTGGAGATTAGCATGCTTATGAGCACACCCTCATAGATGGGAAATAAGCCCAGTAGTGTTTCAAGGGTTATAAAAACAGAGTTTCCGGGAACTAGAAATTTGTAAATTTTGCAGCCAAAGTTTTTGTAGGATGTTCATATCGTAAGACGTTTTGTAATAACCTTCACCGTGAATATTGTCATATTGCTACTATTACTGGTAATGCACATACGTTAGTTCACATACCATCAGTGGGCTCACCTGTGCATCTTGTGATCCAAATGTTTCAAGGCATGCCATATTAGGCAAGGGGTCTACGTTGTGGCCATGCACCCCTTGGTGTTGGACATTGACTATACAATGTTTGGCAAGGAGCTACACAGGAACTAGAAAGTGGGGTGCAGTGTAGCCTTTCTGATGTGGAATAAACCACGACTGTGGAAGATTGGTGGGACACACGTTCTTAATCCAGGGGTGCTCTGTTTCACTGTAGAAAGGGCCCCTGCTGTTGAACTCCTTGCACCCCACGCCTTAAGCTAATTAACTGTTGTTATGGCAATGTTTACATTGCACTACTATGCCAATACTCCAGTATTTACTCCCTGCAGTTTTTGAGGCCAGAGGGCTCGCACGCGATGGTACCACACTGGACACATACGTGAAGGTAGAGTTTTGTTGTGACCTTAACTAACTGAATAGCAACCACCCAATGAATGAGCAGTTGTAAACATTTCTTTGTACATTGTTTGTAAAGTGTTACGAGTACAGTGTCTTTTGTTGGTAATTTCTGTAGCTTTCTGTTTCAACCAAAACCTTTGAAAGAGTGAAACCCTTTCATTATATCTGAATGGTCTTATAAGGAAGCCCCCTCCCCCCTCCCTCCACAGCTCTACCTGTTACCTGACCCTCATAAGCTGACAAAGGAGAAGACACGTATTGTGAGACAAAAGGACCCCGTCTTCAACCAGCGATTTTGCTTGTAAGCACATGACATGCATGGCACAGCTACTCCCACACTTAGCACTCCAGTATGCTCACATACTGTATAGCTAGAAATTTTCGAGGACTAAAATTTTCGCGGTTTTTGCGGATTCGCATCAAACCCCGGCAAACCATACGTACGTACGCCATCCTCGAAATTAAATCACGAAAAGTTTGTCAAGGGGCTATCCGCAAAAATTTTAAGCCTCGAAAATTTCTAGCTATACAGTATATGCACTGTACGAACCATGCACTACTGAATAAATTTGTCATTTGTATAAGCTTCCTTCTGCCCTCTCTTCTTCCTTTCCTTTACCCTCTCTCCCTTCCCCTCTTCCTCCCCCTTCTTCCCTTTTGCCCTCTCTTCTTCCTTCCATTTCCCCCTCTCTCCCTTCCCTTCTGCCCTCCCTTCCTTCCCCCTTCCTTCGTCCTCTCTCCTTCAGTTTGCTGAGTGAGCAGGACTTGGATAAAAGACTGCTTCTCTCACTCTGGACCCACCACACCACATCAAGGCATGTCCTACAGCACATGTGGCCACATGGCCACACATGTGGCCACCATACCTCACGTGGCCACCATAACTGACACGTGGCCACCATACCACACACGTGGCCACCATACCACACATGTGGCAAACACCTCCGTCTTCTTCAATCTTTGATCACAAGTGCAAGTCATAGACTTACGAAGGCCTGGGGTTGGCAGAAGGTGTGTGTGATGATGGTACTCTTATTTGCTAGGAATGAGATGGTCGGCTGCATGTCCTTCCTCGTGTCTGACCTGTTGGGACCCAACAAGGTGACAGCTACCTCGCATGACAGCAATAGGACACGTGTGTCACCCTCCCCCTCTCCTTCCCTCTTTCTCTTCCGTAGGGTCTCAATGGGTGGTATCAGCTGCTGGATGAACAGAAGGGGAGAAACGAGAATGTGAAAGTGCCAACATCGCTCTCCAAGTACGAAGGAACTCCAGGCTTTGGGTTCCAGAAGCCTGGACAACAGACCTTCGCTGTGAGTTTTGAGACCCTCCCTTATGAGCACCTCCCCTCTATCTTCCCTTCCTTATGAGCACCTCCCTTCCATCCTCCCTTCCTCCCTCCCTTCCATCTTCCCTTCCTTATGACACCTCCCACCCCCTCCATCCCTTCCTCCCTTCCATCTTCCCTTCCTTATGACACCTCCCACCCCCTCCATCCCTCCCTCCCCTTCCATCTTCCCTTCCTTATGAGCACCTCCCACCCCCCTCCATCCCTCCCTCCCCTTCTATCTTCCCATCTCTTATGAGCACCTCCCATCCCCTCCATCCCTCCCTCCCAGGTGACTCTGGTCAGGAGTGTAAGTGGGTATGGCTTCAATGTCAACGGACACTACCCTGTCTGCATCTCCAGTCTGGTAGAAGGTGAGGATTTAACAACTAACTGTCTACTACAGTTCATGAGCCACTTGACGTGTATGTCTCTCCCACGCAGGTCTGCCGGCTCAGAAGGCAGACATACGAGTGGGTGATACAATAGTTGAGGTGGAGGGCACCGATGTCATGATGGCTGACGCAGAGCATGTGGCCAGCATTGTCAGGTGAGGCTGTGTGATGCACACTGTCAGGTTTGTGCTGTTGTGAGCAGAAAATAAAATTGATCTTCACATTCCTTTGACACACACTACACACACACACAGCAAGTGTCCCAAGGTTCTTCATGTCGTCCTGCAGCGTAGCACTTCCTCCTACCAATCCTCCTCCTCCATCCCCTTCACCTCCACCCCCTATTCTGCCACGCAACAAGACCACACACCACTGCATCACAGCAGTGTACTCTACGTCCCTCGAGTTCCAGACCACCATGGCACACGGAGGTTCTCCTCCCCCACCTACACCCTCACCCAGCCAGAGTTTGTGCAGGATGCATTTCCACCGACCACCTACCCGCACTGGAGGAGCATGGAGGGACAGAGGGGAGGGCTGATGAGGCAATCGGTGTCTGGAGGTACCATGTCAGCTGGAAACCTCGCAGCCATGTCATCTCGGAGGTTCAGCAGCTTGAGCCAGCACTACCGTACGTCTGGAAGCCAGGAGCGTTTGGTGAGCGATGTCTCTCCCATGGGTCTCATTGGCCCCAGTGCCTCTGTAGGCAGCTTTGCCATGTCACAGCCCAGGGAGCCAGCCTACGATGGATATGTTCCCCGACATAGTGCGAGGTACTTTACCCAATACGAGAGGGGGGCTGCTAGGAAGCACTATTTGACACAGC
Source organism: Agelas oroides (assembly GCA_949130485.1). Classification (NCBI taxonomy): domain Eukaryota; kingdom Metazoa; phylum Porifera; class Demospongiae; order Agelasida; family Agelasidae; genus Agelas; species Agelas oroides. The sequence goes on along the minus strand of OX422197.1, from coordinate 156,221 downwards.
AGGAAATGGAGGGAGGGGAAGGGCACCGCTTCACCCGGACAGCTTCCCTCTCCCCTTCTCGCCACACCCACCATCTCGTCTCCCCTAGCAGCTATTCACATAGGCAGCTGCGGGACAGCAGAGGAAATATGGCAACGTCTTCAAACAGCTCCATCACCCAGTCCGACTCTGCTTATGCCTCGGGCCCTAGCAACCAGGCGACTCACATGAGATTGTCTCCAGACAAACATTTCAGACTGAGGCCAGAAGAGAGAGGGGTTTCCATGGCAACCCATCACCATGGCAATGAGAGCAGTCTGAATGGTCTCCCACGGAGCATCTCTGAGGAAGAAGTTCTAGTCATTCACTGGGAGGTATGGAGGTCAAAGGTCAATTTGACTGGCCGTATCCACTGAATCTTGTTCTCCTCCTCCTCCTCCTCTAGAGTTTGGGATCACTTGGACAGAAAAGGCAGAGGGTATGTGTGTGCATGTTAGGTAAAGCAGGACAAGTTTGACAGTATTTTAATGTCAGAAAAATTCTGATGCTGGAGGATAGATTGGGTGTGGTACAACCTGCTGTGTAGCCAGCCTGCTGCCTTATTCAACAGTTTTACACTTGCTAACTCCACGGTACGATGGGGGTATTAGCTCAGTTGTTAGAATTATTCTACCATTGGAGTAGCCCCTCTTAAGGCCTTCATGCACATGATCAAATGCGACCCTACTTCTCTACCTTGGTTAGGCCATCAGCAAAGTCATGGATGCAGAGCTTGCCTTTAATGAGGAGCTGGAGAGTGGAATCACAACGTATCTGGAGCCGCTGAGGCCCATCCTTTCCGACATCACACATCGCACCATGTTCATGAATGTGGAAGAGGTAGGTAATATGGACAAAGATGGACAAACGCAAACAATCTAGCCAGTATCCCCCCCCTCCTCCCTCATCGTCCAGCTCTATGCAGTGTCTGAAGAGATAATGTCACTGCTGAAGTTACGGAGGATACAATACAGTTCCCATGACCCTGCACCCATCAAGTTCTACTTCACTGCGGTGGCCGACATTTACTACGCCAAGGTAACCCATAACCAGCAGCTAGGGTATGTAGCCGTTGGTGACGGTGTGCCTCTGTATTGACTGCAGCTGTCTAAGCTAGCATTTGGCCTGGAGCGTTACCTGCAGGGCTGTTTTGCTGCTCGTCAAGAAATCAGTGTTGCCTTCACCAATGAGGACTTCACCAAACTGGTACAGGTCAGTATGTCTTGCCTGAGTTACACACTATGTGCAGCAGTTTACTGGGACGTGCAGTAGTTTACTAGACGTGCAGTAGTTTACTAGACGTGCAGCAGTTTACTGGGACATGCAGTAGTTTACTGGGACGTGCAGCAGTTTACTGGGACATGCAGTAGTTTACTGGGACGTGCAGTAGTTTACTGGGACATGCAGTAGTTTACTGGGATGTGCAGCAGTTTACTGGGATGTGCAGCAGTTTACTGGGGCGTGCAGCAGTTTACTGGGACGTACAGTAGTTTACTGGGACGTGCAGCAGTTTACTGGGACGTGCAGTAGTTTACTGGGACGTGCAGCAGTTTACTGGGACGTGCAGTAGTTTACTGGGACGTGCAGCAGTTTACTGGGACATGCAGCAGTTTACTGAGACGTGCAGCAGTTTACTGGGACGTGCAGCAGTTTACTAGACGTGTAGCAGTTTACTGGGACATACAGTAGTTTACTGGGACATGCAGCAGTTTACTAGACGTGTAGCAGTTTACTGGGACATACAGTAGTTTACTGGGACATGCAGCAGTTTACTGGGACGTGCAGCAGTTTACTGGGACATGCAGCAGTTTACTGAGACGTGCAGCAGTTTACTGGGACGTGCAGCAGTTTACTAGACGTGTAGCAGTTTACTGGGACATACAGTAGTTTACTGGGACATGCAGCAGTTTACTAGACGTGTAGCAGTTTACTGGGACATACAGTAGTTTACTGGGACATGCAGCACTTTACTGGGACGTGCAGCAGTTTACTAGAGTGTAGCAGTTTACTGGGACATACAGTAGTTTACTGGGACATGCAGTAGTTTACTGGGACATGCAGCAGTTTACTGGGATGTGCAGCAGTTTACTGGGACATGCAGTAGTTTACTGGGACATGCAGCAGTTTACTGGGACGTGCAGCAGTTTACTGGGACATGCAGTAGTTTACTGGGACATGCAGCAGTTTACTAGACGTGTAGCAGTTTACTGGGACATACAGTAGTTTACTGGGACATGCAGCAGTTTACTGGGACGTGCAGCAGTTTACTAGACGTGTAGCAGTTTACTGGGACATACAGTAGTTTACTGGGACATGCAGCGGTTTACTGGGACGTGCAGCAGTTTACTGGGACATACAGTAGTTTACTGGGACATGCAGTAGTTTACTGGGACGTGCAGTAGTTTACTGGGACATGCAGTAGTTTACTGGGACGTGCAGCAGTTTACTGGGACATGCAGTAGTTTACTGGGACGTGCAGTAGTTTACTGGGGCGTGCAGCAGTTTACTGGGACATGCAGTAGTTTACTGGGACGTGCAGCAGTTTACTGGGACATGCAGTAGTTTACTGGGGCATGCAGTAGTTTACTGGGACATGCAGTAGTTTACTGGGGCATGCAGTAGTTTACTGGGACATGCAGCAGTTTACTGGGACATGCAGCAGTTTACTGGGTATTACTTACCTCTATTTGTTAGGAGTCTGTGGTGAGCGAGAAGAAGCCGAGCATCTATTCCTTCGTTGAGGCTGGAAAGGAGGTATGGGCCACAGTCAACTGTTAGTAATCTCATTGTACTGCAAGCTTCACTTGAGCATGCTACCCCCTCCCTCCCCTCCACAGTACCTCTCCAAGCTGACCAGGTTTATGATGGCTGTCAGCTACTATACTCCGCTTTGGCACGAGGACCATCACCATCTTACTGCCATCATAGAGGGTACGCAGTAGCTGCCATTGGGCACACTGGACTTGATCGTATGTGCACAAGTCTACTATTTCCCTTCTCCACACCTCCTCCTTCCTTTCTCTCTCCTCCTCTTCTTCCTTTCTCTCTCCTCCTCTTCTTCCTTTCTCTCTCCTCCTCTTCTTCCTTTCTCTCTCCTCCTCTCCTTCCTTTCTCTCTCCTCCTCTCCTTCCTTTCTCTCTCCTCCTCTCCTTCCTTTCTCTCTCCTCCTCTCCTTCCTTTCTCTCTCCTCCTCTCCTTCCTTTCTCTCTCCTCCTCTCCTTCCTTTCTCTCTCCTCCTCTCCTTCCTTTCTCTCTCCTCCTCTCCTTCCTTTCTCTCTCCTCCTCTCCTTCCTTTCTCTCTCCTCCTCTCCTTCCTTTCTCTCTCCTCCTCTCCTTCCTTTCTCTCTCCTCCTCTCCTTCCTTTCTCTCTCCTCCTCTCCTTCCTTTCTCTCTCCTCCTCTCCTTCCTTTCTCTCTCCTCCTCTCCTTCCTTTCTCTCTCCTCCTCTCCTCCTTTCTCTCCCCAGTATTGGTGAAGCTGTGTCCGGAGCGGGGCCTTGCGGAGAAGTGGGAACGAGACCAGGAGACCATGAGAAACCTCAGCCTCTGTATCAGCTTTGGACCACGAGTCAAGGTGTGACATCTCACTCACACTGCAGTATACTATTGTAATAAGAACAACAGAGTAGGAGATATACAAACTTCTAAATAACCCACTTCCTCCCACACACACACACCTCAGCAATTTCAGGTGGTGGTGCCAGGCCGGCTGCTCCTACACGAGGGGGAGGCCACTCTTGTTGAGAAGAAGCACAAACGAAAGGTGAACACACCTCTCAGTGTGACCTCACAACTGTTTTGTTTTATGACGTATCAGCTTTGTTGGGACACGTGCTATCACAACATTCATAGTGTGCACAATGTGTCCATTAGTGAGGGGTGGAGAACTGTGGGACATTGACTCATAGATACCCCCCCCCCCTCTCTTCCACAAGATCTGGATGTTACTGTTCTCTGATATTTTGTTGTTGACGCGTCGTCATGGTAAGATCCTGAGCTCCATCGAGTCTCCCATCTCCCTTGACAACCTCCTGGTTCAGGACATTAACTGTACAGAAGGTGAGCCCGCCAGCTCAGTAGGGTCCAAAGACTCCAGTGGTCTGGGTACATCACTTCTCTATTCTTCTCCTTCCATGCTCCCATACACTGCCCATACAGCTACAGAATTCCAGATTGCCACGACAGAAAGTGTAAGTTGGAACAACAGTGCTGTTTAGGACTAAACTTCATAATGTACTTACCCCTCCTCTCCTCCCCTCTCCCTCTCCTCCAGGGTCTGTGTCGCCAGGTACGAATGGCCACACTCAAGGAAAAGGCAGAATGGATGCAGAAGCTGAGAGAGAGGGCCACTGGGTCACTTACAAACAGGAGAAGAACAGCAGAGAAGGTGATTGCCTAGCAATCAAAGGTCCTCAGGTGTTACAGCTTCATGGGTAATTAGGTAACCCCACTTGTTGACAAGGTTAAAGCTATTAACCAGAACACCACCAAGTGCACTGCAGCTGTGTCCACTGCTGGGCGTGCAATTGACCTATGCATTGACTGTTCAGCAGCCGTGTGTTCTTGATAGCCTTGTTCCCAGGCCCCGCCCAGCCTTCCGTCGCTTGCAGTACGGAAAGCTGGGCGGGACCTGGGAACGAGGCTATGTTCTCGAGGTATGAGGGTAGCTCACTTCACATGGAAGCAAGAGCACATGGCTGTACATGCTCTCAACCACCAGCTGGTAGAGTATAGCCACATTACAGTAGCCTTGATCCCAGGCTTTCCGTTCCGGATTTCCGATTTTTCTCCAGAGCTGCGAGACAAAATCCGGAACAGAAAGCCTGGGATCGAGGCTACCATTACAGTAGCATTGTGTCGTCATTTCTGTTCAAACTCTGGTATATACCTTCACCCCCAGGCCTTTCCTGATTCCAGTATGCAAAAACAGAGCATTAGGGAAGGCCTGGGAACAAGGCTAAAGTTTATCTGATGGTCAAGTATATAGTGCATGAGCGTCCTTCCCCTCCTCTTGTCACTGCAGATACGCCCCCTCCCTAGGATTGATGCTCCTCGGCGACAGCACCATCTGTCATCAGAAGGTGAAGATAGTGCGTTCATGACAACGATCCCTGAGGGCAGTATGCCCACAGGTAGTGTAGGAACAAGAGAGGAAGAGGGGAGGGAGGAGATGGAAGGGAGGGACAGAGAAGAGGAGAAGGAGGAGGGGAAGGAGGAGGGAGGAGTGCCGAGTGAAGACTTGCAGAGAGATGCACCTAGAAGAAGAAGCTTGTAAGTTTGTGATGCAATTTTCTGTCATATCCTCTCTGCACGCCTCAGTTCATGCGTGAGCGATCTAGCAGATAATCACCATTAATAAATTTTTAATCGTTAATAAAACGTTAGCTACGAAGTGAAAGTGGTAGACTTTTTGTAGTATGTCCGTGCAGATTATCTGCTATTATAGATAGTGATGTCTGCAGTGCTACAAATCAGGCGCAAGTTCTCGGGCGGCAATCGCACTGTCGAGAACGGCCGTCGCGGCGATAGTCTAGTCGTGACGGCCTCCAGTCGCAGTGATCTGGAGCAGCCTGCGACGCCTCACAAGTCTGCCTCCTTCCCCAGGTTCAATGTGGGCGCCAGCAAGGCCGGCAAAGAGAAGGAGAAGGAGAAGAAGCGCAAGACATCGAAGGCCGTTAAAGAGCCGTCCAGCCTTAACGAGTGAGCAACATGCAACCTATCTGTGGTCAAGCGGTGTGGGGGTGGAGTGTAACTTAGTGTATTGCTTCTCTCCGACATAGGGTCAGTGTGGATGTTCTGAGTCAGTGGGAAGGGTCCCTTGAGAGCCTGTTGCAGGATAAAGGTAGCGTTACAATAAACGACATGCCAGACAAGTGGTGTGCATCCTAGTGAATCTTTTGCGGTATTGCGAGCGTTTAACGATGCATCCAAACTCTTCCGTTACAGCCGGGATCAAGTTTTTTGAACAGTTTCTGAAGTCAGAGTTTAGTGAGGAGAATATCCAATTCTGGAAGGCATGCAAAAAATTCAAGGAGGAGGTCCCCACAGAAAAGCTACAGAGGGAAGCAAAGGACATCTTTGAAAAATACATCTCACAGTCTGCTCCGAAACTGGTAAGAAAGAGAGGTGGGGCAGGGTTGTTGCTTCTAGCCACATATTAAGGAATTTCAAACAAAACAAGTGTTGCCTTGTTGAGGGAATATGTAAGTCCCCAGCCAACTGCAGGGCTTGAAGGGAGATATTTTCAATCCCTGTAAGTAATCCAGGAATTCCTGAAAATGGGGATTCCCGAGGAAATGTGGCAGGTATTGTTAGTCAACATCGCTGTTTTTGATCCAGCCTTGTTCCCAGGCCTTTGTAGTATTTGTTTGCTTCTAGTATGCGAAGCAGTCAAATACTTGATATTGGTAAACTGGCAGTGATCGTATACTGGTGGCATGAAGGCCTATGAGCATGAGTAGTGTATGTCCTGTTAGCCAATATTGTGTCTTGGTAATTGTGACCAGCAACACTGTATGTGGGGGCATGGAGTACGAAATCCCTCTTCTCTACCACTTTAGGTGAACATTGACCACCAGACGACAAAGGAGATTGTAGAGAACATGAAGTCACCAAGCAGAGAGACATTTGAGAAGGCACAGCACAGTATTTACTTGCTCATGGCAAGAGACAGTTACGTAAGGTTCATACGATCAGAAACGTTTCAGAGTTCCATTAAGAGAGAGCTTTCCTGATCCATCACTTAACTTCATAGCAGGTTTATAATAAAGCTATAAATTATGCTGTCACTCCTCCAGGGAATTTCTCTCTTGTAGTTGTGTGCCCGCTCTGTCAGATCACGTTTATCTAGCACGCTGTGTTTTCTATCGTTATATCCCATTTCTGCAAAGTTACTTGCATGAACGTAACATGAATATACATGAATTGTGTGTGTGTGGTTGTTATGTAAACCGGCTTAAAAGGATGCCATTAAAAATGACCTTTTGACACACAAAAAAACAAGAGAAAGAGAGAGAGAGAGAGGGAGGATCAATACTAGCTACTCCAGTGTCTTGGTGAACTCCACTGCTGTACTAAACTGAGCCCACCAGTATGCATCCTCACCCACCAACCGAGCCTCCGCAAAGTTCCTCACGTACTGAATGGTAGAGAGGAGGCTGGGTGGGTTGGCTTTGATCAGGGTGTACACCAGCACGGGGAAAAGGTCGTCTGCCCCTGGGGGGTCTCCGCACTTTGCGTACTGGAGGAGGCTAATGAGGATTTTGCAGCTCTGAACGACACAGTGCAGCTTGCCTCGTGGAGACTGAAAGACAAGCAATAGAGTAAACAGGTAGGAGGCTTGTGTAACCAGAAGAAAGGAACCACTTTCAAGATTACTGCCAATATCACCAACCCAAGTTCCCACCCAGCTGGTGTTAGTGAGTGGATATACTACCAACATCACCAACCCAAGTTCCCACTCAGCTGGTGTTAGTGAGTGGATATACTGCCAGTATCACCAACCCAAGTTCCCACCCAGCTGGTGTTAGTGAGTGGATATACTGCCAGTATCACCAACCCAAGTTCCCACCCAGCTGGTGTTAGTGAGTGGATATACTGCCAGTATCACCAACCCAAGTTCCCACCCAGCTGGTGTTAGTGAGTGGATACCTTGTATACTACCAATATCACCAACCCAAGTTCCCACCCTGCTGGTGTTAGTGAGTGGATATACTACCAGTATCACCAACCCAAGTTCCCACCCAGCTGGTGTTAGTGAGTGGATATACTGCCAATACCACCAACCCAAGTTCCCACCCAGCTGGTGTTAGTGAGTGGATACCTTGTATACTGCCATTGCCTTGAGGTGTTTCTGAGCAGACACCCAGGGGCAGCCACTGTGGTAGACCTGCAGAGGAGAGGGAGAACGTCGTCTCTTCAAGTGTGTGTCGTGTGTGTGTGTGTGTGTGTGTGTGTGTGTGTGGTGCATGGGGTGACTCACAGAAGGGATCTGCAGGCTCTTGTGAGTAGGGGAGGTGGTTTCTGAGAGTCGTGACAAGTGCTGAGAGAAGATCCTGTGCAGACAGAGGTGGGAACATTACAACTTGCAGTGGAAGTGGGACACTGACTGCAGAACCTTGATAAGAAACTGAACTTTTTAGGATGGAATATGGTCAGTAAGTGTAGATTTTATTGAAAACACTTGTTCTAGGGCCTTCCGACTCCAGGTTTTAGCCACTTGTGTCACTTGCCAAACTGAAGCTAAGGAAGACCTAGGACTGAGGCTTTTCAACTTCAATGCTCAAGAGACAATGCATCCAGATTTATCAGCATGGTAAGCAGGAGACGACATTATTGACTCTTGGTGAATGTTTGTGGGTGTAAACAATTGGTAATGGAGTAGCTCCTTGGCATGGTCCTTCAGATCTAGCTAGGAGGTACAATATAGCTATTGTCTTTGTTGGCGCTCTTCCACCCGACAGCTTACTGATCTCTCATCATGTCTGAGTCTCCATTGGGGTGAAAGACGTGGTCATAGACATGGGCAAAGAGATGATCCTCTAGGCAGTTCACCACTTGTTCCATGTTTGTCCAGGCTGTGTGTGTGTGTGTGTGGGTGGGGGGGATGTGTGTGGTGTGGGGGGAGGGGATGTGTATTGTGTGTGGTGTGGGGGGAGGGGATGTGTATTGTGTGTTGGGTGTGGGAGGAGGGGATGTGTGTATTGTGTGTGGGTGTGGGGGGAGGGGATGTGTATTGTGTGTGGGTGTGGGGGGAGGGGATGTGTATTGTGTGTGGTGTGGGGGGAGGGGATGGTAATGTTCCCTGTGCCAACCATGTGACTCACAGCTCCATGTGGGCTCCTCCTGGATGGCCTCGGTGAAGGTCCTGAGGCACTCCTCCATGAGAGAACACTTTTCATCAGCCAGGTAGAGTGCTCCCAACTGTTGGGTCATCCTCCCCAGCTCCATCTCCTGCCCCTCCAGATAAAGCTGTATGGCAAAGTTCACAAACAGCTCCTGCTGCACTTGCTGCATCCTGGGGAGGGTGAGGAGAGGGGAGGGGAGGAGGGAGGAGAGGGGAGGGGAGGGAGGGAGAGAGGAAGAAAGGAGAGGGAAGAGAGGAGAGGGAGAGAGGGAGGAAAGGAGAACAAGAAGGAAGGAGAGGGAGAGAGGGGGGAAAGGAGAACAAGAAGGATGGAGGAGAACGGGAGGGAAAGTAAAGATCAGTGATCATGTTACACAAGGCATTCATTGCTGGTGGAATGTGTCAAGTAACCCTATTCTTCACTGCCATTCACCTGTTGACTGCAGTCTGCATGGCTCCGACCTGCAGCCGGGCATCCTGAAACTTTTGCTGGGACTTGACCAGGTAGGATGTGTACTCTGACCTCTTAGTGTAGTCATCATGGACGCCCTCCACTGCTGCCTCCACCCTGAGTGAGGGGAGAGCGTGGCAACAACATTTTTAATACCGGCATGTACAAGTGTCATTACACGTTTAATTGTAAGGCACTTTAAGTTATGTGAGCTATGGGAACTATTTACTACAAGTGGCTCACAATTCATTAGGCATGGGATCCACCATTTTGAGGAGCTCTGTGAGAAGAGCGGTCTCCATTTCACTGTGCTGCCACCGGCTGTGGCGCAGTGCGGTCTGAAGCAACAGTGTCAGCTGGCATGAGGAGTCCTTATCTGCACACTGCTGGAGGTAGACAGGGTTGTTGGAGAGGGGAGCGTGGACACCTTGTAGGGCCACACGCAGCTTGTACTTGAGCTGGTTGTTGTAAAACGTTCTTTTAAATTTCGCTGGTGACATTGCGGTCACTTCCGCAACACTCTCATACTGTTGATCTACCTTGGGATCTACCGCGTCTTTCTTGGGAGTCTCTGCAGAGCTCTTACGATTCCTTGCACTCTCCGCCTTCTTCTTAGCTGCATATTTAGCAGTGATGTGGCCAGTGAGCATGGTGTACGATCTCCGGTTCCGGTGGATTGCTCTCGGGGATTCCTCCTCCTCCTCCTCCCTGGGAGACAAGGGGACCTCACTTCTGCTGCGGCGTTTCTGGAGGTCCATGGTGGCTTCTACATCCTCAGCACTCTTCTCTTTTGTCATGCTCTTGCTACGAGGCTTCCTTTCTCTCATTTCCACGCCCTTCCGTCGTCTCAGACGGTCCCGGAGTTTGCGTAACCGTTTGAATTTCTTGCTCTGTGCTGGGCTCCCTCCAATCTCCTTCACCATCTCCGCTCCCTCCATGTCCAGGAGGTTCTCCATGGAGCTGCCGGTACTCACTCCTTCTGGGCTGGACGTCTCGGGGAAGAGAAACTCCATTTGAGATGACGTTTGCTTTGAACGGTCTCCCCCTGATACCTCACCCACAGCCGTGACTTGGCTGGTAACAGGCTTCAATGTGTCTCTGTGACTCACATCAAATGTGCTGGGGTTAGATGACTTTCTCTCCATCTTTTTTGGAGAGGATACTGGGGTCTGTACTTTCAACACAGGTTTGTCAATGATTGGGCTACCGTGCACGGGGAGGGGGGGGATATGGGAGGAACTGCTGTGGTTCAGTGTGGGACGTGGTGAGGGGGGCTCCTCCTGCTGGCTTGCTGGCTCCCGGTCAAGGGGGGATGGAGGGTTGAGGCATCTCGGAGAGGGCGGTGAGGCTAGGGAATTGTCTGGAGTTAGCAGTGGTGAGAGGATAGGTTCGTCTGGTGTTGCAGTGCCTACCCTCTGGTAGGTGGGGGTGTGGCTCTGGTGGCCCATGAACTGTGGGGAGGTAGAGGACTCTCACTCTACCAGCTATATTGGTTGCCATGGGAACAACACTATTATAGACAGATGGTTGCTTCACTTTGCTAGTAAACTGAGCCGAGGAAGCCATAATCTTCCAACCTCTTAAGATCAAAGATTTTACAATCAGCTAATTTGGCTTTACGCTAACCACTCTCCTGTTACAAGCCAGGCAGGGTAGTGGTCATGATAAGAGGGATCTGACAGTAACCTACTACAGACGTGCGTGCACACGCAGCAGCCATTCACCTTACTGGACACCTGGCTGTGTGCACCTATACTTACACACACACACACACAAAGTATACATAGTCTATAGCTGAGGAGTGAGGCCTGGTATTGGCCGAAACACGTCCTGTGCAGTGTCCTACCTCTTCTTCTGAGAGGAGATCAAAGTCCCACTGAGCCGTGTTCAGCTGGTCTGCTCCCCTCCCCACATCCACCCGGTCCAGGAAGGGGATCACCAGGACCTCCGGGGGAAGCTGAAAGTTGAGTGTGCCCATGAAGGAGTTGGACGGGGAGACAGAATGGCTAAACTGCTTTTCATACGTCTGTTTGGACTTCAGGTCCAGAGTGGAGGAGTGACTGAGTGTGTTGGAGCGTGGCACCGTGGTGGAGGGTGTCTTGACGTCAAGTGTCAGATGGTGGGATGTAGAGTTGGAGCGTCGCTTGTGGAAGGTGGGTCGAGAAGTGGGTTTACTGCCGTCGAGTAGTTTCTTTTTAGGGGTAGTCTTGGTGTCAGCTAGGTCTTGTGAGGAGGAGGGTGGAAGGGAGAGGGGCTTGGTTTGGAGGCTGTAGGGAGAGCTAGAGGCAAGTTCACGTATGGCGGGAGGGATGTGTGAGAGGAGGGTGGAGGAGGTGGGATACAATGGACCACTGTCTTCCTTGTCAGAGAGCGAGGTAGCCATTGCATACACCACCCCAACCTGGGAGGGGGAGGAGAGTCAGGATGGTGAATAGCTGTCAGGCTATTTGCATGTATGTATGTATGTATGTATGTATGTATGTATGTATGTATGTATGTATGTGTGTATGTATGTGTGTATGTATCTATCTATCTATCTATCTATCTATCTATCTATCTATCTATCTATCCAAGAGTGCATAGGAACGGGTGGCTTAAGTAAAAGCGTGTAACTCCGTAAAATTTTAAACCAGTCGGAATTTACTGCCAGTACTAAAAATAGTAACACGTACTGCGCATGCTGTATAGACATAAGCCATTGTTGCTAAGCATGTGACCAGGAGTTCTATTATCAATAATTTTGACCGGACTACAAGCTTCTATTGGAGTTACACGCTCTTACTCAAGCCGCCCGTTCTTATGCGCTCTTGCTCTGTCTATGGCATGGCCTCTGTACCAGGTTGTCCAGCTGGGCCTGTGATGCAAGGTAAGCGCTCCTCTTGAGCCCAGGGAGGGAGGAGAGGAGATCGGGCACCTCCTCCTGGTATCCCTTGTCCACGGAGTCCAGGAGTGAAGACAGCAGTTTCTGGAGAGAAAAGAGAAAGAGAAACAGTTCCACTGGTGAAGACCAATTCATTTCCTCTCTCTCTTCACCCCAGTGAGCATGGAGCCACACAGTCTCATTCCCAGGTCAGTGGTCTGGGAATGAGACTAGAGTAAACAGGCTGGTGCCACAATGTCTGTGAATGTGTGGGTAGTGTGGTGTGCCAGCTCACCACATTCATTCGTTTGACGACCTTGTGGATGGGGAACTTGCTACTGCTGGGTTTATCCAGGATCCAGACGCAGCCCTGGAGCACGGCCATAATCTGGCTGAGGTTGTACCGCACGACCGGACCAATCACCATACTGGGGTCAATAATACCATAGCTCTCTGGATTTACGATGGCCAAGCTGAGGATGGAGCCGAAGAGGATGTCGCTGATGGGTCTGCGTAGCTCCACTTGGGAGATCCCAGACCACTTCTGCCGCATGAGAGACTTCAAATTGCCCAGCAGCCACCTGAGGCTCAGAGGAAACTGCCCCAGCATTTTGTTCAAGTTCTCCAGAAACATTGTTGAGAGTATCGCTAGCTGCTCACAGGAGCTCTCCAGGTCTTCGCTGAAGAGAAACGCACTGGTGTCCAGTAGAGGTCCGCTCTGTCCCTCGGAGTTAGCCTGGAAGCGATTCCCAGCCTTGTTCACATCATATTCTAGATAGTCCTCACACATCAGCACATGCTTGAGCGGTTCTTGGAGGGCCTCTGTTAGGAATGTCCGCAGCTCTACCAGTTGGCTGCAATACTCGGAGAGAGCCCGGTTGAACACAGGCTCCACACCGCTGAGCAGGTCCTTAGGGGAGTCACAGCCATTCACCAGGTGTCTCAAGAGCTCCTTCAGTAGAAGCAAAAATAGCATGTGGTCTCGTTGGAACATGCAGTGACCATAGACAACAGACATGAGGTCATTAATGAACCAGTTGCAGTCTAGACCCTCTGTCTCCGCCCAGCGTAGGACCTCTGCTAGGAGCTTGGGCTCACCCAGGAGTTTGCCCAGGAATGCGCTGTACTGTTCAACAAGGAAGGATGACTGGATGGCTTGGGAGGCATTGACAAAATTGATAAAGGAGGCTCGACTGAAGGCAAAGCTCCACTCAACGGTGTGGAGATGGTGGGCAAGCACACGATGCAGGCCGTACGAGAGGGTGTGGCTGAGCCAGAGAGAGTAGAAGACAGTGTCACAGCTGCCATTGAGCTCTTGCACGCTGAGCTGGATGTGGCGCTTGTAGAAGGAGACAAATTCTTGCTCCTGTCGAAGCTTCTCCACCAGGCTGATGAGGTCCTTGGAGTCTGTGCTCATGGCTGCAGGAGAGGGAGGGGAAGAGAGAAAGGTGGGGGGGGGGAGGAGAACAAATGAGAGAAGTGGTGCAATCTCACTGTACTTGTCTCACTGCTGACTCACTATGCTATTTCAGCCTCCGGTTCTCAATGCATCAGGACTGGTGTTACGATCATCTTGCTGGTCTCTGAGGCCACTGTGGTGGGGAAGGACAGGAGGCAGTCACTCTACAGTAGTAAACACGGGAGTGCATGTGGGGGCAGTAACATACCATCAGCCAATGTACTATAATATGTACTACACTCACTAATGAATAGCATGCATGTACGTCACCATCACAGCTCATTAGTAACCAGTATAGCTCTACCACACATAGTGGACACTGACACCTAAAATCCTCTACAGAGAACGTAAAGGAGTCCATTACACTCAGTTGCGTGACACATTAGTCATAATCCCATGTGTGTTGAGCCCTAGTCTGGCAAAGCCCGAGTGCACAGACTAATTGAGTCTATCCATGCACTCTCACTGTGCGTAGTGGATGTGGCCGACAGCCAACTGCATGGGCAAACAACTCCACTCCCTACACACCATTAACTTAATCCTTTAAGCCTTTCAATCTTGGAGGAAGGAAGGTCACAGACCGAAGCTAGCTGAAAGAAATCATGTAATGTCCACCTGCTTGAGGGTAGTCTGGCGCGGCCAGACTCTCGCCGGAAAGAGTCTGGCTTCGCGAGACCAGTTAGGGGGGTGCCGTGAAGGGCCTGGGTACTGCATGACAGTGGCCGATTATGCACTCCATACTGCTACAGCCTCTTAAGAAGCGATCGCGGAATTCAGACTATGCGTTAATTGGCTAACCTATCATTTACAGCTCACCTCTTGCATGCTCGCAGTCGCAGGTATCCTGCAGAGTGTCCATGTTTAGCTCTCTCGTTTCGAATTCGTGACGTAATTCTTGTGGACCGCAAATGGTTTTCTAATTGGAGCGCACCAAGGCCCACGCGGACGAGCCATGGCCGAGTTCAAGCAGTTTTTCTATGCCTTTTGCGGCAAGCGGAAGGTGCAGCCTGTGTATACCTACGAGGAGGAGGGGACAGGGTTCTACTGCGAGGTAAGCAAATCTAGTCTCTTGTAGCCAGACTCTAGCCGGCAAGAGTCTGGCTACAGCGAGACTAGAGTAAGAAAGTGCGAGCATAGATGGTGCAAGCAATGAGCTCTGTGGGGTGATCGACGTACCGCGATGCGTACTTACAGTTCATTGCTTGTGTATTTTAGTATTGTTGTGCATTTGGAATTAACGAGTCTCTCCTTGGTGTATGGCAGGTCCGTGTGCCAGGGTTTGAGTTCATTGGGTGTGGTGAGGCGAGGAGCAAGAAGGAGGCACAGGGCATTGCTGCCAAGATGTTCTGTCAGTTTCTAGTTGAGCAGGGAGTGATCGACCACAGCACCCTCCCCGCCCCCCTCGACGGAGTGAGCCAAACTTCGTTATTGGTTGCTGCTTCTAAACAAATTTTGCTGTCAGCCCCTCCCTCCACAACCTGCATGCAGGCTTTGTATGGTATAATGGACTGGGCATAAGCAACCTCTCTACTCCCTCTCTTTATGTCCCCTTGCCAGCCATCTGAACAAGCTATAGGTGCCACACAGCCCCCACCTCCCCCAGCCATTGGGCATCCTCCACACCTCCAAGGCCAGGCTCTTGGGCAGCCATACTTCCCTCAGCATCAGACCTCACAGTTGCCAGCTCAGCAGGAGAAGCCCCTCCCCCCTCACATGCTCCACTTCTCCCACCCTCCCATTCCTCACCCCTCACAACAACCTGGCACCAGCGGAATACCACGAAACTATGGAGGTATGTGGAAAACCTGTACAGTCAGGAGTGCCTTGACCCGGCTGAATGTGCTCCGATGCACTCTCTTATGAACTGGCAATGACTTTGGTGACCTTTCTGTAGTGACTGTTGTGGACCCCCATGCTCCCGGTGGTGTCAAGCACTTTGATCGTCTGGGAATCAAGAGAAAGTATGAGGAGATGCAGAAGGTATGCTGTTGTCTGAGTAACGTTGCTACTTCAGAAAGATATTAAAACTTGCTCCCTTTCTTCTTCTCTCTTCCTCCACCCTCATTCCTCTCTCCCGCCTCCCTCCCTCTCCTTCCTCTCTCCCTCCTTCCTTCCTCTCCTGCCTCCCTCCCCTTCTCTCTTCCTCCCTCCCCTTCTCCCTTCCTCCTCTCCCTCTGCCATGCCTCAGGGGGAGGATACTGGGAATTGGACGCTGGAAAATGCCAAGTCTCGGCTGCACCTCTTCCTTCAGCAGACTCGGCAGCCCAAGGACATGCAGATTAGACCTACCGGACCCGACCACAACAGGTCAGCTGCTGCTGCCATGAGTGAATAGCAGTTGTTTTATCCCTCTTTCTCCACCTTCTCTCTCTTTTTCCTCCCTCCCTCCCTCCCCTCCCTCTGATGTAGGAGCTTTGTGGCAGAGATGACACTGTATGTTCCCAAACTCCACCAGAGTAAGACCAGCCATCTGTACCATGTTCTGATCATGTGACCTCCAACCAATCACATGTGCTCCGTAATTTGTTTCTGTTTCCCTATGTTAACACTTGGTCACCGTCATATTCAACTTCCCTCCTCCCCTCCTCCCCTCCTCCCCTCCTCCCCTCCTCCCCTCCTCCCCTCCTTCCCTCCTCCCCTCCTCCCCTCCTCCCCTCCTCCCCTCCTCCCCTCCTCCCCTCCTCCCCTCCTCCCCTCCTCCCCTCCTCCCCTCCTCCCCTCCTCCCCTCCTCCCCTCCTCCCCTCCTCCCCTAGCTATTCATGCACGTGAGCATGCTGGCACCAAGAAGCTTGTTGGCAATGTTCTGGCTCTGAACCTGGTGTGCCAACTGTACCGGATGGGAGCCATTGAGCCTGCACGCGCCCCCGGCGACAAGAAACCTGCCGACCAGGCAAGAAAGAATACGACTACTGACACACAAGAGATAGCTAGTGATCAGCTTCCGTTGGTTTCATTGCTCACCCTCACCCTCACCCTCATCTCTCCTGCAGGTGGAGCCACGGGAAGTGAACCTGCTGACTGAAGTTCAGGAGATGTTGCAGAGACTACTGGCTAACCTCAACATCACCCCGGCTCCACCCGTGAGGCCACATGTCTGTGTGTGCAGAGCTCTACCTTCAAATCAACTGCTTTGTCAAGTGTGTATTCCCCCCCCCCCCACACACACACACACACACACATCCTCCCCACACACCCCCACACACACACCCTCCCCACACACCCACACACCCACACCCACACTCACACACTCACACACCCACACACCCACAGCCAGAGGACCCCAGTGAGCCCACATCTGTTCTCCTGCCCCTGCCCAAGCCGGATGCAGACCCCAACTCTCTCCAGGAGCAGCCAGGCACAGTGGAGTGGAGAGCGCCCCACATTGACTGGGACCCCTGGACCTGCCGCAGTGCGTACCAGGAAGGGGGACACTATGCACAGATGGAGCCGGTGGGTGTGTGTACCTGTGGTCGGTATGCTGTGCTCAGTTCCTCTCTCCTTGCTTCTTCTAGGAGGCACGAGCGTCCCGGCTGAGCCAAGACCTTTGTCAGGACCTCAGTCAGAGGAAGGCAACTGACACATCGCTGCAGCAAGTGAGGGGAAGAGGATAGGAGGGAGTAAGGAGGAGTAGGGGAGGAGAGATTAGCTTTGCTAGTCACATCAAGCATGAGTCAACTCAACATGTTGATGTTAGGTCCTTGGAGAGCGCCAGCAGCTGCCAATAGCATCGCAGGCAGTGGAGGTGGTGACATCTATCCAGGAGCACCAGGTGGTGATCATACGAGGGAGCACAGGCTGTGGGAAGACCACCCAGGTCCCACAGTTCATCCTGGACAACATGATCGCTGCAGGGAGTGGGGCACACTGCAATATTGTGGTTACACAGGTGAGGGGGGGGGGGAGGGTGAGTATATGAGTTAGGATGCATGGCAGAGGTAATTGCAGGGTTATCCCCTCAGCCTCGTCGTATCAGTGCTGTGTCTGTGGCGGAGCGGGTGGCTCAGGAGAGATGTGAGGAGGTTGGGATGACTGCCGGATATAGCGTGCGGTTTGAGTCTGTCCTGCCACGACACTACGCCTCTATCCTGTTCTGTACCGTCGGTGAGGAACCACACCATGTGTAGTAGTATACTAGTCAGTATTCTTGGCTTGTAATCTGTACAGTTCATTAATACTATAGTCTCAGTTGTGTTTCCCCGCAGGTGTCTTGTTGCGTAAGCTGGAGGCGGGTCTGATTGGCATCTCACATGTGGTTGTGGATGAGATTCATGAGAGAGACATCAATGTGAGGAACACCCCCTCTCCTCCTCCTCCCCTTCCTTCCCTCCCCTCCCTCCTCCCTCCCTCCTCCTCTCCCTCCTTCCCTCCCTCCTCCCCTCCCTCCTCCCCTCCCTTTCCTTTCCTCCCCTCCCTCCTTCCCTCCCTTTCCTTTCCTCCCCTCCCTCCTTCCCTCCCTTTCCTTTCCTCCCCTCCCTCCTTCCCTCCCTCCTTCCCTCCCTTTCCTTTCCTCCCCTCCCTCCTCTCCTCCCTCCTCTCCTCCCTCCTCCTCTGTCCCTCCTTGATGTGTGTATATGTTACTGTTCCTACAGGTGTGTTGATTGAGACAGCCACAGTGGCTGGTGGGTTGGAGGAGAGGGGAAGGAGAGGTGGAGAAGGTAGAGTACCAACCCACCAGACACTGTGGCTGCCAGGGTACAACCACGATACCCACAAGTGACCTTATGGCTCACATCTGCTCACCTTGTGTTGGCACACGCTAGCTAGAGCTGTAAGGTCACCTGTGGATGCAACAAGTCAGGATTCTGGTGAACCCGCTGTCCAATAGTTTGGCTGCTTTGGTGTTGTGCCTTAGCCTCGTTCCCAGGCCTTCCCACCATCCAGTTTTTGATCACTCGCTGGACGGTGGGAAGGCCTGGGAACGAGACTAGTTGTGCCTCAGCCTCGTGAAAGAAATGTCACTGGCCACAGCATCAAAGCTAAAGGACTAATACTTGCAACTGGGATGGAGGCCTCCATCCCAGTTTCAAGTATTACGTGAGTCCTTTTACCTCCTTTCCTTCTCCCTCCCTCCTCTCCTCTCCCCTCCTCTCCTCTTCCCCTCCTCCTCCACTCCCTCCCTTCCCTCCTCCTCCCCTCCTCCTCCACTCCCTCCCTTCCCTCCTCCTCCCCTCCTCCCTCCCCTCCTCCTCCCCCCTCCCTCCCCTCCTCCTCCCCTCCTTCCTCCCCTCCTCCTCCTAAGTCGGACTTTCTCTTGGTGGTGCTACGGGACATGGTGCGGGTGTACCCGTCCCTCCGTGTGGTCCTCATGTCTGCCACCATTGACACCTCCCTCTTCTCCAGCTACTTTGGTAACTGCCCCATCATTGAGATCCAGGGAAAGATACATCCCGTGCAAGGTACGCACGCACGCACGCACGCACGCACGCACGCACGCACGCACACACACACACACACACACACACACACACACACACACACACACACACACACACACACACACACACACACACAATACTGTGGCAGCTCTGCTTGTAAACCATCTTAGCTCTAATCTCCTGCTTTCCCTCCCTCCCTCCCTCCCTCCCTCCCTCTCTCCAGAATACTTTCTCGAGGACGCTATTGAGATGCTGCATTTTATCCCACCCCCACAAAACAAGAAAAAGAAGAAAAGAGAAGGGGAGGAGGAGGAGGAGGAGGATGTGAGGGCTTGTAACAACATGCTCTATGACAAGCTCTAATCCCAACGATCCATTTCTTGCTGCAGGAGAACCTTAACATGGTGTGTGACACCTCTGTCTACAGTCTCTCCACGCAGCACGCCATGATGCAGCTCAACGAGAAGGAAATACCCTTTGAACTGATTGAGGTCAGCACCTTCTCCACATGGTACGCAGGGCTACAATCATGCTATGTTGTGCTCCTCCCTTCTCCCCCTTCTCTCTCCCTCCCCTTCTCTCTCCCTCTCTCTCTTCCTCCCCCCCGGGGGCCCACTCCCTCCCCAGGCTCTACTGACATACTTCAAGACCCTCAGCATCCCAGGAGCGGTGCTCATCTTCCTCCCTGGTTGGAACTCCATCTTTGCTCTCCACAGACATCTTAGTGCACACCCCATGTTTGGTGGGTGGAGGTCACCAACATATACTGCCACTGCCTGTGTGCTAGTGGTCACTTCTCTCCCTCCTCCACCCTTCCTTTCCTCCTCCCCTCCTCCTCCCCTCCTCCTTCCCTCCTCCTCTCTTTCCCCTCCTCCACAGGCTCACGGGAGTATGTTCTGCTTCCGTGTCACTCACAGATCCCCCGAGAGGACCAGAGGAAAGTCTTTGCTCCTGTCCCAGATGGTGTTACCAAGGTATGTCATGGGTGAGTGGTGAGGGAGTGAGGAGGTAGAGCAGAGGGTGAGGGGTGAGTGGTGAGGAAGTGAGGAGGTAGAGCAGAGGGTGAGGGGTGAGTGGTGAGGGAGTGAGGAGGTAGAGCAGAGGGTGAGGGTGAGTGGTGAGGGAGTGAGGAGGTAGAGCAGAGGGTGAGGGGTGAGGGGTGAGGGAGTGAGGAGGTAGAGCAGAGGGTGAGGGGTGAGGGGTGAGGGGTGAGGGAGTGAGGAGGTAGAGCATGAGGGTGAGGGATGAGGGGGTGGAAATAGAGCATGAAGGTGAGGGGTGAGGGGGTGGAGGATGAACCTGGTTAACTGTACGTACCACTTTCAATCCTCCAGGTCATCATTTCCACCAACATTGCTGAGAGCAGTATCACCATCAATGATGTCGTCTACGTCATTGACTGTGCCAAGTACGGGCATGTTTAGCATGCAGTGTGCTTGTGTCTGTAACAGTGACCATGTTGGAACCACTTCTCAGCCTCCTCCCTCTCCCCTCTCTCTCCCTTCTCCTCTTTCTCTCCCTTCTCCTCCTTCTCTCTTCCTCCTCTTCCCTTCCCCCCCCCCCCCCTCCTCCTCGCAGGGCCAAAATCAAGTTATTTACCTCACACAACAACATGACACACTATGCCACTGTGTGGGCTTCACGTACCAACCTGGAGCAGCGCTGTGGCCGGGCTGGGAGGGTGAGACCTGGCTACTGCTTCCACCTCTGCAGCCGGGCACGGTTTGAAAAGTATGTGAGTGTGCTGTATCTTCAAACATGATAGCACTCATCCTTCCTTCTTTCTCTCCCCCTCCTCCCCTCTCTCGTCCTCCCTCCTCCCCCAGGATGCCAATGCACATCACTCCAGAGATGTTGCGCACCCCTCTTCACGAGGTGGCGCTTATGATCAAGCTCCTTCAGCTGGGGGAAGTACCCTCCTTCCTTGCTCACGCCCTTGAGCCTCCACAGGAGACCAGCGTCACTGAGGCGGTTGTCCTCTTGCATGGTAAGGATCCATAACTCTGCCTGCATCTCTCCATCAGTATCCTCTCTCCTGCCTTTCCAGAGATGGAGGCACTTGATGTAAATGATCGTCTGACACCTCTGGGGGCCATTCTTGCCCGGCTGCCCATCGAGCCTCGCATGGGCAGGATGCTGGTCTTGGGGTGCCTCTTTGGGTGAGTCTCAGACTCATTCCAAGTGTTCTGGGAATGTGGTACATGCAGTGCCCCCTTCCCTGCAGTGTCGGTGACGCATTGTGCACAATTGCAGCGTGTACCAGTTTCCCAGAGCTGTTTGTCATCCCCCCTGGTCAGAAGAGACTCAGCTTCTCACACAAGAAGTTTGCCGGCCACAGAGCTAGCGATCACATCGCTATGCTCAACGCCTACTACCAGTGGGAAAAAGCAAGGTCTGCACAAACAAGCATGTTCCAGATAAACTGCTGTTTTGAAGCAGGCTTACCCAAGTAGCGTAGCGGCTCCTCAAATGTGCACTGATCTCTACTGTGTTTTTCTGGTGTAGTGCACAGGGGGAGGATGCGGAGTGGGCCTTCTGTGAGTCCAACTACCTTGCCTTGCCCTCTCTCAGGATGGCTGCTGAGGCCAGAGTAAGTACCCCCTTTTGCCTCATGCTCTTGCTATTAGAGTCGGGTCGCCTCACATGTCTCTT
This sequence comes from Agelas oroides, assembly GCA_949130485.1. NCBI lineage: Eukaryota > Metazoa > Porifera > Demospongiae > Agelasida > Agelasidae > Agelas > Agelas oroides. The sequence goes on along the minus strand of OX422197.1, from coordinate 134,562 downwards.
CATCTCTCCACAGGAGCAACTGAAACAGCTGCTGATCACAGCTGGCTTTCCTGAAGGTGTTTGTTTGTGTGTGTTTGTGTGTGTAGGAGGGGGGTGAGGGGGGTGGGGGAGTGAATTTATATGTGACACAGTTCACCTCTTTCCTGCAGAGTGTTTTGTGCAGCAGTACATAAGAGTGACCGGGCCTGATGAAAAGACAGACATGGTGTGCTGCCATACTGTCTGTCTGGCTGTCTCCACTGTTCGTTTACAGAATGATGTTCTTTCTCCAGATTGCAGCCCTGTTGTGTGTTGGGCTGTACCCGAATGTTTGCTTCCACAAGGAGAAGAGGCGACTGCTGACATCAGAGGGAAAGTCTGCACTCATCCACAAATCATCTGTCAACCTCATTAACAAAGAGCCGCGATTCTCCTCACCATACTTTGTCTTCGGTGAAAAGGTGCTAACCTCAATGTATGGTCTAATTGTCTCGAGTGTCTTTTATTTCCAGCTCTCCTTTCCTCCTTCTCCCTCCTCCTCCCTCCCTCCCTCCTCCCAGCTGAAGACACGTGCTGTGTCTGCCAAGACCATGACAATGGTAGAGCCTGTTCAACTGCTACTGTTCGGACCCTCCTCAGTGGTGGCCCACCCCGGCAACATTGTCAAGATGGATGACTGGTGAGTAGGCAGCTGAGATGGACACACGACTCACATGACTAGGGAGTATACTTGTGCAGTATACATTGCAACAAGTGCCCACCATCACGCACACACACTCTTTAATGCAGGATTCCGCTGGTAATGTCGCATGAAGCTGCTGCACTTATTGGGGGTCTGCGACAGGCGGTGGAGGAGATGCTGGTTCGTGTGGCCACTGACCCCTCCTTCCTCACCCAGCCTTCCCCTCATGATGAAGCCATCGTACAGGCTGTGACCACACTCGTGTCCAGCAAACCCACCCCTCCCACCTTCCCTCAGCTCCCTCCTGGAGGGTAGGTTTGTAGGTTCTTCAACCAGGGCTGATCAGATTATCATCAGTATGCCTCCTCTCCTCCAGTCCTCCTTCCGTCTTCTCCCCTTCCGGCAGGAGTCGTGGATTCTACCCAAGACAACGGGGTAGCTTCCCCTCCTATGGGAGAGGTGGTGGTTTCCGGGGACGCTACCAGCCGAGGGGGGGCTACCAGCCACGAGGAGGGTTCAACCCTCGTTTTCCTCGTGGACGTGGGTTTAGGGGGAGACCACTGTATAGGGGATATGGGTACAGATAGAACTGGACCACTGAGTGGTTCTTGTAGTTGAGCACGTAATCTCATACCCAGGCATTCTCAAGCACTTAGCCAGGTCGTTCATTAAAAAACGCCATGTTACTGCTTGCAGTACTTGCTAATGTGGGGGGTGCCTGGGGATGATGGCACTACACATCTTTATGACATGTCATAGACATTCGACTGCGTACACGTTTCTTACAACTGTTAAATTGTGACCTGTACACAGTGTATAGTGGCACATGTTCTGAATATTGCGGACTGGGAAACACCTGTTGGCACTGTGAGACGTCTGGCTACAGCTGCTAGACAGTAACAAGTTTTCCTGTGCAGCAGGTGCAGGGTCCCATAGTTTCCATGGCAACACCACCATGAGCTTCCAAATGGTCCAGCAGGTGCATAATCTGTTCGGCAGTACCTGTGGTGATGTGGCTGTCCATGTCAGTCACTCCCTCCTGTTCCAGAGTAGTCTCAGTGAGACTGTGGCTTATGGGAGAGCTACCATAGGCCTGTGAAGGGTATATACACAGGCATTAAAATATGAGGTTGTTCAAGACAGTATAATAGTGGTCGCCTACCTGTGGTCTGAGATGGAATGGGATGGTGGAGGTGTGGGAGGGAGGGGTGAAGGAGGGAGGATACGGCCTTGTGGTGGAGGAGGGAGGCTGGAGTCTCTCTTCCAATAACTGTTTCATAAGTGTTTGCAACTCTTGCAGTTTAGCCTATGAAATGGAGTAAGCATTACACATGAGATGGTGTGTCTCACAGGCGGCCAGATGGGGTCCCACCTGTGTGATGGTTTTCTCAGCCATGATCTCCTGAATGAACCGATCCTTCTCCTGGAACTTAACCCGGAGTGCCTCACGCTGCATCTGGTACAGAGCAATATACTCCCCTAGTGACAGGAGGGGAGACAGGGAGATAGTAACCAGACATGATGGGGTGGTTTCTGGATGCCTATGAGTCTTATCCCAAGCCTCCTCACAGCCATCGAGTTTCTGGACCGTGAAGATGAGGCTAGAGTGTAAGATTTTCAGCAGAGGATGATAGAGGCCAGTCATCTTTACCGATGGTTTCTGTCTCTCCAGACAGCTGCACAATGACGTGCTCGTTCTCCTGGAGCTGGTCAAGCAGGTCTGCCTTCTCTGCCATGAGAGCAATGAACCGTTGCTACAAGGGGAGAGAAAAGGAGACACATACTCTCACACCACAGCCTGTGCCATGGGAGGCAGGGACAGTACCTGGAGTGAATTAAAGTTGTTCTGTAAAGTGACGAGCTCTTCTGCTGACATGTTGTGAACATCCACCTCCAGACCAACAAAGTCTGAGGGAGAACAACGCTGGACTCACTTCCTGAGGGCAACACTACCAGCTGGACTCGCACTCACCTTCCTCTTCCTGCTCCTCCTTGCCAGGCAATGTCTCCTCCATGTGCTGTAGCATTTCCTTGTGCTTGTGTACCAGCTCCAAATGGTCTGATTGCAGCTTCTGCAGGTGCTCCAAGAGTGAGTCACGCTCCATCACCAGCGCCTGCAACACAAAGGAACTTCACATTATCTCAGCTTTCACACATCTTCACATGCTCCAGCCTACCTGAAAATGCTCATTCCCAATTCTGTCCTCATTATCTTTAGCTGTTGGCGGAGGTATTGTTCTCTCCTCCTCCTCCTTCACACCCATTCTCTCTTCCTCCTCCTCCTTCACACTCGTCCTCTCCTTCATTAGCCGCTGCAGCTCCCCTACACGGTGTCTCTCTGTCTCTACTTCACTGGCCAGCTCCATGTTCTGTTGGCTCAGACGCACATATGCATCTTGCAGCTCTGCCAGGTTCAACTTGAGCTCCTTGTTCTGGGAGACTGCCCTGGGTGAGGAAGAGGGGTGTGGGAGGAGAAGTAAAATGTAGCATAAAACATCCTCTCCTCCCCATTTCTCACACACCATCACTCCCCCCCTCTCCCCACCTGCTAATGGTCTCCTTGTCTTGTGCAATGGTGGTGAGCAAGCTTTGTTGATCCACAGTCTCCTCACTCACTCGAGACAGCTCCGCCTCCAACTCACACACACGCTCCTCCTGAACAGCATTCAACCTGGGCACAACAGTATATCTACAGTACATGCATGTCACATCACTACCACAGTATATCCACAGTACCTGGTTAACTGTGCATTGTCCTGAACCTACAGAGAATGGCAGGTGGCACCGGTGAGTCTAGGCTATGTAGAGACAAGCTGGTGGTCTGCAGTACCTGTCGCTTGAGGTGTCTCTGAAGTTCATCCCTCTCTTGCTGGAGTGTTTCCACGGCAACCTGGCTGGAGTGCTGAAACTGAGCATGCTCAGTAGAGAATCGCTCCATTAAGGAATCTAGTGGCAAGAAGCACAGGTAGCATTGGCATTCACCTTAGAAACAGAAAGGCTACGTTGGCATGAAATAAGGTATGCTGTAGTTGACACTATAGTAGTTATCCTGGCTACCTCTCTCTTGCTGTATGGCTGCCAGTTCCTGGGACAACAAGGCTATTTGCACCTCACCATCAGCTAGTCTCGCTTGAAGCCCTGCCAACTGGAAGAGGAGGAGGAGGGGGAGGGGAGGAAGTGGGGAGGGATAAGAAATGTGGTCTGGGACAATGAGAGCCAAACAGTTTGGGTACACACCCTCCTGGCACTGTCCTCTTGCTGTTGCACCAAGGAGTCTCTCAGAGCAGCAAGGTCGCTGAGAGCCTGGTCACGCTCTGCTGTCATACGCTGCAGGCTACCTTGAGCCTTCTCCAGCTTCCCCTGCAGCTCTGCTAGTTGCGAGGCCGAGGAGGAGGAGGGGGATGGGGGAGCACCTCCTGAGAGCTGGGAGGAGAGAAGAAAGGGTCATTTGCTGGACACAACATTGAACAATGCTCCCTCACCTGCTGTGTCAGCAGCTCTGCCATGTTGAGCCTGCTCTGCAGGTCAGTGCAACTGTTCTGGAGAGTGTGGAGTTCTGCTGCCTGAGCTGTGACCTTGCTCACTAGCTCCGTGTTCTCCTCTCGCTGGTCCTCCAGTGCACCCCTAAGTCGCCCCACACTCTCACGCAGGTCACCATTCTCATGTTCACACTGGGAGAGCACCTGAGGAGAAAGGAACAGACAAGGATCTGTGGTGTTGTGTGGGCTCCTACTGATAGCTGAGTACAATCCAGATAATGTACACACAATCCTCACCTTCTCCTTCCTGGCCAGCTCCTCGGCCATGTTGAACTTTTCTCGCTCAATTTCTTCCATTTTTTGTCGTGTGGTAGTTAAGTGGGCAACCATGTCTGAGTACTCCCCTACATACATGAAGAGATGAAGGCAGAGGAGGGAGGAAGGGACAGGGAGGGAGAGAGAGGGAGAGAGGAAAGAAGGGAGGGAGAGGGGAGGAAGGAAAGGAGAGGAGAAGAAAGGGAGGGGAGGGAGGAAAGGAAGGGAGAGAAGTAAGGAAGGGAGGGACAAAGGGAGAAAACAGAAGGGGACTAACAATCAAATTCTTTGTCACATGACACTGGTGGTACACACTTGACTTGTTTATGAGTTGAGTTTGAGCTGAGCTCAGTTCAGACTGCAGCGCTGTCTTCTCTCCCACCAGCACATCAATGGTCTGCCTGTGAGCCTGGTGGAGGGTGGAGGTGTGGAGGGAGAAGTGTACTTGGTTGACTACTAGGAGAGGTGGGCCTAACTGAAATGAAAAATGTTCCAACAACTGTTGTGTGGTGTGGTGGACAAACCTGCAGCTGTTTCGCCTGAGAAGATGGCTCACTCTTGAGGATGGGGTGAGGTGTCAGTGCTGGCAGGTGGTGGCTGAATCCATGCACATGGTGAGGGGAGGGTGTGTGGTTGAGGACAGGTGGGATGGGGAGGGAGTGGGAGGTGCCAGCATCCAGTGCATTTTCTGACAAGATACTCGAGATCTCCTGCGACTGTATGCGAGCATGTGAGGGTGCATGCAGGTTCTCCAGCTGTATCTGGTAGCGGTAGGAATACCAATCCAATACAACTTACAATTTCTCTGAGGCCATCTGCTGCAGACAGTCTGAAGAGAAAGTGTTCATTTGAGATGCAGGTGTGTGCATACAGTGGTCTATGCATACAGTGGTCTATGCATACAGTGGTCTATGCATACAGTGGTCTATGCATACCTTGCATTAGTTAGCTGGGGAGGTGAATCCAAGTTGGGTGTCTAGGGAGGGGACCAATGTCACGTAAGTGGATCAAACACACCATTGCCATTAAGCTCCCCAGAAAGTAACAGACTGTCCTCATGCCACTTACCATGCTATATGGGGTGACAGGAAGGGAGGAGGCGCTGTCATCAAGTCGTTGAGAGGTTGCTCTCTGCGAGTTGCGAGACTGAAACCTTCTCAACTGGCAAAGAGGAGTCAGAGAGAATCATCTAAACAGGAGTCATGAAGGTACTAGCTCATCTCTCACCTTCTTCCGAGCCACAGCAAGCTTCTCGTTTCTGTCCATACTTCACACTTTCAATATTGTTCTCTAAATAAGCGAACAAAAGCAAATGAAAAAGTTTTCGTTCATTGTTTTAGAAACGGTTAAATATGCCATGTTTTTAGCCGTTTTGAGACCGCTGCAGAGGCTTCTATTCTCTGCACGGGCTGCTGCTGTGAGATTAGCGCACAATCTACCCTCTATGGCCTCCGGCAGGCTGGACACGGAGCATTTCCGCGCCCTGCTGACGCCAGATCTGTTGCGGCTGGAGTCACTGTTCCGCTCGCAGGGGTATGGCTTCAGGCTGGTGGGCGGGGTGGTGAGGGACCTGCTCCTAGGCCTGCCACCCAAGGACGTGGACATTGCCACGGAATGCACTCCAGATGCCATGATAAAGTTATTTGAGGCCCACAGCATGCGGTATATTCCGACTGGTCTGGAGCATGGCACAATCACAGTACATATCAACTCGACTGACTATGAAATTACGACCTTGAGGGTGGACCGAGTGACAGATGGTCGCCATGCTGTTGTGGACTTTACAACAGACTGGAAGACGGATGCTCTGCGAAGAGACCTGACAATTAATGCCATGAGCTTGGAGCTTGATGGCACACTCTATGACTACTTCCAGGGCCAAAAGCATTTGGCAGAGAAGAGGATCGTGTTTGTGGGTGATGCAAAAACCAGGATAGAGGAGGACTACCTGAGGATTCTGCGCTACTTTCGTTTTTATGGACGTATAGTTCCAGAGGATGACCAACATGACCCAGCCACACTGGCTGTGATTCGTGAGACAGCCCGGGGCCTGAGGAGCGTGTCTGTTGAGAGAGTATGGCTGGAGGTCAGGAAGATCCTTACTGGCAATCTTGCTCCCCACCTTACTGCACTCATCTATGAGCTCGGGGTGGCTGAGAACATCGGTATGTGTAGCGTCATGCCTAATGGCAGGGGAAATTTGAAGTTAGTGAAAATTATCTTGTTTTGTTTTCAGTACCTAGTTTTGGTATGTAAAGCCATTTGTTTACTCCAGGTCTTCCTGCTGGTGGCAACACAGCGGAACTGAAGCGCGTGTGGACTACCATGCAAGGCCATGGACGCTCCCTGCAGCCAGTCAGTCTACTCATGAGTCTCGCTCACTCTGTGCAGGAGGCGTACGACCTAGCTCACACATGGAAACTGTCCAACAGTGAGAAACGTCTCGGAGTGTTTGTCGTACAACACAGAGATACAGCGTATGCCCCTGATACTCCAATCAAATTTTACCAAGACTTGCTGGTGGATGGGGTGCCGCTCAACTCTACATTGGAACTGCTGTATTACTGTGGGCATGTGTCCATGGCCAAAGAGATAGAAGAGTGGAGAATTCCCAAGCTCCCAGTGACGGGGAAGGACCTGAAGCTGGCCGGGTTTCCTGTGGGACCTGGGATGGGCCGACTGCTGAGGCAGCTGCATGTCAGGTGGAAGGAAAGCTACTTTACCCTTGGCAGAGAGGAGCTCATGACAGTGGCACAGAAGACACAAGGGAGACCGGGACCCACCTCATAGCGTGCTCTGGAGTTTAATATTGTTTTCTGCATAATTTGTTATATTGTGCCTAATTGTGGTTTCTTGCCAATCTTGGGTATTCCCAGTTCAATAACATTTCAATAACATTTTCGGGTGGAGGATCTAGGAGGAGGCGGTGGGGAGGGCCCGATATTTTCCAAGCGATAGTATGGCGACTCCTCCATTATCCGCACGCCAGCTGAACAGCCTGCAAGACGCTGAAGGACTGCAGGAGTACCTCCTGAAAGACGTTAAGCGTAACGGGAGGCAACTAGGGAATGGAGCATATGGCATTGTGGAAGAACTGGAGGTGAACGGGGTGGTGGTGGCGGGGAAGAAGATCCACGAGACGCTGGTAGACCCTTTCAACCAGGGAGCGGACAATGTCGGGGCGCAGTTTGTGAAGGAGTGCAGCATCATGAGCAGGCTCCGCCACCCGCACATTGTGCAGTTTCTTGGCGTCTACTTCCAGGAGAGGGCACCCCTCCCAATGCTGGTGATGGAGTACCTCCCACACAGCCTGGATGCACTCCTAGAACGGCGGCCCAACATCGCCATCTCTGTAAAGGTATCATTCCTCTACGACGTGGCCAAGGGCCTGGCCTACCTGCATGGCCAAGACCCTCCCATCATCCACCGAGATCTAACTGCTAGAAACGTTCTCCTCAACTCGGCAATGGTGGCAAAGATTGCTGACTTTGGTGTTGCCCGTATTGTCAATCTCCATGGAAACCAGGCTGCCGCCCTCACAAGGGTACCTGGTGCGCTAGTCTACATGCCTCCCGAGGCAGACGAGGATGCAAAGTACAACACAAAGCTGGACATCTTCTCGTATGGTGTCGTGATGCTCTTCACAATAACACAAGAATTCCCCAAAGATATACTACCAGCCACATATCTCAGTTCCGGGAGGCCACCGGTTCTGTTGGCAAGGGCAGAGGTGGAGCGACGCGAACGCTACTATGAAGTGGCATACCGTTTGCTGGATGAAACAAACCCAGCACACAAGCTAGTCAAGTTGTCTGAGGTGTGTCTGTGTAATGACCCTGCACAACGTCCAACGGTGGACCTTTTGATAACTGTGCTACGTGAACTTCGTCAGAGACTTTCGGACCCATTCCTGGGAAAGGACAAGCTGGAGCTAATGGATCTGGCGAGGGCAGCAGAGGAGAGGGGCCAGCAAATGGAGGTTGAGCGTGTGAGGGTAGAGGAGAGGGGGCGGCACACAGATGATGGGCATGTGAGAGAGCTACAGACCCTGGTAGACCAGCAGCGACAACAACTGGCTATTCAGAGGAGTCGATTGGCTGAGAAGGAGGAGGAGGTAGCAAGAGAGAGAGAGGTGAGTGTATTTTCAGAGTACTAATCACAAAGAGTGTTTGGAGTTGCTGTTAATGTATAAAGTTACCAAAACATTAGGTGAGTACTTTGTGTAATTGTATCTCAATTGTAATGCTACAGCAAAGTCAACGACAGCTTGAGGCCAAGGAACATGAGGTGGCAGAGATCAGGCGAAGAGAGGTAAGATGGTTATTGTATCCACAATCTTTCAAGTGTGTCTGTGATCCCCCCCCCCCCCCCCTGTACCTTGTGCTTGACTGAGTAGTCCTCCCTCTCTATGCTAGCATGTTTTGACTGTGGATATAGTGAGACGGGATGAGCAGTATGAGGAGGCAAGGAGCGAGCTCAATCGAAAGGGGGCACGGATCCAGGAGTTAGAGTCTGAGCTAGAGCAGAAGGGGAGGGACATGGCTGCCAAAGAAACTGAGATACAAAGGCTTTGTGTGAGTGAGTGGGTAGGGGAGGATGCCTTCCAAAGATGTTAGCCAGAATATGTGCTCATGTCTGAACCACCCACTGCAGGAGAGGATCAGTGAGATGCACGTCTCAGACAACCAGGTACGACAATGGCTGCTCTCTAGTGGTTTGGAAGAAAGTGAGAGGTGGTTTTAGTGTTCTGTGCTTTGTCTCCCTCAGCAGCCAATGGCTGATCAGCTCAGTGCAAAGGAGGCGGAGCTTGTTGCTCTGCGGGAAGAGTTGAGGGAGAAGGAGGTGAAGATGGAAGCACTAAAGACAGAGCTGGCTGAGGCACAGAGGGAGCTGGCTGAGGCAAAGAGGGAGCTGGCAAGGGAGAGGAGGCCGCCAATTCAAGGGCCCCCACAGGTGGGAGGGCGTCATTACATGAGTGGGTAGGCAATGGTGTGTGTGTTGGGGTACTAGTGTGTGTGGTATGTGTAATGCATGGTGTGTGCCTTGTAAGTTATAGTAGAACATCAGAAGGACTGCATCTTTCAGATCGGAAAGACCTGCATGGTGATTGAATTGTTTGAGGCTCTCTCTCTCACACACACATACACACACTCACACACACACACACACACACACACACATGCACACACACACACACACACACATGCACACACACACACACACACACAGCCTAGTGGTCTCACGGTTAGACTCCCCGTCCGCTGGAAAACTGGAACATCCGCTCCATTTGGGATGAACAATGCCCACTGCATCTACTTTAAAAAGGAGAACAAACTGCTGTTTGGGGGAGGAAATGCGACAGGGGATAAGGAGAAACGCATCCTCGAGTACGACGTGAGCTCACAAACGTGGGGAGAGTTTCCAGTGTACGTCCTTCGCCTGTTTGCTATAGCCGTGCTGGGAGACGAGGTCCTACTAGTGGGCGGCTTTGATGACATGAAGGATGAGTACAGCAATCGGGTGTCAGCATATGTCAAGCAGGGGTCACACTGGAGAAAGTATACAGCCATGCTGACTCCACGATGTGAGGTGGCTGCTGTGGGGTACAAGAGGTGGCTGGCGGCAGCAGGGGGGTTCAACGGTAGCATGACTCTGGATGTGGTAGAGGTGTTTGACTCGTCAACCAGCCAGTGGAGCGTCGTCCCCAGTCTTCCTGAACCCAGCATGGGCCTGCGCTCTGCAGTAGCAGTAGACTCCTCGGGCAGCGGCAAAGATGTGTGGTACTTGCTGGGGAAAGGAGGGCTACGGAGCCGCATGCCTGCCTTCGCCATCTCTCTTCCTCTCCTGACTTCCCAGGCTGGTGGAGGTGGAGCAGGTGTCAACCCTTGGAGTGTCCTCCCTCCTCCTCCATTCGACTGCTCTGGGGCAGTGGCGGTACGAGGGTTTCTTCTGGCAGTTGGTGGCAAGCAGAGACACTCACAGCAGCTAGAGGTGTACATTTACCTTCCTGGCACTTGCGAGTGGCTGCACGTAGCCAACATGCCCTCTGCCAGACACAGCTGCTCCTGCACATCTCTGCTGGTCGACTCCAAGTTTGTGGTGTTTGGCGGCAGGGAGACCCGAGACTACTCTACAAGCTTCATCCAAGGCAGTGTCAGTGTCGTTACAGAGCACAAGTAGCCACCAGACACACCCTGTGCCATCTTGCTCTTTGTCTTGCAGAATCATATTTTTCAACCATCTATAAACCAATGACACTTTTTAGCATTTCATTCACAGTCTTATAACATAGAAATTTTATTTGCTGAACATCAACTGTACACCCCACCCTAAGATGCTCCCAGTGACCCAGGAGGTTGGGTCCCTAAGATGCTCCCAGTGACCCAGGAGGTTGGGTTATTCTGAGACTAGACATATGGGCAGTTAAGGTGCCCAGGGGGACTGGACTTGCACAGTGGGTGCACCAAAACCACAACTTGTTTCGAGACCCCACTTTCCAACTTCCCATTCACCAACCTCCCATTCACCAACCTCCCATTCACCACCCTCCCATTCACCAACGTCCCAGTCACCAACCTTCCATTCACCACCTGTCCACACATTATAAACAACTGTGGATGTGATACAGGTACAATATGATGTGTATGATTGTGCTATGTGAATCTGCCCAGCACATGAGAGTTTGACTTGTGTTTCTTGGTCCCCTTCGTCTCCCTTGTGTGGTGCAAGGCCTGAAATAGAAACTTGAGTCACTTTGCAGCATACCACCGACTAACATTCTCCCCTCCCTCCTCCCTCCCCATAACTTGGAGTAAAAAAAATGTATACACGACTCCACATAGCATAGTGTGTAGGCAGTGTAGCCACACTTCCTCACCCTCCTTGCCTCCTCCCTTGCCTGCTGCTTCCGATGGGCCTCCTTAGGTCCTACACCCCTCCCCTTCCTCCTCCCCCCACCAACACCCCTCTGCTGCTCCTATAGGAGAGAGAAGACCATGTGTGAAGCTAGTCTTGCGTGGCCACACCCCGTTCCGCAAGAGAGGGAAGGGGTCTGGTAACTTCTTTTACAGCAGTTTGTTGCCTCGCACTGTGGAGTGCGGGACCAATCACAGCACAGTATTCTGTCACATGAGTGCTGTTATCACAACTTCAATAGGAAATTAAAAGGTGTAAATCAAATGTGAAACCACAAGCAGCTGCTTCGTCAGTCTAAGTTACCAGACCCCTTCCCTCTCTTGCGGAACGGGGTGTGGCCACACGAGACTAGTGTGAAGCTAGGGCACACACAACCGTGAAAACTAACCTCCTCCCTCTCCTCGGCTGTCTGCTCATTGTCTAGTTGAGAGACCTGGGTAGGATCAAGGGTGATCAGCTCCGCAGGAACCTGAAGAATAAAGTGACATCACACCAATACACATCCCTTCCCCTCCACCCACCATCACACACACTCACTCTCTCTCTCTCTCTCTCACTCACACGCACGCACGCACGCACGCACGCACACGCGCACACACACACACACACACACACACACACACACACACACACACACACACACACACACACACACACACACACACACACACACACACACACACACACACACACACACACACACACACACACACACACACACACACACACACACACACACACACACACACACACACACACCTTCTCAAGCAGCTGTTTGACCTCTGTCTCCTGTCGCTGTCTCCGAGTCTGGTATGGGTTGGCTTCCAGAGCATCAAAGTTAGCTTCACCAGCACCTGTGTCAAACAGAAAATACTTATCCAAACATGCTGGGACCGTTCAGAGAAACTGATTGAGAATAGGTGACAGCAAATTGACAGCACTAGGAGTCACTCATCCAAACAAACTGGTTAAGAATAACTGAAGCCCACAAAACTCCAAGCCCTGGTACACTTGCATAGCCCTACTATGATCACACAATGAGGCTAGCAACATGCTGTATACCTGGGACAATGATACTGGTGAAACCGTTGCTGTGTCCGATGCCCAGGCAGTCCTCAAAGGGGCAGAATCTCACTCTGCCCACCTCCCCTGCCACCTGGTGGGTCATGTACGGTGTTCTTTGCTTCTCCACCAGAGCATCCTTCCACACCTCCACCTCTCTCCCCCTCGCCATCCCCACCAACCCCCGCTGACTAATGTCCAGGGACACGGCCGGCCGGCGTGTGAAGTAGCTATGCAGCATCTTAAAGTTTCGCACGTCCCACACCTTTAGTCGGGAGTCCATCCCTGAGGTGACCATGTGCCACCCACCTCCGTCAACAGCAAGAGCAGTGACAGGTCCTCTGTGGCAGAGCAACTTCACCAGAGGGGTGTGCTGGTTAGGGCTCCACAGTGTGACTGTGCCTGTAAGGAGAAAGGGGAGAGAGGGAACAAAGAGGGATGTATAATGCACACTGGCTCAGGTGTAATCTTGCAAACCACACCACTTTGGTTTACTGTGCAATGGACTGCACACTCGCTTCATACCCAGACTCTTTCTTGTAGTGTGCAGAAAGAGAAGGCAAGCCGGTATGATGCAGTCCACGTACCATTGTTGTGACCGAGGTGGATGATGGCATTGTGAGGGTTCTGGGTCATGCACTTGAGGGAGCCGAGGTGTGTTTTGTGCTCGGCCACTGTTTGGCCGGTGGAAGTGTCCAGGTAGCGTAGAGTACCATAGTCATCCTGTAGAGGGTTGGGTAAAGCACGGGAGAACTGTGGCTAAAATGGCTGGAGTCTGATGGCTGTGAACAGAACTTAGTTATTATATTGAGTCAAGTGGCTTACTGCTGAGACAAGGAGAAAGTGGTAGGGGAGGAAGGTGAGGGCATTGATGTGTGAGTGTTGCTTGAGACAGTGTAGCTCCATCCCAGAGTGGTCGTAGATGTACAGGTAATACTTTTGGGCCACAGCAAACATCATTTCGTTGTGGAGAAACCTAAGGGTGAAGAAGGAGGAGGGGAGGAGAGGAGGGGAGGAGAGGAGGAGAGGAGGAGTGAAGATGGGAGGTAGTGAGGGGAGGGTGAGGTGGTGTGGCTCACTCACTGTACATCTCGGATAGTCTCCCTGACGTGGAACTCACACCCCAGCTTCTTCTGTTGCCAGTCCATTGTGGCGACGTGACCCCGCCCTCCTCCCAGCAGCAGGACCCTGTAAACAAGAGGTGGGTCATTCACTGATTACTGTGTGTGTGTGTGTGTGTGTGTGTGTGTGTACACACTACCTTCCATGTCTCGAGTAGTCAATGCTGTAAGGACCAAACGTGTCCAGCTTCAAGTCAAAGTACTAAGGAAGAAGAGAGATACTGTCCACGATTCCAGCCCACTCTCCCATGCTACCAAGACTGAAGTAAGGACGCCAACAGGGATACACACCTGCCGGCTGTTGGCGAGAGGGACAGACTCTGCTATGTCTTCCTGCCTGAATCGATATGTCTTCTCCATACCCTCAGCCTCCAGACACCTGTGTGAGTATGTGAGGGGAGGAGGAGGGAGGGATGTTCATTGTGAGTATGTGAGGGGAGGAGGAGGGAGGGATGTTCATTGTGAGTATGTGAGGGGAGGAGGAGGGAGGGATGTTCATTGTGAGTATGTGAGGGGAGGAGGAGGGAGGGATGTTCATTGTGAGTATGTGAGGGGAGGAGGAGGGAGGGATGTTCATTGTGAGTATGTGAGGGGAGGAGGAGGGAGAGATGTTCATTTGCCATTTTCTTGGAAACTTTGAGGTCAATCATTTTTTGCAATTTTTGGAGTGCATGATTGGGATGCAAAATATTGCAAAAAGTGACTCAACTTCTCTACAAAGTTTGTAACAGACCTATCGTTCTATTCCCATTTTTGGCAATAATGTGCAGCATTCACTGACACTATTGGCAACTTGTGCCAGTTATATGAAGAGGAGCGTAAGAGTGTGAGGAGGAGGTATCTTACCCCGGCTCTTCAGGGAGCAGCAACTCCATTCTGGCAGCCTTCTTTGCTGCATGCTCTGACCGCGAGTCACTCTTCTGGAGATGGTGCCTCAATTTCTTGTCTTTCACCTTCTGCGAAGAACGCACAGCAGATACATGCAGTGGCGTCACAAGGCTGCCCATCCCACAAGGTTAGTATAAATCACCGTGATTTCCTTTCTCTTCTGGAGACGATCGTACTTCTTCACCCGCACCCTGGTGTCCCTCAGCTCCAGCGCCAAGTCCTCTCGTTCCCTCTCCACTTCCTCCTCCCGCTCTGCACGAGCCTCTGCCTCCTCTGAATACATCCTTGTTTACAGCACCACGTGGGAACTTGGCTCTCTATTTGTACGAAACAAAACATTTTCACTTGAGCCCCGCCCCCAAATTGCCTTAGGGATTTCCCCACAAAGTGAGGACAACATCATGAGTGAACAGCATATCGCGATCGCGGATCAGAAAGGTAAAGACGCTGCCACCTCCCCTCCTCCCTTTCTTTCTAGCATCTCTTCTACCCTTTCTTCCTGGCGTCCCTTCAACCCCTCCCTCCCTCCCTCTTCCCCTCCTCCCCCAGAGGCCATCAACACAGCCCAGCAGGTAGTGGCACTGGACACACGCTACAATGCATGCAGGCCACTACCACACCAGTACCGTAAGCTAACCTTCACTGGGTCTAAATTATGCACCATGCAGTGACACACACGCACACATGCACACACAGGCATGCTGTACATTCGTCGGCGTAACCAGCTACTTCAAGATAATGCCAAGCACTCGGAAGATCTCTCCCTTCGCAAGGAGTACCTAACCCTGCGGACGCAAGTGCTGGCTGGCAGATATGGCACACTGGACAAAAAGTACTTC
This sequence comes from Agelas oroides, assembly GCA_949130485.1. NCBI lineage: Eukaryota > Metazoa > Porifera > Demospongiae > Agelasida > Agelasidae > Agelas > Agelas oroides. The sequence goes on along the minus strand of OX422197.1, from coordinate 119,282 downwards.
CAGGCGGCAGATTATAGTCTTTATTTGTTATAGCAGGTCTGATGGTGTGTGGGGAGATTGCATCACTTGTTGTCCTGTCCTGCAGGTCAAACAAGAGCAGCAGGAAGAGCTCCAGACACGTCAGTCACAACACACTCTGTTCCTACACTGCACCACTGAATATTCCCCTCCCTCCCTCCTCCCTCCCCCATAGAGTCTTCGTCAGAGTATGGAATCCTTGCCTGTGCTAAGTGAGTCCACCCGGAGTAACCCTCAGCTGGGAAGGACCGGCTCCTTTCTTCAAACTGGCCTCGTTCCCACCAGCTCTGCAGACGCTAGCCGGTAAATGACACCTTGCCTCTACACTAGCTGTGCTACACTGTGTTACACTGTCCTCACTGGTGGCACAGAGCCATGGCAGGAGACACAAGTCTGTCAGAGCACTATGCCTTCTGTGGTATGCAGCACATCTTTGACAAGCACAAGGATGCAAGTAAGCCCTGGTACCACTACCACACAGTAGCCCATCAATCCTCCTCTCCACTGGTCTTTTCCCCTTTCCCTCCTCCTTCTCTCCCATCCCTCTTGTCTCCTCTCCTCCTCCCTTCCCTGCTCCTCTTTACTTTTCCTCCCCTCCCTTCTTCCCTCCCTCCTCCCCTCCCTTCTTCCCTCCCTCCTCCTCCTCCCTTCTTCCCTCCCTCCTCCTCCTCCCTTCTTCCCTCCCTCCTCCTCCTCCCTTCTTCCCTCCCTCCTCCTCCTCCCTTCTTCCCTCCCTCCTCCTCCTCCCTTCTTCCCTCCCTCCTCCTCCTCCCTTCTTCCCTCCCTCCTCCTCCTCCCTTCTTCCCTCCCTCCTCCTCCTCCCTTCTTCCCTCCCTCCTCCTCCTCCCTTCTTCCCTCCCTCCTCCTCCTCCCTTCTTCCCTCCCTCCTCCTCCTCCCTTCTTCCCTCCCTCCTCCTCCTCCCTTCTTCCCTCCCTCCTCCTCCTGTAGTTATGTCCATACAGTTTGCCAACGATGACAAGACACGTCTTGCAAGTGCCTCCCGAGATGGTACCCTGTCTGTCTTTGACCTCACCACTGACCCACCCTCCCTTGCATGTGTCCTCCGTGGACACACCAGAGCAGTCAACGGTAAGTTCTGAAGAGCATGAAAACCCACTCACAAACTGCATGAACTTGGACTGCTGACCTGAATTTTTAGATTCTATCCCCTGCCCCCCCCCTTCCCTCCCCCCTCCCTCCCAGACTTTGACTGGTCTGTGGCCAATGACTTTATCGTCTCAGCTTCTTCAGACGGCACCTGTCGATTGTGGGACTCCTCCTCGGGTGTTTGTTTGCGAGAGATATCAGATGGCAGCAACGCACGCACACTCTGCTGTCACTTTCACCCCCACAATAATAACATTCTCGTTGTATCCGAGTCTCGATCACCACTCTCTTGTTATTTGCTTTGGAGCATAATGATTGCTCTACACAGTTTGATGTTTGTCCCCTCCTTAACATCTCTCTCCAGCTTGGCAACAGCAAGGCACAGGTGAAGGTGTTCAATGTGTCTACAGGGAAGGCAGTGAAGGGAGGGAGCAGCAAGACAGCTGGAGCCGCCCTTTGCCTGGCATTTGACTCGTCAGGCTCCACACTGTGGGTGGGAGACAGCAAGGTGACTGACCACTGAATGGAGAGCACCACACAATAGCTAATGATCCTCTCTCCCGCTCCCCCTCCTTCTCCCTCTTCCTCCTTCTCTCTCTTCCTCTTTTCCTCTCTCCCTCTCTCCCTCCCTCTCTCCATCCTCTCCCTCTCCCCCTCCCCCCTCCCCCGCACACAGGGTTCTGTGTACTCCTTTGAACTAGACATTGTGTCTGGGAAGCTACAGCGATCCAAGAGGTAATAACCTGTTTCCTCCTGCACAAAATTAGTGTACCTTCTCTCTCCTCCCTCCTCCCTCCCCTCCCTTCTCTCTCCTCCCTCCCCCCCTCCCCTCCTTCTTCCTCCCCTCTCCTCTCCTCCTCTCTCCTCCCTCTCTTCCCTTCTCTCTCTCTCCCTCCCCCTAGGATGATGGTATCTCCTGGTTGCATGGTGACTTCCATATCCTACCGTACGTGGATCAATCGAGAGGCCAGGGACCCCTCCCTCCTCGTCTCGTGTGCCGACAACCAGCTCAGATTATTCAGGTGAGCAGAAGGTTCTGTGCAGCTTTAGATACCCCTCTTACTCCTAGTGCTGTTGTCTTGCCCCAGGATCCTAATGAACGGCAATGTCTATCTGAAGAGGAAGTTTTCACTACCTCACAGTTCACAGCCATTGGGGAGTGCGTTCTGCCCTCTCATGAGCTTCTTACAGGTAAGCTATATTGCCACTTAGATTTGTATGGAGTCACATATCTTTCTCCCATGTGTGTAGGGGGCGTGTGTGGTATCAGGTGGGGAGGATGGAAGCGTGTATTTCTTTGACGTGGAGAGTGGTGCTCTGGTGAACAAGCTTCAGGGCCACTCCAGCCCCGTCCTGTCTGTCTGCTGGGCCTACGATGAGAGCCTACTGGGGTCCTGTGATACAGAGGTATGCTCCACCACTGGACAAGTATATAGGGATACATTGTATTGCCCCTGCTATTAGCTTTATTCTTAGGCAGCTTTTTTAGTCACCTGATGTTACAATAAAAACGGTTGCACATTATGCAACTGGTAGAAATGAGGGTTATTAGAAGGATATTTAGTAAACATTGTGGCTGAGCAGACTTTTTACCTTATTTGGTCATTCTCTTTCAGGGCACTATCATTGTGTGGAAGAGGGAGCAGAAGGACAACAGCACGAGATGACTGGAAGAACTCAAATCATTTATCTTTACCAACAACATTATAGACATCTGTGATGCAATACAGATTTGCTAGGTGATCACTACCTACCCTAACACTGACCAGTACAGACACACACTCATGGCCACTAGACTTGTTGCTAGTAGTTCAAGCTTCATACTGTTTTTCTGTCCGTCATCACTCGTACAATGGTCCCCATACCCCCTACTGCCACAGCCTGGAGAGGGAGGAGGGAGAAAAGGAGGGAGAGATGGAAAGGAGGAAGGAAGGGAGGGGGGATCAGCTCAGGAAACTGTGTACCAGGGAAATACCGCCAATTTTCTTGCCCAAAATGCTTGAGTTACCTTCTCATGCCACACAAGGAGGATTCCGCAGGAGTTCTCGGTTGGGTTGGCAAAGCCCCTGTAGATGTACTTCATGAGGATATCCACTTCGTCTGAGCTCAATGACTTCACAGCTTTCTCCACATCAGAGGAACGGAATCGAGTCAGAACGTCAAGAACAATTTGGAAGTTGCGCTCCTGTGACAGACCAACACTCATCACCTTAACAAACACACCAAGACTAGTCTCACAAGCCAGACTCTGTTCTGCAGCTCACTTGTGAGACTAGATTAAGACGCTTTCTCAGCACAACACACTCACCTTCAGGGCCTTGTCCTTGGAGGCGACCGGCGGGTCCTCCAGCGCTACCTTCAAGGCATCCATATTGTTACTAGTGTATATGTCAAGGAATACACACCCACAAGAACCTTGACAGTCTAGATCCCCAGACCCTTCCTTGTCCGGTCAGAAGAGTCTGGGATCCAGACTATCAGCTAGCCTTCAAACAGTACAAGTAAACACGCACATAGCTTGCCAAATACCCCTCTTATCCCTTCATCCCTCAACCTTTCCCTTCCTCTCATCACACACACTACAGGGCGGATATTTTTGTGTGAGCCTCCGGACCTCCTGCTCCCTGCGGGCGACCTCATCCCCCTCGTTGCTCTCCTGCTCTGGCTCGTCGTGGAACTTCTCTTCGTCGAGCTCATCCACGTCCACCTTCCGAAACTCCGTGCTTAGCGTTACCTTCGACATGATGCCAGACGTTAGACAGTCTCGAGGTTGTGGAGCATGGATCACGTGAATAACGTCATCGGTTCAATTTGTTGATGTTGTGAAGCTAAGATGACGAGCGGCGCTTCTGGTGGTACACTTGGACCGGTGAAACCCTCGGCGTCATGGAAAGGGGAAGGCCGAGCCCACTTTCCATTTTGTCCAGAAATCTCCAAATACGAGAAGCTGGCTAAAGTAGGGCAGGGGACTTTTGGGTGAGTGAGTTCAGGACGTAGACTTTGTGGCATGTTAGTGATGGTGGTGTGTGGTGTGAGTGTTTATCTCTCTACCATTAGGGAAGTGTTCAAGGCACGTAATAGAAAGACCAATCACATGGTGGCTTTGAAGAAGGTTCGGATGGAAAATGAAAAAGAAGGGGTAAGTCCTCGCTCACCTCTAGAGAGAGCTGGTGCTTGCCATCACTGCCCCTTCCTCCTCAGTTCCCAATGACGGCTCTGAGAGAGATTCGCATTCTACAACTTCTCAAACATGATAACATAGTCAACTTGGTTGAAATCTGTCGGACAAAAGGTGAGGGGGTTAGTTGTACACTGTATCTTGACCCTGCTCTTAGAACTGGTATCTCCTCACTATCCTAGCAACCCCCTACAATCGTGAGAAGGGTAGTATCTACTTGGTGTTTGACTTCTATGAGCATGACCTGGCAGGACTGCTGAACTGCAACGAGGTGAAATTTTCGCTGCCGGAGATCAAGGCCGTCATGCAGCAACTGTTTAATGCTCTCTTCTTCATCCATGGCAGTCGGATACTCCACAGAGACATGAAGTCTTCAAACATCATGATCACCAAGAATGGTGTCTTGAAGCTGGGAGATTTTGGGTTGGCACGGGCCATGAGCAAGGGTCAGACACAGCAACGTTACACCAATAGAGTGGTGACACTTTGGTACAGACCTCCAGAGCTTATTCTGGGAGAGAGGAACTATGGCCCACCCATTGACATGTGGGGGGCAGGGTGCATCATGTGTGAGATGTGGACCCGACGCCCTGTGATGCAGGGTGAGTCCGAGCAGCACCAAATCTCCCTCATCAGCCAGCTTTGTGGCACCATCTCTCCAGACGTATGGCCCAGTGTGGACAAACTCGAGTTCTATAGTAAGCTGGAGCTACCCAAGGGTCACAGACGCATCATCAAGGAGCGTCTGAGGCACTATGTGAAGGACCAGTATGCTGTGGATCTCATTGACAAGCTGCTGATTCTCGACCCAAGGAAGCGGCTGGACAGTGACAATGCACTGAACCATGACATTTTCTGGGAGGACCCCATGCCGTCTACCACAGAGCTTGCACACACACTGGCACGGTTCAAGAGCTCCATGTTTGTGATGCACTCAAATCGTCGTCCTGTGCAGCCCCCTGCAGCTGCTGGTGGAGTGGGTGTAGCTGTCCAGAGTACCTCTGTAGCTGGCAACGTCCATGATAGGGTGTTTTGAGAACAGTAGAGCCATAAGGATATGTCGATTTTCATATATCAATGCAGCTATCAGCCTATCATGCTTTGTGCTGTGGGTACTACATCCCTGACAAATATGATGATGCATGTATGTAACCAGTTCATGTGTGGTGAACCAAGTGTGTGTTATAAGGCTTGTACATGTCATTGTGGCATGCGATGTGAGGCAAAGCAAAGCAGCACTAGAAAGTGCGGTCCTATCACTACAGTGGTCCTATCTCTTCCTCTTCCTTCCCCGTCCCTCCTCTTCTTCCTCGTCATCTTGAGGCTTCTTCTTGGTCTTGGCCTCCACCAGGAGGGCTGTGGTTTTCTTCATGGCCTCCCGTGTCAACACCTCCTCATCACTTCCACTGTCTTCATCTGAGGGAGGGAGGGACAGTGTGTGTGGACTACAGACTTTAAAAACAAGGGAGTTATGTGAGCAGGTTGTCCTGTTTGTGTGCCAGGCTCCTCACCATAGAACGTGGTTGCAGACCCAGTCTGCGGCAGCTCCACCATCACATTACCAGCCACGCCTCCCTCCACAGTGTGTCGGAACTGCAAGATAACATGCACCATAGCATGACTCGTGTTCCCGAGAGATCTCTGACTCCTACTCTCCCTCCCCCTCCCTCCTCACCTCTTCATCCTCCATTTCCTTGCGGATTGTGTCCTGGTCCCGACTGGCCAGTTCCTCAGCCACACCCACCAGCTTCTGCTCTGCCACACTCAGCTGCTCCAGTACATACTCTTCACTATCTGGCAACAGCTTGGGCTTCAGCACATGCATCTGGGGCTGTGTGTGTGGGAGGGGGAGCAGGAGGGGGAGGGGGAGGGGGGAATCATAACCTTCTGCTGGCCTGCTACGTAGTGTGGCTGTTTCAAGACTTACTGCTTTGATATGCTGCAGCTTCTCACTGAGATGGTTCACACCATTCTTAACTTGGGCCAGGAGCCTCAAGGAGCGGTCTGCCTTCATCTCGCTCTCCCTGCACCTGGTGTGTGTGTGTACACATGCGTGTGATCGGTGTCTGAAGTGGGTGATGTCAACTTTGTGTCCTCACTTTCTCTTTGCTTCATCAAGGTGTTCTTCAAACTCTTCCAGCATCCTCTGACCACTACCACAAAAGGGAAGGAGAGAGGGAGGAGGAAGGGAGGGAAGGAGAGGAGGGAGTAGGAAGGAGGGAAGGAGGGAAAGAAGAGGAAGGGAGGGAAGGAGGAAGACAGGGTGATCATGAGCAGGTTGTCAGATTAAACAAACACCCCCAGTGCTTGCGTACGTTGACATCTTGGCCTCCCCAGAGTATTTCATCTCCTCAAACTGTGCCTGCAGTCGTTCCTTCTCCTCCTTCAGGCGGGCAAGGTGGTGTGTGTTCTCCTCTCGCAGCTGCTCTAAGTGCCGCTTCGTGTCTCCTTGTGTCAGGAAGCGGTCGACCACCTCCTGGATATCTGAGACCCCAGTCGCATCCTTGATCTTGGCCAGCGCTTCCTCATACGAGGCAATCTTTGCCTCCTGGTCCTCCTGTATTGCGTCCACAGAGGAACCCACTGCCGGCAGGGAGGAAGGAGGAAGAGGAGTGATTACCATGAACAGACAGAGTCAGGGAAGACATCACTTACAGGGGCCAGTAGAGCCAGGCTGGACTGACATGCGTCTTAACTGTGGGTAATGGAGAGAGAGAGGGTTGGAGTCAGCGTGCATATCTGAGGTAGCAGGCATTGTAGTACTGCTTACCCTCCTCTCCACTTTCTCCTGAAATTCCTTCTTCTCCTCAACCTGCTGACGGTACCCTGACAGTTTCTTCTCCCTCTCCCTCCGACCCTCACTGATGCTCTGCTCCAGTTTAGCCAACTCACCCTGCAGGAACCATGAAAGGTGTGGTCAAGTACCTGACAGTCTGTACAACAGCAAACAATAGCATCAGAGGGGCTGACCTTGGCCATGTCTCTGGAGAGCTGGGCATCGTTGAGCATGCTCTCAAGCTCTCGAAAGTCTTTCCTTCTTTTCTTGATGGCCTTCTCCAGGTCAGCAATATCATTGTCAAACCCCAGTCTCTCCTGTACAGCAAAGAATCAGCCCATCACATTACACACACGTTGCTAAATCATACGCCGTCCCTCCTTACCTCCTGCAGCTTCTGAAGAATGGCCTCATAAGTCTTGCGGATGTGTCTCGCCTCATTGTTCTTGATGATGGCCTTGTCCAGCCGGTTTTCCAACTGCCTCAACTGCTGACTGTCCTCCAAATCCCCAGCCGGGGTGGCCACAGTGGACTGTGCATCCTGCTGTATCTGGCCAAGCTGCAGACAGAATCATTCCAAGGTCACTGGTGTTGAGTTACATCCCCACCCACACTTCCAGAAGTGGGGACAGTCCGGCCGGAAGTATAGTGTCACTATACTGACCGTCAGTATAGTGACACTACTGACCGTCGTATAGTGACACTACTGACCGTCAGTGTAGTGACACTACTGACCGTCAGTATAGTGACACTACTGACCGTCAGTGTAGTGACACTACTGACCGTCAGTGTAGTGACACTACTGACCGTCAGTGTAGTGACACTACTGACCGTCAGTGTAGTGACACTACTGACCGTCAGTGTAGTGACACTACTGACCGTCAGTGTAGTGACACTACTGACCGTCAGTATAGTGACACTACTGACCGTCAGTATAGTGACACTACTGACCGTCAGTATAGTGACACTACTGACCGTCAGTGTAGTGACACTACTGACCGTCAGTGTAGTGACACTACTGACGGTCAGTAATGTCACTACTGACCGTCAGTATAGTGACACTACTGACCGTCAGTGTAGTGACACTACTGACCGTCAGTGTAGTGACACTACTGACCGTCAGTGTAGTGACACTACTGACCGTCAGTATAGTGACACTACTGACCGTCAGTATAGTGACACTACTGACCGTCAGTGTAGTGACACTACTGACCGTCAGTGTAGTGACACTACTGACCGTCAGTATAGTGACACTACTGACCGTCAGTGTAGTGACACTACTGACCGTCAGTGTAGTGACACTACTGACCGTCAGTATAGTGACACTACTGACCGTCAGTGTAGTGACACTACACTGACCGTCAGTATAGTGACACTACTGACCGTCAGTATAGTGACACTACTGACCGTCAGTATAGTGACACTACTGACCCTCAGTATAGTGACACTACTGACCGTCAGTATAGTGACACTACTGACCGTCAGTAGTGTCACTACACTGACCGTCAGTGTAGTGACACTACTGACCGTCAGTAGTGTCACTACACTGACGGTCAGTAGTGTCACTATACTGAGGGTCAGTAGTGTCACTATACTGACGGTCAGTAGTGTCACTATACTGACGGTCAGTAGTGTCACTATACTGACCGTCAGTGTAGTGACACTACTGACCGTCAGTAGTGTCACTACACTGACGGTCAGTAGTGTCACTATACTGAGGGTCAGTAGTGTCACTATACTGACGGTCAGTAGTGTCACTACTGACCCTCAGTATAGTGACACTACTGACCGTCAGTATAGTGACACTAGAGGGTTGAACTCTGATGTGTGTGTGGTGGGGCTGTGCACTGACCTGCATCTCCAGTGAAGAGAGCATCTTCTCCCGGGACTGTTTCACGTGCTGGAGTGCATTGCGTCGGTTGATCAGCTCACACACTGAATAGTCAAACTTGCGTACGGCAGACTGTGAGGAAGAAAGATGACGGTTACACTCTATTGATGGTCACTTGCACACTAGTAGTTTCGGTACCCCTCTCACCTCTCCCGTGAGTCCCCGGAGCTCTGCAGGAGTCTTACAACCATAAGAGTCAAATACCTGCACCACCACATCATCATCTGCCTGAGGGGGAGGATGGGGGAGGAGGGGGAGGAGGGGGAGGAGGGAGAGGAGGGGGAGGAGGGGGAGGAGGGGGAGGAGGGGGGTACACTTGCATAACAAGAACTTGTGATGCAATTGACATTATCAGGCCTACCTCCATTTTCCTTGAGAGCTTAGCTCTGAGGTTCTTGTTTTCCTCTCTGAGTTTTTTTATGAGCTCTTTCTTCCTTTTGATGGCATACTGGGAGCTCTCAGAATATGCCTTCTTGTCGCCATCTGCAGATATGGGAGGAGGGGCACATTATCAACACATAAGTTTAAAGTAAGTTTATATTTCACCATCTTTAGGGGAAAAAAAGCTAAGAAGGTCTGCATGGCCATTTCTAAACCTATACATTGCTCCAGTAGGTCAAAGCATGCCTCTGGTTTGGTTCATACAGCTTCTCTCCACTTATGCAGCCCTACTCACCCAGGAGAGCAATCCTCCTGCGCAGCTCCTCCACCTCCTCCGCCACGCTGACGACAGCCATCGTCTCTGCTCTAGCCTCTCAGGTGCGTTTGTTTGGAACCCGGGTCAGTTAGTTTGTGTTGCTAGGGAACTAAAGTGTTGCTAGGTAACTACAGCGTTGCTAAGTTACTGGCCTGTACACGTGTTGATCATGCCGTGACATAATACCGGATACCTCGATACTATATAGGTGCAGAGGTCGCGTCGATCGATCGGTCGCGAGCTCGTCATCAACTCGCGAGTCTGCGAGAGAAGATGGTGAAGGATGTTTATGACGGAGGCGAACCGTGGACTGGTAGCAAGCCGAGTGTGCGAGGAGAGTACGGAGGAGGGAGAGGCGAGACTGTTGAGAGAGTTAACAGAGGTCAGCTTACCTTGTATGGTAGCACCTTGCAAATTATAGTAAAACATGGCCGTCACTCCAACATTAGAGGGAGGCTACAAGTGACCTGCACATGCACAGTGTGTTTCAAATTACATAGACTTCCTCCACTCTCACTGTGAAGTGGCCCCCATGAAACCTGTCCCTTGGTCAAGGCTTTGTGGGACTAGTGTGGCCTAATGTGTGAAATTATGGGTTCAACTTTAGTAGCCAATGATGTTTGTTCTTTCTGCTGCTTGTCAGGAGCCTTCTGTGGTGGAAATGCTGTTATCACTGGATGAGCATCTCACCCAAACAGTGGGAATATATGCCCAGCCTTGTACGCTGTGGCAGAGAATCGTCAAGGCTGCCTGCATGTGTCTGGAGCTCTCAGGCCATGGTGTGCTCTGGTTCACCATCACTTTCATCCTCTTGGTCCTCTACGCTTGCACACGAGAGGACCTCTACCTCATCTATGGTGCCAATATGCTCTTCCTCCTCCTAGTGGACATTGTCGTGGTGGCTCCTATTAAACTGGTGTTCAAACGACCACGCCCAGTTGTCAATATGGGAGACATTCCCCTGAGTGTCTCGTCAGTGGATGCATATGCATTCCCCTCTGGCCATGCTTCTCGCTGTGTTGCTCTTGCCGCCTACTTTTGCTACATGCCTCCCTTCACACTCCTGACCCACCTTTGGTACATCTGGGCTCTGTTGGTATCCCTCTCACGTGTTCTCCTTGGACGACATCACATTTCAGATGTGGCAGCCGGTATGCTGGCTGGACTTTTCATTTTTGACCTAGTCAGAAGATCAGGTTTTCTGCTTGGGCTATAGCTTGCAGTGGTCCTCATTGTATTTTAAAACTCACCCTACTAGCTCTTTCCAATTCTAATTAGCTCTCATCTCAGCAGAGTCAGAGCTTCTCTATGTTTGTACAGATGACCGCCCATTGTTTATGTTATGTGCTGCTTGACTTATTTTGACTGTCAGCGTGATGTAATTGAATTGTCAAATTGCATGAAGATAGCCTTCTTCCCATATGAAGAATTCTTGGTGAGGGCTGGGTGAACAAATTTTCCACAACAGTCTGGGAGTGAGGCTAGATTGGTTATGCTGTTCGTTTCTTGAAGTACAGAGGTGCAGTATCTGTAAGCCATTCAGGGTCTAGGACAGAAACATTCCTGTGTGTGTGTGTGTGTGTGTGGGGGGGGGGAGGGGTGTTGAGCTGTGGACCAACAACTCCATATATACCCATTGACCTCACCTCATGTAGCACTTGGTGGTGTGGACCAGTTCCGAGTACATGAGACAGACCGGGTGGGGTCGCACATGGAATAGACAGGAACTGGGGTGTATGTATACTTCCTGTCGTGTGGCCAGCTATATAGGAGAAATTGTGTGTGTGTGCGTGTGACAAAACCAACTCTCTGATTTAATGGACTCACTGTGTGGTAGCGTCCCTCGCCAAGATGTTCAGCAGTGTTTGTGAACAGCCCAGTGAGGAGGGCCCTCAGGATGGTGGTGGGGTCCCCGGAGGAGCAGAGGGCCACGCCCAGCTGCTGACAGAGGCTGCGCAGCTGCTGTCTCACGTCCTGCACAGTCCTCATGTTGCGGAGGTGGAGAAAGTTCTCATGACACCACGCCTGAGGAGAGGGAAGACTTGGGTCTCACACACTAACATTGTTATGCTGGTCATCAGAAGAATGTGGCACCTTGCTGCCTCGGGCTCCCTTGTATGCATGGTAGACATTGAGCAGCATGAGGTGGTCCCCTTCTGGGCTCGTAAACTTCTCCCTTGCTGCAAGTGCCTTCTCTCGCTGCTCAGCAGCAGGTGTATACAGCACTGAGTCCACAGACAGCAGAGCTACAATACTCAGTATCTCCTCACTACACCCATGCTCCTGGGATGGGTGGGTGGGGGAAGAGGTGATCAACACAGTGAAAGCTTATCTGTGATGGTTGGTTTACCGGAGATGTGAGTATAGCCCTTGCCAGATGGGGTTCCAAGGGCAGGTGGGCCATCTGTCTCCCGAGAGGGGTCAGCCTCTCCCCCTCCACTGCCCCCAGCAGACACAGCTGCTCCAGTGCTCTCACCAGGGCTTCATCAGGCGGGGCAGCCATGAAGTCAAACCCCAGGATATCGGTGACCCCCAAGGCCAGCAGCTGGAGGACCACTGAAGCCAGAGGGCACCGCTGGATCTCTGGCACAGTAGCGTCTGGGAGGGCTGTCAAAAGCAAGAGCTTTCAAACGACATGCTGCATGTTTGAATGCTGTGTTGACACTGCCGAGTACCTTCAAATGATTCCTCTGTGAACAGTCGGTAGCAGTGTCCAGGGCCCTCCCTCCCTGCCCTGCCAGCCCTTTGCCTGGCCTGTCAGGAGAGGGGCAAAACTCTCTCATACAACAGCACAATGCCCTCCCTTCCTTTCTGTCCCTCACACACCTGTGCCTTTGACACTGGCTGCACACACAGGAGGTCCAGCCCAATGTGAGGGTTGTACCCTCGGGCCTTCACCATGCCTGTGTCCACCACGTAACACACTCCAGGGATAGTGATGGAGGTCTCAGCAACGTTTGTGGAGAGGATCACCTTGCGACAGCCCTGTGAAAGAGTACATTACTATACTGCAACAGCTGTGAAGGAGCACATGAACTATAATCCACTCTAACGTACCTTGGGTGTCTTTGTAAAAGCTCTCTGCTGCTGTTTAGTGGGTAAGGCTGCAAAGAGGGGGCAAACTATCATCTCCTTCCAGTCGGCAGAGAAGAGGGGTCGGCAGTGCTGCAGGAGGGAGCCCACGGTCTCAATCTCCTCCCTCCCCGTGAGGAACACCAGGATGTCTCCATCACCCTCCACTTCACTGTGTATCTGCAGCACCACACTCACAGCAGAGTGTAGGTAGTCAGGCTGGGGAGACACAGTGTAGAGTACCTGCATGTGTGTGTGCGTGTGTGGTATTTAACAGCGATTCTCTCTCCTTCCCTCTCACCACCTCCCACTTTCACCTGCACAAGGTACTGTCTTCCCTGGATGTATAGTATTTTGGCTCCATTGAAGTACTGTGAGAACTCTTCAGCTGCTAGAGTAGCCGACATTACCACGACTCTTAGCCTGCGTCGCTGCTGCTCCACCCTCTGCCTCTGGGCCCCCTTCACTACTCCAAACAGAATGTCCGTGTGCACCGTACGCTCGTGTGCCTCGTCCAACACGACCACAGAGTACCTGGAGAGAAGGGCGCCCATGATGTGAGTTACATGAGCTCCAGAGATAGTCTCACCTCATGAGCAAAGGGTCAGAGAGAGCCTCTCTCAGTAGCATACCATCCGTCATGAACCTCAGCCTGGTCTCTGCACTGGAACAGTCATCAAACCTCACACAGTACCCAACCTGCATCGGGGGAACAACAGGTGCTAGAGAAGCTAATGCTGGACCAATTGTAATTCCTCCCCCACCTCCTCACCTCATTTCCCAATTCCGTCCTCCTTTCTTCAGCCACTCTCTTGGCGATGCTAACGGCTGCCACTCTCCGCGGCTGTGTCACAGCAATAGCACCCTTTCTAGGTAAACCTGCTTCAAGAAGATACTGGGGGGTGGAGGGGGGTGAGTGCGAGGATTGGACCATAGAGGGGGGTGGAGGGGGGTGAGTGCAAGGATTGGACCAATGTATAGAGGGGGGTGGAGGGGGGTGAGTGCAAGGATTGGACCAATGTATAGAGGGGGGTGGAGGGGGGTGAGTGCGAGGATTGGACCAATGTATAGAGGGGGGTGAGTGCGAGGATTGGACCAATGTATAGAGGGGGGTGGAGGGGGGTGAGTGCAAGGATTGAACCATAGAGGGGGGTGGAGGGGGGTGAGTGCAAGGATTGGACCAATGTATAGAGGGGGGTGAGTGCAAGGATTGGACCATAGGGTGAGTGTAGATATATGACATATCATATCTATATATCTGACCAAATTAGATGGGAACCTAGCGCAATTCATACGTGTGAATTAAGCTTGAGGCTCACCTTTTGCTCATACATGTCGTGTGCTAATCTACTCACCTGTGGTATCTGCGTGGTCTTCCCACTACCCGTCTCCCCCACCACTACACAGCAAGGGTTAGCCTTGATCTCCCTCAGCAGAGCACCCCGCGCCGGAAAGATGGGCAGAGAGCGACGCTGGGCCTGCAGATCGGCCATCCTGGTATTGTTCTTATTAATGCACACCCAGGGGCAGCTGCCTCCCCATTTCTCGCCTGTCCTTACTCCCGCCTGCCACTACCGTCGCATAGCGCCTGCCAGTGAATGATGCCGACAAACCAAATCTGCTATTCAGAGAAGTACCACGACGAAACGTATGAATACAGGTACTAATGAGTGGGGGCGGGGCTAATTTAGCTGCAGAGTACTGCATGTATGGATCTTCTGTATTCCCCCTCCTACGAGACATGTGATTCTGCCCAAGCATGTTGCTGCTACTGTGCCCAAGGGTCGTCTGATGAGTGAAGCCGAGTGGAGGAAGTTGGGTGTGCAGCAGTCCAGAGGGTGGGTCCATTACATGGTACACAAGCCAGGTGAGGGTGTGTGCCTTATAATGCAGTCATACAAGCCATTGTACATCAGGGGTTTTCAATCGAATGTGTACATAACCATGCTCCCCACCTTCCCTAATGCATGCAGAGGCACATTAACCCAGTGACTGGTTTCTCTCCTTACAGAGCCACATGTCTTGCTCTTCCGAAGGCCCAGACCAGCAGCCAGCAGGTACCAGTAACCAGACTGCCATTGAGCAGAGACTATAGTCAGAACAAGTTATGATGAAATATTGCACAAATAAGATTGACCTGCGTGTGACCATGACTTAAGTCCAGGGAGATGTATGTATAAAAGAACTCTGATTGAAACCGCCAGGCCTACTATCGTCCCACAACCTTCAGTACATGAGACTTGATGGCTGCCGTTGCTTTTTTGGTATTAGGGATGCGGAACCGTAGCTGGTGTGTGATCACAGCGTCCTCCCCACTTCCTGTCCCAAACTTGAAGGTAATGATGTCTGGATTCTTCTTCTTGGAGGTGATCTTTAGGATGGAGGTCAGCTGGTGTCGGTGTTTCAGCCTTGCCCACCCTGCCCGGTCAGAGAGCTCACGCAGTACCACCAGGGTCTCTGCTGTGAGCAGCAGGTGGCTGGGGAAGGAAGATTGTCAAATTATTATTACCCGCAAATCCTTAGCACATGGATGATGTGTGGGTACCTTGGGAATGCCTCTTGTGTTTCCCTCATCTCGATACAGGGGAAAGAGTAGAGCACGTCGGGGTTGGTGGAGAAGAGGCTGATGTTCACCATCTGGTTCCTATCTTCCTCTGAGCTAGAGGCACTTGGGGTCTCTGTGTGTGTGGGGGGAGGGTGATGGTCAATCCAGGGACAGTGTATCCTACTGCACATCACACACCATTCTC
Source organism: Agelas oroides (assembly GCA_949130485.1). Lineage (NCBI taxonomy): Eukaryota > Metazoa > Porifera > Demospongiae > Agelasida > Agelasidae > Agelas > Agelas oroides. Next base: position 103,792 of record OX422197.1, on the reverse strand, counting down.
CTCGTCTTCATCTGCAATGACAAACACATCAGCATGCACATTCCTGTACCGTTTGCTGGGACGGTCTGACTGGCTCACATGTCTAATGTGTGTGTGTGGGAGGACAAAAGACTGTAACTTTATTTATATCAAAGCATGGATTCAGAGCCCCGTTCTGTCCCACCCTTTTTCCTGCCTGAGACAAGCCCACTCCTGACTGACCTCTCTCGCTGCTTATGCGAATTCCAGAAGGTGACAATCTTTCCCTTCAACCGTTGTGACTTCTCCCAGAACCCGGCAGCCAGCTGGAGAGGGGGAGGGGTCATCACACCTCGTGCTAGCAATGAGATCAGACAGGACAACTGACTACCTTAGCTTGAAGCTTCCGCCGGTAGAGTGAAGAGGAGATTTCTGAGTCTGAATCTGACTGCAAGAGAGAGAGAGAGGAAAGAAATGGTTACATGGTGCCACTGGAAACTGTGAATCTCCCCCTCACAGTGTCACTCCTGGTGGTGACACAGCTGCTGTCTGAGTAAAACTGCTGGCACTTTGTGTGATCATAATCCTCAAGGACTTGCCCGACACGCCCTCCTAGGAGCGCCACCAGCTCTGGAGGGAAGCGCAGGACTCAATGCAGACACAGTGAGGGTTCGTCCGCTCATAAAGGCATACCTACCGAGGAATCCACCTCTTGCAAGGCTGACATAAGGGATCGACTTCTGCAGGAACTTGGCAATGACCATGTTAGCATACTGGTCTTCCTGCTCTCGTCCAGAGCCCAGAAAGCAGAGGTGTTCCCCTCCCTCCACTCCCGCACGCTTCACCCTCGCACAGAGTCGGTCAGCAGCCATTGAAAAATCATCCGGAGAAATTAGCAGCTATGTGGAAGGAAATATGCACAATTTCAACTGCTTACTAGATGGTGTAATCAGACAGTAGACAATCCAGTGTAACCAAGGTGTAATTCACCATCTAATAGAGTCTCTAAATTTCTTGGAAGCCTTGTTTTCAGACCACCAACAACTGCTTCAGTGGTCTTGGAACAACATGACACATGCTGCATGACCTTTGTCATGTAATTTCTGGGTAATCATGCTAATTTGGAATTGCTTATAGCACAAACTGATTCCTGGGAAAGCACAATTACTACAACACTGATGTGTGTGTGTGTGATAGGAGAGGAGTGTGTACCAGGTTAGCATCAAGGTGGAAAGTGCCAGGGAGGTGTCCACAGCTGAAATGTTCGACTGGCCGGCAGTCCACCACAAAGTAATGCATCCCTACAGCCTGAGGAGACAGACAAGATGACAGACAGTAAGACTACTGAGGGGAGCCAGCAGGGTGGAGTGCCATAGACCATTGACTGTTTCTACAGAGTGTGTAACTGCAGGTGTGCATGTATGGAGCCAGTGGTCCTTGACCTAAACCATCAGCTGGTGAGATGGTGTGTGCACGTACTTCACTTCCTCCCTCCATTTGGTTCACCTCCAGCACTTCAGAGAGGGAGACAGGGAGACAAAGAGCGTGGGAGATGTGCGTGGAATGTGAGGCCAGACTGCGACCACTGCCAAACAGTAAACTATGGTAGTCCTGTGTGTGTGTGTACACAATGTATACTTACACTGTGTGTGTGTGCATGGATATAGCTGTGAGCATTGTGTGCCATACTTTTCGGAAGGATTGGGGTGTTCTGGAGGCGTAGTACTGTGCCAGTGAAAAGAAGTCCTCTGTGTCATCTGCGCTGAGCTGACAGGGAAGGGTGGAGATGGTGCCACACAGCTCCTCCCCAGTCGCATCAGGATTCTCCATTATTAGCTCCCTGAGCAGTAGGTGTGTTACAACAACAGGTGCACATTCCACCTTCCATATATGGTCAACTAGTACTTAGTGGTTAAATGTATGGCCACATAGCCTACTAGTGAGCTCACTTGGCGTTGACAATCAGGACTAGGGCAAGGAAAAACACAAGAAATGGGTCCCTTGTGAGCAAGTAGTGGTCCCACATGACACACACCACTTCCAGTTCACATGGTGACACAAACAGACTGCGCACCTGGAGAAGGAGGGATGGAGACTAACTACCTAACATTCCTGGTGCTTTCTGTCCCCCCTCACAACTGACCCATGGCTGGAGGTATGCCTCGGGGGCCAGCCTCTTTGTGTCAAGGAAGGAGCAGAGTTCTGGGTCATGGTAGAGGAGAAGGAGGCGGAAGAGGTGGAAGGGACGACCACCTGCCTTGCAGTCCCTGCAGCAGAGAAGATGGGACGCTCATCTTATCACAGTATAATTGGGTCTTTCTGCACACATGACAAGCTTACCTGGGGATGTACTTGGCCATGATGGCGTAGAAGCAGTTGAAGAGATCAGTACGAGGTAGGGCAAGGGAGAGGAAGGGAAAGAGAAGCTCTGGCCAGCCACATTCTGGGGAGTAGCGCATGTTCCGGGACTTGCAGTAGAACGTAATCACCTGTTCCATGTCCAGTGCTGCCTGCTGGTGTCCACTCTCCTCCAGAGGCAGCTTTGCTGTGGCATAGGAAGATACACTTTCACCTTGGTCTGGTGCCTTGAATCAGATGCCCTACCTCCCTCCCTCCTCTCCCCTCTCCCAGTCACATCCCCTCTTACCAGCCTGTTGCAAGCACTGAGTGTGGATGGTTTCCTGGTTCTCACAGTCCAGGGGACCAGACCAGCTTCCAAGGGCATCTGGACGGCGGGAGACACCAAGGCACTCCTGTGGACGCATGTGTATGAGGATACAGAGACAGGAGGAACAGCAGTGTAACCTACATGGTGATTGTTTGTGAACAAAGAACTGCAGGAGCCAAAGCCACTGTTGTGATGACTATGTTCATGCAACATTCAGAAAAACTGGACACTAAACATATCAACTGTGTCACCTTCCATAGGTCAGCCCTGAGTCCTTCCGGCACCTTCCCCCCCTCGCATAGCCTCCGGATCACCTCCAGATCCTCATGTGAGGCCAGTGCCTCCCTCAGAGGATCCATCCTGGGGCACAATGCAAAGGGAAAGGGATTCCTTACCCATCCACTTGTGTTTGTAAAATTCATCACTACATAATTTCCTCAATAGTCGGTAAGAGAGTAGAATTATCAAGAGATCCGCATAATTTGAGCTTAGAACTTACTCAGTTTTTGGTGGCTTCTGATCTTCCTTCAGCTCATCTCTCCCCTTCTCATCTACCTCCTCGCTAATGCCATCCTCCAGCAAGAGCTGTTCTATCTCATGAATAAAGTCGTCGTTTTCATCCGCCATCACTGGCACCTAGCTCGATCGGGCAGGGACAAGTGTGCTTTTATTGGAAATAGGTAGTTATGACGTCACCTTATTAAGGTGTTGGTGGGCATTAAGTGGAATGTAAACACGTTATTCCCATAGAGACGGTGTGTGGAGCGACTGACTGATCATGAGCTCAACTTTGCGTGTTATCTCCCACCCCCGTGGACATATTGCCTCCTGTAATGGAGCTGTCAGTCTGGTGCAGGCTCGAGCAGAACGGTACCAGGACGCTCCCCAGGGTGGCAGGGAAGTGGCCATGCTGGTGGAGGCAAGAGGGGAGAGAGAGAGGGAGAAGAAGATAGAAGAGTTGGCGCACTTTCATTGTCGAGTGAAGGAGAGGGTGAGGAGGAAAGAGAAGGCCACAAGCCCAAGTGAGGTGGTGTGGTCTGAGTACAGTGTGCCCAGGCGAGCCACAAGTCTGGAGAAGGACAATGAAAAGGTGGACAAACTGTCACTTCATGTGTTGATCACATGTCCTTGTTTTAGCTTTGGATTGTTTATGAGCTTAGTGACATGCCCTGTCCTTCCCCAGCCTCCCACACCAGACGAGGTGACACCTGATGTTCATATTGTTGGTGGCTGTGCTGTACCACAAGGACACCCGTCCATAGTGCAAGCAGCAAGAAGAACTCTGCTAGCACAAAGTGCAGACAAACGTTCTAACGACTCTCAGTGTCTTGAAAGATCACACTGTGTCGATACACATGACCGTCATTTGAATGTTTCCTCTGAGGGTATGGAGTCAGCTGAGCAGACAGCATGCGTTGAGACTAGAGACCCCGATAGAGAACAACTGATGGACAGTGGCCACAAAGCAAAGAGAAGACCTAAACGTACAGCTAAGCTGTCTGCTCCTGGTCAGTTGGAGCATGCTCAGAGGCAGCAGGCTGGGGCTCAGTACCTGCTCTTCCGCCGCCTGTACTCTGACCTTGAGCGTGAGCAGGCAAGGCAGCGTAGCCAGTTGCTGGCCCACCAACAACGAGTGCAGCAGCTGAAGAGAGTAAAGGAGGGGGGGAGGCGGCTGGCAGAGGAGGAGATGAACACTCCTGATTCTTTCTCCGTGTTGAGCATGGAGGAGGGTGAGGAGCAGGAGAGGGCAGCAGAATGGGCAGAGCTAGTGGCACTGGAGGAGAGGCGTCACCAACTGCAGCGAGCCAGGGAGGGGGAGCGTTATGTGGCGGCACTGAGGGGGAGGCTGAAGGAGCGACTGGCCCAGCACCACTGTTCTCTCCCTCCGCTATGCTCCTGTGGAGCTACTATCTGGGACACGAACCCTGAGACGTGCGCCAACAACTGCGTGTTTTACAGAAACCCAAAAGGTGTCTGTCAGGATACTTGCATGCTGCTGTGTGTATGCCCTACTGCTAACATTTATGTTTTATTCTTCCAACAACTGCAGCATATGCAAAGGCACTGTCCAAGCTACTGCTCTCTTTGGAACACTAATAGTAGATGTTCAACACTGTGTTTGCTTTCACATTCAGCCTGTACATTCATCAGATCTACAATGTCTTTTCAAATGAAAACAAGTGCATGTAGTCTCACAGGCCAGACTCTAACTCTCCTCCCTGGTGAGAGTCTGGCCAGGCCTGGAGTGTTTGAGCTTGCTGTAGTCTGATTCCGAGATCGAGACTAACTGTAGCGCGGTACCGGGTATTTAGGCGAGCTCCACCCTTTTTTTGGCGGAAGCCGCACAGCTGCATAAGTGCAGCTAGTCTGGCGAGAACGATGCGTGTGCACTCTCGTCTTCTGGGCCACCTTCGACTGGACCAGAGTTACAGTCTGCTGAGCGGGAGGAGCGCCAGCGTGGTGCTGGAGTTCTTTAAGGCCCTAGACATCAGGGGAGAAATGGCGTTGGACGGTGAGAACCGTTATCACTGCTAGCTGTAGGCCCCGCAGTGACGCATGACCGACTGATTATATCTGCAGACATCCAGTTCTACGTGTTCATGCGCAGTGCAACCGACCTGAGTCGTGAGAAGATTTACGGCGTGTTTGACGTTCTGGACGTGGACCACTCCGGTCTGCTAGACTTTGACGAGTTCTACCTTCTTGTCTGCATCCTCATTGCAGTCAGGGTGAGCTTGGAGGGGAAGTCATTGGCGGAAGGGATGAGGGGGGGAAGGCATGGGGAGGAGTGGGGAGATTAGGGATGAGAGGGTAAGCAGCAAGAGTACTTGATTGTGCTCTTGCTTGGGTAGAAATTCTCATCAGTCAGGTTTAATACAGTAAGTGTGTAGCCAGGTGTACAGATGGTCAGCAAATTATCTCCTAGATCTTTTTGTATATATTGTCTCCTGTCCAGGACAATCAGGAGAAGCAGTTTATCTTCCGCCACTCCCGGTCTGTGTTTGAGCTTCTTGATGCAGACGGCAGCAACATTGTCTCGGCCGAGGAGTTTGAGAGCTTTGGCTTCCTCTTTAACTTTGAGGGAAGAGCTGTCCGACAGATCTTCCGTGAATTTGATGTGTCAGGAGACCAGGTATGAATAAAGCAGCTAATTTTGCATATATACATCAGTCCTGTGAGCCAGACATAGTTACGTCTTGCTGCTCTAAATAAAGGAAAAGGGAAGAAAATATGGTAGGCTGGCTATGTATGGAACTTCTCTCAAGTTGTTTTGTGTATATAGGAGCTGGACTACCAGGAGTTCAAGATGTTTGCCATGGCATGTATTGACCGGAAGAATGAGATTGAGCAGAAGAAAAGGCAGCAAGGGTTTGCTCGAGGTGAAGGACTTTGCAGCTGGTGTACCCAACAGTAATACATGTACCGCCCTGCTTGGACCTGACCCCCCCCCCCACTTCCTGGCCATCCCCTAGCTGCATGTCACTTCATTAATTCATCCCATGTAAGATCATGCATAATACTAGAATGTTTCTTCAACATTGTCATCAGTAAAATGAATGCATGAGTTGAGCAAGCAACAAAAGAAGCAAATGTGGGACTGTCATAATACCAAACTACACTGTCTGATAGCTGCTATTTTGTGGGGCATCAGTTCCACCATTTCCTTGCACACGGGCAGCTCTCTAGCAAACACACGCTCCACAATCTCCCTGTAGCTCTCATGATACTCCACCACCCAGCGATAGAGCAGCAGCGCCTCACTGAGGCTCGAGACCTGTTGGTGTGTGTGTGTGTACCGAGTCGTGAGGTCACCATGTACATGTAGTAAGATGTCATTCTCACGTCAGTCTCACCTGTGATGCTGGGTCAGGACTAATCAGCTTGGCGTGCAGACGAGCTGAGTACATCTTGGCACACAGCAGAGGCCTCACAAACTCCTCTGCTAGAGGATCAGGAATATTGCCTGAAGAGTCCAAAAATGTGGCAATGAACTTCTCATAATATTTGATGGCCGAGTGTATGAGCTTGTTGATCTTGCCAACAGCATGAGTTGAGGGGGAATCGCTGGCCAGCACAATCTTGTGGTCTGCCATTTCTGACGTGGTCTCAGCTAGTTCAAACATGAGCTGGCGGCACACACTGAGGTAGTGCTGAGGATTCAGCTCCTGGAGAATAGCACTCAGCATGTCCACCCTGCGCTTGTGCATGCGGCAGCTGAGAGCCTTGTCTGGCTGGAAGTATGCCACCAGTTTGAACAGCTGGGAATGATCCTGGAGAATGGAAACATATTCAGAGCAGTAGTCATCCACAGTGTAGAACTCCTTGGCCATATTCAGGTGTTTCTGTCCAAAGAGGAACACTGTCTTTGCACCGTCGTAGCTCTCCACCAGGTCACATGGCACTCCAGACTCAAGGTCTGCCACCTCCAGTGGATCAAACTGGAACAGACGGTGGGTGGAATGACCTTCATCCTCTTCCTCTCCCTCCATCTTCTCTCGCGACTTCCTCAGCAACCCAGTACAGTACTTAGTCCAGCAGCGGGAAATGTCAGCACTAGTTTGGTGTTTTTTCTCCTTCACCTCCTCCTCCTCCTCCTCCTCCTCCTCCTCCCTACTCGCATTCTCACACTGAGACAGTACACAGCTTGCAGCAGCCAGACAGTGCCGCGCCTGTGGAAATGCCTCTATACCCAGATAATATTGGGAGAGTGTTGCGCAGTTCAGACTCCACTCAATGTTATCAAACTCCTTTGTCTCCAGCTGTCTGCTCAGCGTCTCCCGGCAATACTGGGCGGAGACCTTGGCCTGGTTAAGGTTCCCATACACCTGCGCGAGGTAGAACAGGGTGTGTGTGTGCAGGCTCTCAAAGGCCTTCTCCCTCTCCCACTCTCCCACCACCTCCCCAGACAGCCACTCAGTCACAGTGAGGGGAGGAGGGAGGGCAATATGGGATTCGTGAACTGCTTTCGACTTGAGCAGAAACTCCAGAGCCTTCTGTTGCTCACTCCTGTTTCCCCATAGCACCCCCATCTGATTGTATGCCTGCACACTCAGTGATGCTGTCTTCACCTTACTCACCACCCCCTCCAACAGATGTAGACAGGCTGCAAATGCCTCCTCACCCAATCCCATCTCCTCTGTGTTCACATAGTTTAGCCCCAGTTGAAGCTGCACACATGCACACAGCATAGTAAAGTCCTCAAGGCCCTTCAGCTCAGGTGAACACGAGTCCAGTGCAGCCTTCACTCCCACCAGCAACTCTCTTGCAGCATACAGCGAGCGGTACGGCTCCTCTGGTGGATCAGACCTACTGTCCTCAGCTGTGAGCGTCAGTGCTTTACAGAAGTTATCTTTCACACTGTCTGCCACCCAAACATGGAGACTGGGGTGCAGTGCCATCCCTTGCGCAGTGTTGGCCATCAGCTACCTACTGGCTGGGGTGGCGAAAGTGTGTGGAGGCACTTTCATGCAATCTCTCCTTCCAGCCTTCCTCAGACTCCCGTACAGTGAAACTCTTGTACTGCAGATGGTCTTCTCCCACACCCTCCGGCAGGGGAAGCTCATAAAGGGGCACCTCGATGTCGACCACTGGCAGCCTGCAAGGGAAACCAAGAGCTGGGTTATGCAAGCTATCCAGCTATGTCAGTCTCACATTCATATGACGTATGCTGTATTCTTACTTGTCTTTTCTCCACTCTCTGTCTACAAGACGGTCGTCTAAAAGCCTCCCTTCTCGGTGAGCCGGCGACAACTTGCTGTCCATTGGGATTCTAATTAGTGCACACCAAAGGAACAAGGTCACGTGATAATAAAGTTGCGGTATGGCAGAAGCTGTTGCCAGCCCGAGTGCGCCTGTTCAGGTGGCCACTGTACAGGAAGAAACGGTCAGAACTGTTGTAGAGTAACCAATCAATTATCGGACACCCCACATTAAGTTATCGGACGGCTGCATAGCACGAATGGGAGTAACAACGGTGTCATAGTGTACAATGTCCCCCCGGACATTATTCACCGGTGAATATTGTCCCCCCTTGGTGAATACTGTCCCCCTCCCTGGACATTATTCACCGGTGAATATTGTCCCCCCTTGGTGAATACTGTCCCCCTCCCTGGACATTATTCACCGGTGAATAGTGTCCCCCCTTAGCTAGTCCCTCTTATACCCCATTATTTTTTATCCTTCCCTCAGCTGAGTCTAAAAATAAGATGATTGATGGGTTGAACCAGCGCGCTTCTTCAAGCGACACTTCTCTCCGTTCAACAACAGAATCACTGATAATTGGAGGTTAGGTAGAGTAAGGATAGCTGCAGCTGAAAACCAAGTTTGGTGGACAGTGCTGCCTCCCTCGCTTTATAGGACTTCGTCGTCCGTGGATCGGTAGTTTCGTCCGATGGTCGCAACCATTGGACACCGCCCTTTATTGGGGCATAGCGTCCACATTCACTGCTCTATAAAGCTCAAATTTGGGGTGCACGTAGCAGTTGCATCAACCTACCTACTGGATCAGAAACAAGGGCCGTTGTTACTCCCATTCGTGCTATGCAGCCGTCCGATAATGTGGGGTGTCCGATAATTGATCGGTTACTCTAGTTGTGTTATGAAGGGAGAGCTTAGCGTAGCTACATGTATGCTATAGGTATAGATACTACTTAGTCTCGTACCCACACCCCTTTGTGGGCACAAGACTAGATAGTACTAACCAGTGCATAGCGTTATGTATGTACATGTATTCAGTAGCTAGCCTATAGTCTCGGTGTGTGTTTTATAGTATGTACACCAGTAATGAACGGCCTGGGTACTCCCACACATACACATGGTACATGCAGCCGACTCTAGTTCTTCGTCTCCACAAGCCCAAGTCTCACAAGCGTGTGCAGTGGCAGGAAGGAGTGGTAGACAATGAAATGATGGGGAAAAAGAAATCCAAATGTGAGATATGCTGTGGTATTCAGGAAATGTGTAGGCCTTGGTAGATTATGCTCCAACTTCTACCATTATTCTATTCCCATTATTTTTACCTATTATTCTCAATTATGCTAACTGAATTTCACACTATTATTCTCAATTATGTTCACACGTTCGTATGTATATACAAAATGACAATCCAAAAGTGGTTACAGTTAGGCCTTTCTCGGTGATTGTATTGCTGAAAGTTGTGTGTAGTCCTCCCAAATTAAATTCTTGCTGTGAACAAAATTAAAATTTTTAATGGGATCTGATCAGGAAAATTGACCTATTATGCCAGCATAATTCTTGATGCTCAGAAGCACCTATTATTATGCTAGCATAATCTACCAAGGCCTAGAAATGTGTTTAATCCTCCCCTGTGGATGAATGTGCTTCACACGTGCACATCCCCTCTCTTCGTAGGCTGTTGTATCTACTCGAAACCCCACAAGTTTGGTGAGTCAGACACAGAGAGTGACAGTGATGATGAGGGGTGTTGCCATGAGCACCGTATTGCCCGCAGAAGAATCCCACACAAGAATCCTGAACCTCCACCTGAAACGTAGCATTGCAGTTTTTATCTCCTTGTTTGTTTAACGTGGTCCCATCATCAACCAACCATATGATGTCCTATCAGTTCAGAATTCTGTAAATATACATGTACATGAACAAGTATGTTCAGTTGCCAAAATTAGCAAGTTTTCTTCTTTTTTTTTTTTGCCATTTTTGGCAACTATTAGCATCCATATTAGAACTACTCTTGTCCAAATATTGCCATTTTTGGCAACTATTAGCATCCATATTAGAACTACTCTTGTCCAAATATTGCCATTTTTGGCAACTATTAGCATCCATATTAGAACTACTCTTGTCCAAATATTTGGCAATAATTTGACTCAAATATTTGGAGATGGAGCTGTCTGTCCCCGAGGTCCTCCCCTGGTCCCCCCGGGTGTTCCCACTGGGAGAAAAAGACCTAGATGCCTTACATAACCCTGTCCCGCCTCCTCCTCCACTCAGAATTACTCCTGTCCACCTCTCCTCTTCTTCCTCCTTCCCTGACATGACCACACTCAAATCGCGTACTCCACTCAGTTCCACCTCTCCTCTTGCTACGCCTCTCTCTACACCACCTTTCACACCCAGCAATGAACTACCTAGCCCCTCAGAATGGGTAGTGACTCACAACATGCACACTGTTACCAAGTGTACAAGCAGTTCTCAGGGTCCTGCTCCGCACCCGAACTATATTATACTCAAGCTTAGCAAAAAAGCTGGCCACCCTCCTCTTTATTGTAACACAGTTTTGTTCCCAGATGCATTCAGCTTTTCTAGCTCTGTACTCATGACTGTATGGAACATGCTATGCTCAAGTTATGTCTTGATTGTCCTAGTGTTCATATTAAACCATCGACTCTTCCCAACTGTAATGAAACTTGAACAATGATAGGCAGGCCAGTAATTATGACAGGAGGTGGCTTCACGGTGAAAAAACCAATTGTTACCATTTCAAGTTATCAACTAAAGTTCTGAAGTTAGACTGAAGGACGATCTTTATGAAATTTTTTGATATGAGTGTGCTATGGTGTCATTCATCCCAGCACAACCTGATGACAGATATTATGATTGGCCATATTAATACTTCTTGTGTTGTTTATGCATCAGTTTGATACACATTGTGGTTCCCAGTAGTCTCGTGCCCAGACCCCACCCAGCTC
>OX422197.1:0-87500 GCA_949130485.1 Agelas oroides | reverse complement strand
GTGTGTGCATGTGTGTGTGTATTGTGTGTGCATGTTTGTGACATTGTGTCAGGCTGTGTGTGTACATGTGTGTGTGTATTTGTGTGTGCATGTGTGTGATATTGTGTCAGGTGTACAGTTTGTGTGTTTGGGTGTACGCTTGTGTATGAGTGCATTGTTTGTGTGTGTGTGTGTGTGTGTGTGTGCATTGTGTGTGTGTACATTGTGTGTGTAGATCTGCCTTGACCACTCTTCATCATAGTTTCGCCTGTCGGGTCATTTCTCTAGCAGCCACTGAAACGTATCTGTACTCCAAGGTTACCATTCCCATTTTTTGAGCATTTGAAGGTGACTACTCCTCATATGAATGCAAGTGGGTGTTTGCATGTGCATGTATACCAGCCAGCCACACTAAAATAAATGTTGGGTACACTAAGTGGTGGTGTCAAAATCATGGTTGTGTCACATATAGTATCCATGTGACTCATGGATATTATCCATGTGAGTCGCGTAATGTGCACTTACGTCATGTCACGTGAGTCACGTCACGTACACCAACATCATGTCACGTGAGTCACGTCACGTACACAAACGTCATGTCGCGTGAGTCGCGTATTAATCATGTTATGTGCACTTGTCTGGTACATTAAGTTACACTAACCACCACCTAAAACTAACTAAGATAGTAACTGTGGCTGCATGGTTTGGCTGGTTAAAAACTCCCACTTGCATTCCTATGAGTATTTTTGTGACCTTCCATTTTTGAGCCTTAACAAGGAATGAGTAACTTTGGAGTGTGCATGTGTTTCAGTGGATGCTTTAGAAATGACCCGAAAGGCGAAACTATGTGACGAAGAGTGGTCAAGACGGATCTACACACACATTGTACACACACAATGCACACACACATACACATACACACAAACAATGCACTCATACACAAGCGTACACCCTAACACACAAACTGTACACCTGACACGATGTCACACACATGCACACACAAATACACACACACATGTACACACACAGCCTGACACAATGTCACAAACATGTACACACAATACACACACACACACATGCACACATACACATGTACATGCACACATGCATGCACACAACCTGACACAATGTCACACACACGCATGCATGTACCACACGTACACACTACACACGTTTGTCCAGTACATGTCAGTCCAGTACATGTCTGTCCAGTACCTGTCTGTCCAGTACATGTCAGTCCAGTACATGTCAGTCCAGTACATGTCAGTCCAGTACATGTCAGTCCAGTACATGTCTGTCCAGTACCTGTCAGTCCAGTACATGTCAGTCCAGTACATATCTGTCCAGTACCTGTCTGTCCAGTATATGTTCTTGTTAGGCTGGTAGTTCTGGGAATGTGTGCATGTCAGTGAGTGAGTAGTGAGTGGGTGCCTGGATGGGTGGGTGCCTGGGCGGGTGGAGGCCTGGGTGGGTAGGTTCCTGGGAGGGTGGATGCCTGGGTGGGTGGGAGCCTGGGTGGGTGGGTGCATAAGGGAGTGAGTGAGGGTGTGAGAGAGTGCATGGCTTGGTTTGGAGGTTTGGGTGTGTGTTCTCTTGTAAGTAAGAGGTACGTCCATGAGTTTTTCTCCACCCATTTTTGTCCGTGGGATTTTCTCCGTGGGTTTAAGGGGTGGCCCAAGGACATGGTAGTGGATAGTGTGAGCTTGCAGGGTTCCTCCCTGGAGATGGGCCTGCCTGCTGGGTCCTCGCTGGGACCTTAGCCATCCACCGAACAGGAGAGATCCTACTCGCCAGCTCAAACCTGGTACTGTGGCTCCAAGGTGCGGTAAGGACAATTAATGGCAGTGGATAGTGCAAGCTTGCAGGGTTCCTCCTTGGAGATGGGCCTGCCTGCTGGGTGCTCGCTGGGACCTTAGTCATCCACCAAACAGGAGAGATCCTACTCGCCAGCTCGAACCTGGTACTGTGGCTCCAAGGTGCGGTGAGGACTTGTGACGGCAGCCTTGAGTTCGGAGCGCTAGCCTGGCCCACAGCACTGGTGCCCTCCCTCACCTCCCGGGGGTTGGCACAGAGGAGGCTCCACCATCCGCCTACTCCCTTGCTTCTAGGTAGTCGATCGATTTTGATGAAAAGACGAAAAAAAAAAAAGAATTGCTGTGACCTGATTTCCGATATGAGTGCTGTGACTTAAATCGATCCCAATTTGTTGTGACTTGATTCGATCCCGATTTGATTCCTGATGAACGAAAAGACGAAGAAAAAAAAGAAAGAAAGAAAAAGGGAAAAAAAAGATGTGCTGTGACTTGATTCGATCCTGTTTTGCTGTGACTTGATTTCCGATTTACGATGAACTTACAAAAGAAGAAAATCGCACTAAAAAGACATGTTGTGGAGAGAAAGACTTGATTCGATAACGGATGGAACTTTTGTGTCTGTGAGTTTGTTTGTTCAAGTCACTGTACTCCAATCTGTTATCTGTTATGTCTGTAAGCCACTGTATGTCTCTTTTGTAACCCCTTCTCTCTCTCTCTCTCTTTGTATCTCATAATCTCCTTCTCTCTCAATCTCTCTTATTTGCTGCCAACCATATATTATGTATTATGCATTTTGTGAAAAAGAGAAAAGATGGGGCAAAAAAAGAAGAAGCTAACCTTGAGCCATTCCTGGTCCCAACCACTTACTAGCATTTTTATTTTCACTGTAATGCTATTCATAGGACACAATCTTTTGAATGTAGGCCATTGTATTTTTTACTCCTCTTTGTAAGCATATTGAAAAAAAAATCACCATCATACCTCTCATGTTGCTGTCATGCTGTCTACCTCTGGACGGACATCTCGCAACTGACTCTTCTGATCCGAATTCTCACTGGTTGCAGTCGTTGATCACGTATGATGCTGATCCGGTCCTGAATGTTCCAGAGGTACGAAACAGTTGCTGGTCGATATGTTATGGAGATTCTTACTGCTTTGTGCTACTGATTGTCGTCCGATCCGAGTTCTCACTGGGTGCAGTCACATATACTGCCGATCATGTTCGAAATGTTCCAGACGTTACAGTTGCCGGTTGTCACTTGCTCAGACGTGTTCTGGAGTCTGTTGCTGCCTTTGTGATCTGAAGAACTGAGTTGTGTGCTCACTTACTTCCCAAAGTTGCTGATGTCTCGACATCCCATATCTCTCTCTTTCTCACCACTAGTCTTACCTGTTGAGCACCTGACCAAGGAACCAAAATGCTTTCTAGTTTGCAGCAGCAGAGCAACTGAAACTTAATGGCGATCGAAACCAAAACGACTCGAGTGAACTCACGCCCATTGATACCAGCTGTGACAGCTTTGTATCGTACTGACAGCATTTCATACGGAAAAAAAAAATCATCTCATCTCACTATCTCATACTGAAAAAAAAAATCACCCCCTTCATCCCACTATCTCATTCACCATCTCATTCATTCCCTCACAATCACCATTGTTTGCATTGTGGTTGAGTGTTTACCAGGCTCTGGCGATAGGCTCTGGCTAAAAGAATAGAAGAGAAGCCCCCAATATTAATCATTTTGAAAAAAAAAATCGGTGAACCATTCACGTGAAGCATGCGCACTTCTGCATGAGTTGCAAGACTCAGAGAGAAGGAGCTGTTGAGGAGAAGCGGAAGTCTTCTAAGACTAGGTGAGTAGTACTCTACTAGCTATGCAGGGTCATTTTGCAAATTGTTCATTGCTAGTCTTTTCTCTTCCTCAGGTGTGTTCCAGATCATCAAGCCCACACCTGTGCTGCGTTAGCAAGAGCTACAACATCATGCCCTACCTCACCAGTTGTCCTGCAAGAGATCCCAGTTCTCACAAGTCATCCTGCAGGAGTTTCCACATCCTACACTACCTCACCGGTTGTCCGACAAGAGTTCCCACATCCTACACTACCTCACCGGTCGTCCGACAAGAGCTCCCACATCCTACACTACCTCACCGGTCGTCTTACAAGAGTTCCCACGTCCTACACTCGTCCTACAAGAGTTACTACATCCTGCACTACCTCACCAGTCGTCCGACAAGAGCTCCCACATCCTGCACTACCTCACCGGTCGTCCGACAAGAGCTCCCACATCCTACACTACCTCACCAGTCGTCCTACAAGCGTTCCCACGTACTACACTACCTCACCAGTCGTCCTACAAGAGTTACTACATCCTGCACTGCCTTGCTGGTTGAGTCTCACTGTGATCAGAAGAACGTGTGTGATCCAAAGAGCTACTGTATTTGTGAACTGCTGTGTCTGTGATCATTTTGAAAACATATGAATGTTAACATGCACACATCTGCATGTGTTGCATGCATGCACCCTTTACATTGGATGGCCTGTCATTCTACAGGGACATGTTTCACTGTGTAATGATTGTCACTGTTGCTGCATGTGTGGTTAGTTAAGCATCTTGTTAGTTATGTCCAGACTGGAGAGGGGTGGTAACACTTGGAGCTGCTGAGACTTGGGGAGGATCTGAAGACTTCTGTGACTTAATTGGTGAGTAGTACTCCATTAGCTATGCACGGTCAGTTTGCAAATTGTTCATTGCTAGTCTTTTCTTCCTCAGGTGCATATTCCAGATCAGCCGTGTAAGCCCCCACCTACGCCCCATTACCAAGAGTTCCCACATCCTACACTACCTCACCAGTTGTCCTGGAAGAAGTCCCAGTCCTACACTACCTCACCAGCTGTCCTGCAAGCACTCCCAGTCCTACACTACCTTACCAGCTGTCATGCAAGCACTCCCAGTCCTACACTACCTCACCAGCTGTCATGGAAGCACTCCCAGTCCTACACTACGTCATCAGTTGTCCTGGAAGCTCACTCTTTGGAGGAGCTGGGCAGTTCAACATATATTACATGACCAGACCAGAGTGACAGCTATGTGCTCAAAAGTTGATACTTCAGAAGCTGCAAGCCAGGTTTGTACATCTATTACATTCACCCCACTCTGCCTCTCTCAGAAATTATACTGTGATCCTCAGAGCTCTCACGGAAAAAACCTAGTGCACACCCAAGGAACCCAGTACTGCAGAAGAGGGGTGGTATTCATTATTCTTGCAGCTCAATATTGATGTCCTACATGTGGACAAACCTGCATGGATCTACGAATGAAGAAGTACAAGAAATGATGAATGGTGGACTGTTTGTCAGCATTAGAGGAGCATGTCATGAGTCACTGTCACGACAGAGCTTAGGAGGATGCGACAGTTGTGGATGCATGCTACCCCACGTCTCTACCAGCGCCGTGCACTTGAGACACATCCACCAGGTACACCGACAACTTGACCCACGTCACTTGAGACACATCCACCAGGTACACCGACAACTCGACTCACGTCTCTACCAGTGCCGTGAACTTGAGACACATCCAAGACACAAAAGAGAAGACAAAGAGAAGATCAGACAAACTGAAGAAACTGTATAAGTATTAGCTTAGGGTCCATAACAGCATGATTGTGTGTATGACATGACATGGAAGGGTGGTGACTGCCTGAGAGTGTCTCAGGCAGTCACCTACCTCCCATGTCATGTCCACACACTCACAGGCAGTCACATACCTCCCATGTCATGTGTGGATATGACATGGGAGGTAGGTGACTGCCTGGGAGACACACAGACACACAGGACAACTACTGTAACCCAGGTTAATGAGCAGGCAAATGCTGGACTCCAACAGATTCGAGGACAACTGGCATATATTAATTTTATGTTCACTGTTTCTTTGTTCTTAAACATGGACAAGAGAAAGAAGATAGATATATCAACTGTTATCTATGTAGTGTACAAATATAGACTGTAACCTTATGTAGCTAATGCTAAACGCACGATGTCATGTTTGTTTTGCTTGCACTTGTTTTATGTTCAGGGTCAACTTATTGCCAAAAGTGGCAATCTTTAGGCATGCTATTACCCATACCAAACTGTTGCCAATATTTGGAGAAGCTGTCCCCTATATAGAAAGCCAATCAAATTATTGGCGTGAGAGTCCGGCCTGCGAGACTAACTTGGACAAGTGTAGTTCTAAATTATACAGATGCCAAAATGCCAAAAAAAAAACAAACAAACAAAACAAAACAAAAAACAAAAAAAAGGAGAGAAGTGGCCAATATTGGCAACTGAACATAGCTCACATGAAGGTAAGTCTCTTATACTAGAAAATGTAGTTATGGGGGCGAGCCTGAGCACATGAACAGACTAAGCTTCACGTTGAAATGATGAGCTGAATCGCTAGCGTTTACGAGTACCGTGTATGCACGACCCTTACCTGAAGCAATCTCAATCCCGCGTGTATAACTACTTGTACGGTCTGCGAGCAGTCTGCTGTTGATGGTCGGTCCGTAGCTGCTTAGTATTAAATGTAAGTGCTTGCTAGGGTACAGCGCCATTGATAGCGCTCGTGGCCATATACCGAAATGCGTATTTTAAATAGTCCTCGTGCGCTTAGTAGGTAGCCTCTACTGCCAGGGTGCAGCGTTGGCAACCGTAGCGGAGACAGCTCAAGTTTAAGCACGCACGGCACCTTCTTGTTTGTCACACACATTTCACTACGCAGTACAGTCCCCGCTAGTGTAGGGCTAGCCTCGTTCCCATGCTCACGTGAGCCTGGGAACGAGGCTAGTGTACTCAGGTTTGGCCTAATTACACATATGATGATTTTTATGTTGTCTTTCTCCTCTTGGCTGTCCGCTGGGCTTTCCCAATCTCCCGATAGAACTTGTGTTTCAGTTCCCTCATCTTTGGCGCTCTCTTACTCTCCTCCTTCTCCCTCTGAGCAACATGGGCCTTGTGTTTCTCTTCCTGCTGCAGTCGGCGCCGCCGAGCCTTCTCTTGGTGACGAGTTGCCAGCTGCTGCATCAGGGCTAGCACCCTCCGCTCCTCAGGCTCGAGCACCACTGCACGCTTGGAAGCAAGGCTCCTCCCTTGCCGCTTCTCTCTCAGTTTGGGCTTTGACTTGAATGGTAGCTGTCTTTGTAGAGCTGTAGGGACCCTGAGAGGATTAAAGTGACGTGCCTCCCGGTCTATGGGTCTGTAGAGGGAGTTTGCATTCACTGGTGGCCTTTTCCCCATCTCGTGCCTGATCTGGCCAACAGTGCGCATGCCAGTCCAAGTAGTCTTGTCTCTCAGGAGCAGAGAGGTGACAGGATTGTAGTACTGTGGTACAGCCACAGGGTACCAGGTCCGCACAAAGACAAGGTCACTCATGAGGATGCGATCTTCAAAGGTGGCACGAAACGCTCCTTCTGGTGCCCTCAGAGCTTTCTTCATCTGAAAGATGAGAGCATGCTATCACAGCTAGTTCATGAGCATAGCAACATCACCATGCAGACTAACAGACATATCAGTTTGTCAGTGTAGCAGCTCATCTTCCCACTGAATCTCTTATATAGCAAGTGTATGAAAATGGAAGAGTGGCACCCTCCCTCCCCCTGAAGTCCACAGACTACTAATAGACATGACCTGCCTTACCTGGCCTCGTATTCCACTGACAGTGCGAAGTGCAGCGCCTTCAAACTTAGCACACTCGAGTGCAGAGTTGAACATGCCCTTGATGAATGCAGTGTTCTTGAAGATCTTGTAGGGAGCTCCTGTCAGTTTGAGTTTCTTCACAACAGCCGATGACTTATCAACATCTAGTACCACACCTGTAGCTGTGATACGAAAGTTGGCCTGTATGCGTGTGTGTGTGATTGTGTGTATGTGTGTGTGTGTGTGTGTGTGTAGTGGGAGGAAGGGAGAGGGGGAGGAGGGACAGAGGCTCTACTAGTTGTGTGCACTAAGAGAGGACCACTGGCTGAACCTACTGGGACGGTGGTAACTGACTGCACTGCAAGGACTCCAGTGCCAGGGGAAGCAGCTGGACCTGTGAGAGGTAAAATGCTAGTCACATCACCGCAGCTTAACAATTTAGCCTGTAGCATTACATTAAGTAGTCCTCACCATAGAGTGTGGCTGTGCAGTGCATGTGTTGTGGGGTGTACTTGATCATCCTCTGCCTCCCATTGTGGTCCTCTGTGGAGTACACAGGCAGCGACTGGAACCTCTGCCAGCCCACTGACAGGACAAGAGGGTCTCGAGACTTGAGCACCCGACTGTACCAGCGGTGCTTCTTCAGTCTCACCCTCACGTATCCTAGCCTCCCCTCTCCCACCTGCACCCCTCCCACCACCACAGGGTAGCAGGGGTCAAAGTGCAAGATGAACTCACAAGGCACTCCTGCATTAGAGGGCAACAAAAAACGCGGTCATCGTGCTGTTACGGTTTAGGTGATGCACTCAGACCTTTCAACTCCATTCTGACGTAGTTCCCTGGCACAACTCCCTCATACTGCACTCTGGTCTGAGTATCAAGATCTTGGAACTCAGCTCGATTCACTTCTGCCTGCTCTAAAGCTTTGCTTTTCAGGTCCTCCAAGTACCCTCCTCCCCCTTCCTCTGCATCATACTCCTCGTCAAAAGCAGCTTTCAACTTCATCTTCTGCTTAAGTCGTACCCCCTCCTCCTTCTCCTCCCCTCCTCCCTCATTCCTCTCCCCCGTCTCCAGATCCTCAAAGTCACCATACACCTCATCTTCCTCAAGCAAGGTCCTCGCATCCTCTGCCCCCCACCCACCTGTCACAAACAGACATTTGACAGCAGAGATGGTTTCAGCATCTGTCCAATCAGAGGTGGTGACCCCTCTCCGCACCAGAGAGCTGTCCTCTACGTGGTAGACCGAAGCAGCAGACCGTTGAGAGACCTTGAACAGTCCAGCAAGTTCCTCCTCCAGCTCCTCCTTCCTCTCTCTCAATACATCTCTCCTGCCACTTCCCAGAGGTGTGCCCGAGTAGATCAGACTGTGCAGCTGGGCACTGCTGGACCTTCGCCTCCCGAACGCTTCTGCTGCCCTCTCCACCAGCCCCTCCTTCCATCTCACAGTACCTTCCTCTCCCTCCTTTTCGTCACTGGATGAATAACTGTTCTCTTCACTCTTGTTCCCAGTACTCTTCTGCCTCTTACTAGAATGCCATGTCTCATCTACTGCCTCCTCTAACACAAAACCCTCCTCCTCACTGTCCCACTCCATCTCCTCCTCCTCCCCCTCCTCCTCTTCCTCCTCCTCTCCCTCTTCAGCCTCCTCATCTAGAAAGCCTCTAGATAAGGACTCACCAGACTCTTCACTACCCTCCTCTTCCTCATTCTCAGTGTCTTCTCCTTCACTCTCACTGCTACTGCTTGAACTTTGTCTCTGCTTCCTAGCCCTCTGTTTGCTGTAAGCCAACAGTCTCCAGCCCTCCTCCTTCTTCATCTCCTCTTCCTCCTCCTCTTCCTCTTTCTCTTCTTCCTCTTCCTCCCCCTCCTCCTCCTCCTCCGCCTGCTCCTCCTCTTCCTCCTCCTCCTCCTCCTCCTCCCCTTCCTCACCATCACTAAACACCAACAGCCTCTTCTCCCCGTCCACCTTCTCACTAAGGGTAAAGAAAAGCAATACACTCTAACTGTGGTGGACTGGGAAATGCCTGCAGAATGGTGTCACACCCACTTACCTCATGTTGATGTCTTCTGGCAGGAGAGGTACTGCACCCTGCAGCCATGGTAGAAGGTAACACAATCCAGTACACCAGATTGGGTGTGGGTCGACCTTACCTTGAAAATGGCAACCTCTGCTTGCTGCATCTTGGTGTCCAGAGGGTGTCTGGCTTCCATCAGTGACGAGACCAGCTCATTAGTACCCTCGTGGGCGTGGCTTCCCTCTAGATCAATGTACACTGCATCCTATATAGGAAAGAAGTGCCTGAACATCACAATGCCAGTTGCTACCATTGTTAAGTAGTACCTTATCGTACACAATGCCCCCCACACCAGCCATCGGGGCATAGATCAGCTTTTCCTTCTCGTTGAGGGAGCGCTTCTTTAGCTTCTCTGGCAGGGGACAGGGATCAGGCAGGAGGGTCACACTGCTCAGCGTCAAGTCCCCACAGCCTGTAAAGAGGGCACATCAAATTAATGGTAAGTAGCACAGCGGGTAGTAACACCACCTCCCCAGAGCTCCCGCTTCAGTGAGCAACCTGCTCACACGTACCAGGGATGTGCACAGAAGAGCCAGGAAGAAGGTTGGTCCCACGCACATAGCCATACAGGGAGATAGTGCGGTCACACTTTGGATTCCTGCGGACTTCCTCGGGGTTTGTGAGGTCCTCCATGCGGTCCGCCACTACATAGGGATGAGCAGAACGCCAGTCCAGAGGATGAAACTTCATCACGGATATGAACCGAGCCAGATTGTTGATCTCAGCCCTGGGGTACTGCCCATGGATTAGCCCTGACAGGTAAAACAGCTTCGCACCCTGCGAAGGAAACAGGACAACACTAGGGTATACAATAGAGACAACTGAAAGGACTTGCTATATCTTCCCCCCCCCCCCCCCCCCCCCCCAAGGTCTATGGCCCCCCTCAGTCTATGCCCCCCCCCCTCCCTCAGTCAATGGCCCCCTCAGTCAATGGCCCCCTCTCAGTCCATAGCCCCCCTCAGTCAATGCCCCCCCCCCAGGTCTATGCCCCCCTCAGTCCATAGCCCCCCTCAGTCCACAGGCCCCCTCAGTCTATTCCTCTCTACTGGTACCTGATATATTTCAGTCCAGAATCTCTGTTTGAGGCTCTTCTTGGTCCTGCGTTGTGTCCGGCTGGTGCGCAGGAGGTCCAAGTGTGTGAGGACACCCATCACCCGAGGGAAGCCATGAACCTGCAGCACATTCAGGAACTCAAATGTCTCCATCTCAAACCCGAAGCTGGCGTCCACCAGCAACAGTACCTGCAGAACATGTGTGTGTATGTGGGGGGGGGAGGGGGGGGGGGGGGGTGACTCACTTCCTGTCTGGTTCACATACTGAACTGCAGGACTTACCAAGTCAGCAATCTTGGCCACATCAATCATGATGTTCAAATCATTGCCACACTCGATCAGAGTCAGTCGACGTTTCTTCCCTATACATCAGTAACACAACAGGTCTGACCTTCTGTTGCTTCTTCACAGTTCTGTGTCATCCTACTACACTCCTGCTACAAACACAGTCAACACAACAACAGCACATACCTGACACTACGGTGATTGGTCCCTGCACGTCTGAGAGGCTTTGTTTCGTGTAATGCCTCACAAGGCAGCGTATGAGAGTGCTCTTACCAACCTTTCCTGGTCCCACTACTGCCACACACACAGGCGGAGGCTCTGGGGGGGTGTGGTCCACGGCTGGAAGATGGTCCCGCTTGGCCGCCCGGTCAAGGTTTCTCCTCACTGCCCGTGCTGCCCGCACGGCTGACTTAAAGGTGAAGGCCTTGGGATTCTCTGCTTTGCCTCCGTCCTTTGCCTTCTTCTTGCGCTCTGCCTTACGGCCAGCTTGCTTCTTGCGGTGAGCCTTTCCCTTCACCTGCAGTCAATCAGAGCATCAGAGCAGGTTTATCATCTCCAGTACTGATTAGAACTGACAAACCAAAGTTTACCTCGTCCTCCATTGCAAGAACAGTTCTCACACTGCACAGCACTCACCGCTAACGTTATAACCACGTGGCTGGATAGTTTCCGGAGCTGCACATGTTGAATATCCGGAATTGTTTTGGATGACGTCACCTAGCAACCGTTTGTTGCACTTTTGCGCTTTATTTAGAATCTCCTGCTCTCTCTCGAGCAAACTCGATCAACCCGATTACTTCCAGGGATGTCGGAGGAGGCGGCCGAGGAGAAGGCCGTAACGTCTCTGGACGAGCAGACCACTGACTATGAGACTGACAGACCCCCGACCGGGGCCAGGTAAGTCGGTCTCCTTATGCATGCAGTCACCATGCATAGACAGAATAACTGGTGTATGGCTGTGCCTAATCTGCTATACCAAGTGTTACATGCAAGGATCTGACCATGTGATGTTATACCGAAGTGAAGTGTAGTCTTGTGTGCCCAGACCCTGGGATCTGGCCACGTGAGACTAAGCCAAGTGTACTCTCCCCCTGTGCAGTGATCTGTCCGGGGTCGTTGCAGACAATGAGGGCTCATCTTCTGAGCAAGCTGAGGGGAGCCAGCGAAATGATGAAGAGGGAGAGGAGAGGGGAGAAATGGGAGTGGGAACACAAGAGAAGGTACAGCTACCAGAGGAATTGTAAGAGAAGGGATCGCTATTCTTCTTGTGTGGTCTCACAGGCAGCGACACTAGTGGAAGGAGGAAGTGAGGGTGAGGAGGGTGCCAAGAAGGAAGGAGATGGAGAGGAGGGGGGGACAGCTGAAGATCCAGCTGAGAGTGCAGAGGAGGGTGCCAAGAAGGAAGAGGGGGAGACAGCTGAGAGTGCAGAGGAGGGTGCCAAGAAGAAAGGAGATGGAGAGGAGGGGGGGACAGCTGAAGATCAAGCTGAGAGTGCAGAGGAGGGTGCCAAGAGAGATGAAGTGGAGGAGGAAGAGGAGGAGGAGGAGCGTGTGATTAGCTATGACTATGAAGAGATGAAGTCTAAGCCAGAGATTGTCAGCCTCACGGCTGGAAGCATGCTGGAGCTGCAGTATCCTGCTTGTGTCACTACTCTCCTCTCCCCTTTCTCTCTCTTCCTCTCCCCTTTCTCTCTCTTCCTCTCCCCTTTCTCTCTCTCCTCCCCCCTCCCCCCCCCACCCGTCCATTTCTGTTGGTATTCTTGACCTCCACCAGCTACTCATTTGGCTATGAGTGTCAGAAGCATTCCAACCTGGTGGTGTTGGCAAAGGAGGTAGTTGCATATGCAGCAGGCAATCTCCTCGTGCTGCTGGACCTACACTCCCAGGAACAGGCATATCGTAGGACTCTTAGCGGAGGGGGCATCGGAGCCATCGCTGTGAGTGTGTGATGGTGTGAATAACTGATAGTGTGTGATATGTGTGGCTGTCTTCCTGTACAGGTCCACCCCAGCCGTAGCTACCTTGCAGTGGGGGAGAAAGGCCAGCAGCCGGTGATTGCCGTCTACACCTACCCAGAACTGAGGCTGCACAGGGTGCTCCGAGGTGAGGGCCTACCGGGGGTGGAGGGAGATGTATAGCTCCATGTCACACTACTGGAGCACTATCCCCCCTCCTCTCCCCCTTCTCTTCCCCAGGGGGTACGGAGGCAGTGTATAGCCATCTGGACTTTGCTCCTGGGGAGGGCCGGTTGATGGCCTCAGTTGGGGCCAGCCCAGACTTTATGCTCACTGTGTGGGACTGGGAGAGGGAGAACATTGTGTTACGTAGTAAAGCATTCTCTCAGGACATCTACCGTGTGACCTTTTCACCGGAGAACCCTGGCCAGCTCACCACCTCCGGCACCGGACACATCCGGTACACATGACGCTAAGTGTAGCAATTTAGACAAGTGGGAGAGGTGCACAAGGATCAGAACAAAAGCCAGTTTAATGTAGAATGTTGCTCCCTTAGACCTTAATTTGATGTTACATTTGTATAGGTTCTGGAAGATGGCCACAACCTTCACCGGCCTGAAACTTCAGGGCCAGCTTGGCAAGTTTGGACGCACGGAACTCTCAGATATTGCAGGTTGGTGGGACTCTAAGGAGAGGTAGACCTTCATCTCATTAGTAACGGACTTATCACAATGTGTTCAGCGTATGTGGAGCTGCCAGATGGCAAGGTGCTGTCTGGGACAGAGTGGGGCAACCTGCTGCTGTGGGACGGAGGGTTCATCAAGGTTGAAATCAGCAGGAAGGGAAAGAAGAACTGCCACAATGTAAGTTCACATGACACCAGTTTATAAGCTTCTGTATGAATCTCTCTCGGTGGTTGTCCTCAGGGTGTTATCGAGGCTGTGTATCTGGACGAGGGGGAGCTGATATCAGCAGGAATGGATGGTTTTGTCAGGGTAGGTACCAGCATTCTGTATGGTTGTCTGGCTGTGTGACCGTGATGTTGTGCCTTAGGTATGGGACTTTGAGACCATTGACAATGCAGACATTACGGAGGAGAGTGCTACCTTTGAAATGGACCCGCTCAGTGAAATCAAGGTTTGTGCCTCTCACGTCAGTCATATAGACTGAGGTATGCACGCACCACCTCTGCTTTGCAGGTGGGAAACGAGGTGAGTGTCAAGTCCCTGGCCCGCAGCGTGGATCCAGACACGCCCACACTCTGGTACGCCCAGGATGCAGGAGGGGCCATCTGGAAGATTGACATTGCAGTGTCTCACACGGTAATGTGTGTACATGTGTGTTGCTTGTTGTGAAAATTGATATCCCCCCTCCTCCTCCTCCTCCTCCTCTCCCTTCCTCTCTCCTCTTCATCTCTCCTCTGTAGCGCAAAGCTCCTGTGAAGCTGGTCAGTTTCCACAGCGGGGAGGTGATGGGATTGGCCTGTTCCCCAGTGGCCCACCAGGCTGCCTCCATTGCACAGGATGGTAGGACCGTGACACAGACCGTGTTCCCCTAATGGTGTGTGTGTGTGCCCTCATGTGAAGCTCCCCCCTCCCCAGGTTCAGTGCGAGTGTATGACCTGCCTGCCCGGCAGCTCCTTTGCCACAGTCGGTTTGCCTCTGGGGGGTCTTCTCTGCTGTGGGCGCCACTAGAAGTAGACCCATCTGGCTCTACTCTTCTGGCCGGCTTCCAGGATGGTGTCCTCAGGTGTGCATATTGGAGGGTGGTGGCGGGGAAGGTGTGGGGGGAACATGTGCTTGTGTGTGTGATCAGATGTGAAATGTATGGGGAAGGTTGGGGTGGGAGTACTTGTCTGTGTGATCAAAGATACTTTCCCACTGTGTACAGGGTGCTGCAGCTGGAGGAGTGTGAGCGGCGGCACCAGAAGGGGGATCCCGGGTACCAGCTGGTACTGCTGCATGTCTGCAAGCCTCACTCCACTGCTGTATCCAGCCTGGCTGTCAACTCTGCAGGAGAAGTGCTTGCATGTGGGGTGAGCCCCAACATGAGTATAACCCTTTCATTAGCTACATATTCTACTACTTTCCACACTCTTTCCTCCCTGTACAGGGCAGAGACAGTACTGTGTTTTTTCTGAACATCCGTGCGGGTTATGAGCCCATTGGCTTTGTCCGCACCCCTGCTCCTGTGACGACAGTCCAGTGGTCTTCCAAGAAGGAGGTCAGTCAGCCAAAACTCCCACAGTCTGCCCACACTGCTCTCTAGTTAGCTAGCTCTCTCACTCTGTGTCCTACGGAATTGCTGTACCTTTTGACTCCCCAGGCGTGTCTGCTTGTGTGCTGTGAGGATGGTAGTATGTTGGAAGTGGGAGCACCAGTGAAAGAAGAGGTGGACACCTCTCAGAGCTACTGCTTCAACCCCACCAGATACGCCCACCGAACATTCTCCTCCATCAAGGACAGACTGAGGGTAAGCCCCTGCTGTTAGCGAGCACTACATTGACTCATCACCTACAATCAAGTCTTGGTAGCACTACAGTGTACCACTTTATGGAAGTATTTCACTGTTGCAGAGGGAGGAGGAGGAGACACGCCGTGCTGCAGAGCTTGAGAGGAAGAGAAAAGAGAGGGAGGCAACAAAGCAGCGAAGGAGGGAGCAACTCGGAGAGGACTATGTGTCTGAAGAGGAGGAGGAAGAGCAGGAGGAGGTGGAGGAGGAAGAGGGTGGGGGAGAAGTGGAGGAGGTGAAGCTCCCGAAAGGCCCAAGCCCCATCCTGAGTGCCTTCTACTGCAGCCAGGACAGTAGAGAGTTCTGGGTGTCCATGGTTAGTGTGTCAGTTGATGGCAGAGCTATGCCCAGAGTGTTGATATATCCTCTGTGCTGCAGGGTGGGTATGATGCTGGCTACCTCTACCGATGCTCCATGGAGGGGGCCGGGACGCAGGGGGAGGGTTACGAGGCTCCCCACACCCTCCCAGTGCCAGCATTCAGCGGAGAAGACCTGCCTATCCATGCACTGACATTCAGGTAAGCTGCAGATCAGACGGTGGTTGTCTGGGATTGATATCTTATCTTCAATAACTGACAACTTTACCCCTAGCTTATCACCATTCACTTACATGTGTTACAAAACTCTATCATCGCTAACTTATCATAACTTATTTCTTTGTTTTGTGTATCTGCCTCCGCCTCTAGCTCTTCTGGTGACTATTTGCTGACGGGAGCCTCTAATGGCTGTGTGAGGGTGCATCCCCTCCCCCACCCTCACTCCCTCACCTCCCTCCACTCCTACTGGGCCCTCTCCATGCACGACAACCATTATGGGGCAGTCACCCACCTCGCAACCACCTTTGATGATCGCTACGTTGTCAGCGCTGGTGCAGATGGAAATGTGTTTGTCTACTCTGCCAATCTCCCCATGGCTACCAACCGAGTGCTCTCCACTGAAACAGCAAAGGTTGTGTTGTGTAGCTGTAGTCTAGCAGGGTGGAGTTGAGTTCCTTTCTGCCCCCCAGCAGGCACCCACTGAGTCCAGGTCTCAGGAGACGGCCAAAGACATTGAGGACCCAGACCACTACAGGTACAAATCCCACACAACCCCACACCACCCCACACTGTCCCACACAACCCCACACCACCCCACACCACCCCACACAACCCCACACCGTCCCACACCACCCCACACCGTCCCACACCACCCACACCGTCCCACACCACCCCACACCACCCCACACAGCCCCACACCACCCCACTTGCAATCAGTGAATAGCAGGACCACATGACCCCAATGCATTGATGCTCTTCCTATCCTGCAGCATTGAGGATGCAAAGCAAAAGGCTGAGCATGATCGCAAGATGCGCTTGGCAGAGGAAAAGAAGCAACGTGTTCTGCGTGCAGTTGGAGCATTGCGAAGGACCTTTCGTCGGCTACAGCAGCGTGGCCGTGAGCTGCCAGAGCACCTGCGGCTGGAGGACAGGGAGTTTGTCATGGACCCCAACGTGGAGCACCAGCTGCGGAAGAGGGCAGAGGCCAAGGTGGAACTGGTGCGCAGGGAGGCCGCCTGGGAGGGAGAGAGGCACTCAGTGGCTCTCAGCAAGCTGCAGAAAAGGTCAGTTTGATGTTCTCACCCTCCTCTTCCTTCTCCTCCTCCTCCTTCTCCTCCTCCTCCTCCTCCTCCTCCTCCTCCTCCTCCTCCTCCTCCTCCTCCTCCTCCTCCTCCTCCTCCTCCCCCTCCTCCTCCTCCTCCTCCTCCTCCTCCTTCCACTGAGTGATGTGTTGAATTCTCTATCTCTTTAGGTACAAGAATGTGGTGGAGTGTGAGCGTGTGACCGTGTGGACCTTTGAGGGCCGGGAGAGTGTGAGTTCGTTCAGGTCGGTGGTGCCCTCGCAAGAGTACCTGCAGCTGATGGAGAAAGTGCTCTCATCAGAACAGACATACACACCCTGGACAGTGGGTGAACAGAGAACGAGAAGGGTTCGCCCCATGGGAGGGGAGGAGGGGGGTGGTGGGGCATCTGGGGTTGAGTCATCACCCCATGGCCAGGCAGCAGCAGAGCAGCTAAGCAAGAGTGAGGCAAGGAGACTGAGGAAGGAGCAACGAAAGCGAGAGGTGGGCTGGGCTACTGGCTTTCATTTACAGTCCTGAATACATGCCCTATTTCCTCTCCCTTCCTTCTGACAGTGGGAGGAGCTGTACCACTGTCGTCCGGATGAGAAATATGAGGCGCCAGAGGATGTGGAGGCACTCCGTCAGGCTCGGAAGCTCATGGGGTACTATCACTTGAAGACTTCCGAGGACTTTGTTGTACCGGAGGAGCAGCGCATGACCACCCAGCGGAAGAGGAGGCAGCTACTGCTGCTGAGGAAGCAGGTGAGAGGAGGGGGAGGGGGGGTGATTGTACTTGAGGTAGGTGTCCTTGAGTGTGCTTGTTTGTGGTGCAGATCTTTGAGTGCAAGAGTGAGCTCAACAAGAGACTGTTGCACCTGAGAGACTGGAAACTGGACATCATTGAAAGGGTTAGTGAATATATCAGTGTACACAGGCCCTGCGCTATCCATCTTCTCTTGCGGTGTGCTCAGATCTCATCTCTGGTGAGTCAGATTGAGGCTTTGCAAGCCCAGCTACCTCTCTCCCTACACAAGCCTGTCCCTGCCCGACCGTATCCCAGGCCAGAGGAAGTGCCTGAAAGGTACCCCATACATGTACCTTCCCTAGCAAGTTTAGTAGATCAGACGTAGCTGCCTGATTTAATGCATACCCTGCCCCCGCTTTTCTCCTTCCCCTCCTCCTGTAGGCAGCTGGAGTACACACGGGAGAGTCTTTTACAGTTTAAGAGTGAGAGGAAGGCGAGAGAGACAGCCGAGAGACAGGCTGCAACTGGAGTGGGAGAAGGGTTCGGAGGATTTGGAGGGTTTGGCGGAGGAGGAGGTGGGGAGGAGGAGGGAAAGGAAGAAAAGGAGGGAGAGAAGGAGAGGGAGGAGAAAAAGGCAACAAGAGTGGAGAAGGTCGGTGCCGTGGTGGTGTGTACAGGGTTGGGGATATAGTGTTGTATGCTGTTTGCTTCATTTCCTTATGTGTAGGCTGTGGAGGAATGGGTGAGGGAGGAGGAAGGAAAGAGCAAGCCCACGAAGATCTCTGAGCAGAAGGAGAAGAGGGAGCCATCCGTATGGGAAACCTTGAAGCAGGAGAAAGAAGTAAGTTCACAGGTGGTGACGCTCCTGGTGTGTGTGATACGTGGTGTGTCTGCCTCTGTGCACATGTGGTGACGCTCCTGGTGTGTGTGATACGTGGCGTGTCTGCCTCTGTGCACATGTGGTGACACTCCTGGTGTGTGTGATACGTGGCGTGTCTGCGTCTGTGCACAGGTGATGGCAGTGTATGAGCGAGACACGCTGCTGAAGGAGGTGGAGCAGCTGAAGAGGTCATTTGATGACACTCTGCTGAGGCTGAGGAATGAGAAGAGCTACCTGGAGGCCACTGTCGTTGCTGCAGACCTCAAGTAAGGACCCTGCTTGGTGAAGACTAGGGTTAGGATTAGGGTTTCTCTTGGTAGAATGCGCCCTCAAATTGACTCTATTCACATTTCTTAACACCCACTTGGATGCTTTATGGGGGTTGAAAGAGTATTCTTGAATTCTATAAACTGTCTTCCTCACGTAAACTAACCCTTTCAGCACCTTATTTGGGCATATGTGTGGCTAAAATCTCATGTGTTCACCTCCAGACACATTACTCAGTTTGAGGAGCTTCAGCTGCTGAAGGAGTTTGAGAAAAGAGAAACAATGTTCACCTCGCGGTATCGCAGCAAGAAGCAGGAGCGGTCAGACATGGCGGCGAAGATGGAGGAGGTGCAGTGGGCCGTGTCAGAGAAGGAGCGACAAGTGGGGCTCCTGCAGGAACAGGAGAAGGCGTTGAATGCCTCCTTCTCTGAAGCTATGGGAGAGAACAAGTTCAAGGATTTCCTGCTCAGGGTTAGCCCAGCCTGATCTTCCAGTTGCCAGTTCCATAATGTCATCATTGATGATTACAGGTGTTCCGAAAGAAGATTAAACGGCAGAAGCGGAAGCCAGAGGGTGAGAGGGTGGAGGGAGAGAGGGACGATGGTGAAGGAGACGACAGTGGAGAGGAGTCTGACAGTGACTACATCAGGTGCAGTGTGGAGTGTGTGAGGTGTGGAGTGTGTGAGGTGTGGAGTGTGTGAGGTGTGCAGTGTGAGGAGGTGTGGAGTGTGTGAGGTGTGGAGTGTGTGAGGTGTGCAGTGTGAGGAGGTGTGGAGTGTGTGAGGAGGTGTGGAGTGTGTGAGGAGGT
This sequence comes from Agelas oroides, assembly GCA_949130485.1. Classification (NCBI taxonomy): domain Eukaryota; kingdom Metazoa; phylum Porifera; class Demospongiae; order Agelasida; family Agelasidae; genus Agelas; species Agelas oroides. The sequence continues at coordinate 67,852 of OX422197.1, read as the reverse complement.
GTGCAGTGTGTGAGGAGGTGTGCAGTGTGTGAGGAGGTGTGCAGTGTGTGAGGAGGTGTGTAGTGTGTGACTATTGATCCCCTGTAGCTCCTCAGAGGAAGAGGACGAGTCGGAGGTGGGAGACCAGGATGACTCCGTCTGTCCACCAGGGTGTGACCCGGCACTGTTCCAGAAGGCTTGTGAGATGCGTGAACGTAGGTTGGATGTGGAGGAATTGCTAGTGGAGGAGCGGCGGGCACTGGAAGCCCTGCGGAAGGAGCTGGAGAGTATGAAGAAAAAGACTAAGTCTATGGAGGCCCAAGTCAAGAGCGCACTCAGTGACCTACAGGTGAGCAGGGCGTCTCTGTAGCCAGGAATACCATCAGTATAGTCGGTCCCCGTGGGGTGTCTAGAGAGAAACTGTTGTGTGTGTGCCCTCTCAGGCCTTCCAGCTGAAGAAGCAGCAGCGTCTCAATGAGCTGGACCAGGTGGTGGTGTTGCGTCTGCACCAGGTGCTCCACAATGGTCCTGGGGGGTCTCCCCCCTCCCCCCTAACCCCGTGCATTGTGTTTCCTGCCTGTGCTCTGCTGCGGCTCAACCAGCGCATTGGAGAACTCAGTGTAGAGAAACAGCAGGAGAAGAGGAAATACAGGTGTGCAACTAGCAACCAGAAATAAGGTGAAGTGTTTCCTGTGGGGAGAGCCTGGGAATGAGACCTCCATGTACACATGCTCAGAATCTGTTTGTATACTCTCTTAGGGAGCTGAAGCAGAAACATGTGCGGCTGGTGCGGGAGAAGAAAGAAATGCAGCACAAGGTACGGACAGGCATGATTTTGCCCTCTGCAGCCCTCAAGTATGCAGAGACCACAGGTCATTCCTCCCCTCTTCAAACTCGTGCACACATCAGGTTACTGAGCTGGAAGGTAGAGTGAAGGAGATGATGCTGCTAAAGTTTGGCCAAGTGGTGGACCTTGACCGGCTGGAGGGCCTTGGCACCAATCGGATTGCAGAAGAGCTGAGGGGGCGGCTGCGTGCTCTAGAGCACTTGGCTAGGCAAGACATGGCGGATCTGGAGGCCCAGGTGGAGACGGAGCGTCATCGTCTTGTGGCTGTGACTCGGGAAAACACACACCGTCTGGACCAGCTGCACGAGCTCCTCACTGCACAGACACAAGTCGAACAGAGACTAAACGGCAGACAGAAGTCAATAGTGAGTGTGTCACAGGTACACCTGTTGTATGCTGGAGTAATCTATTTCCTCCCCAACTCCCCAGGGCCGTGAGGTGGCAGGAGGGGGCGTTCAGCCAGACAGTCACGAGAGGAGACAGTTGCTACAGCTAGTGAGGTTGCAGGCCAGAGACATTGAGGCCCTGCGTGGGGAGATACAGCTACTCTCCCACAAGGGGGGCCACATACTCCCTCCCTCACAGCCTCCCATCAACCCACAACTCTCTCCACAGTAACTCATATTACGTTTAGACATTCAGTTTATGTATGTATGTATGGAGCCACTTGACCATGTATAGAGGGGGACACAGAGCTACTTTACTGTACCAGGTGTAGAGAGGGTAGATATTAGAGGTGAGCTTATGTATTTATTTGTTTTAATGAGCAATTTCAGCATTTCACAGAGACCTTCTTGGGCAGCATAACACGTACAAACACATAGGTCAAGTGTACACCACATGAACAAGTTTCATTTGATGAACTTCATGACAGCAGATATCATGTTTCCAATGCCGTCAAAGATCTGGTGCAATGGTGCCTCGCACATGTATGCAGGTGTGGTCACCACCTTGGCTCCGCTGTCCACATGAGCCTCCTGGGACACATGTCAAGGAGCACAGAACCCTCAAGAACTAGTAGTGCAGTGTCTGTGCATGAGGAGGTGAAAGGATACGGTGACACTTGTGGCAACATGCTTGGCCCCTGCACTGTTGATGGTCTGAGCCGCTGGGTCCTGGTCACTCCCCACTGTCACCTCCACCCCTGGCAACACCTGGTGTGACAGGCATGTGTGACAGTGTTGAACGTGTGCTTGTGCAGCTGTTGTTCCTTACCTTTGCAATAAGCACAGGTGAAATACAGCACAGCCTGTTTATGGGGTGAGAGTGTAGTCAAGTGTGTCAGGGAGGGAGCAATGTGCCAGTGGCTGACCCAATAGGTTTGCTGGCTTGTATGAACTCCTTGAGGACACGCTCAACATCTGGTTGTACCTTCATCCCAACACCCTCTGTTGCATATGTACTCCTGCAAACCACAACACACACTCTGAAGCATACAATGATATGTGTGTGTGTGTGTATATGCTCACAGATTCTTGGCAGCTCCAAATCCCCCAGGAAACACAACAGCATCATAGCTGGCACCACTCAAGGTGGAGAGTGGAGAGATGTTCCCCCGAGCTATTCGAGCTGATTCCACCAGCACATTTCTGCCAAGAAACAGTGACTTCATGTGTTGGCTGCTACAGGCTGGGTAGCATGACCCGCCCACCTCACCATCCTAATCCTCGAACCATTTCCATTTTGATCTTACAGCTTTAGAGAAATATCTGGAATTGAGAAAGCCTAGGCTAGGGGATCATGCCCCGCCCCCCTGGGAATCCTGTCCCCCTCACCTTGTCTCCCCATGGCTGGGCTCTCCCTTGCTGTGGTCTACAACATGCATCTGGGGCATGTCTGGAGCAAACATTGCAACATCAGCTCCATGACGGCTCAAGTGGACCAGCACACTGGGGTGGCAACAAACAAGGGGTAGCAGCAACCACAGGGAGAACATAGCTTTATAGCACCAACATACGCAGAGGCCTCGTGGATCTCAGAACCATCGTACACACCACAGCCAGACAGAACCTGAGACCAGAGGGGGGTCCACGGATGCCGGGATCAATCATATCACAGGTGCGCGGGTAATGCGCTTACCACAGCCACCTTGGCCTCTGCTACAGCAGTGGAGTTGAGGGAACGCGCCAACACTACCCCGGCCCCCCTACCAAGCGCCAATCTTCTTAGCACGCCAGCCATAACCAGATCCTTACTCCGCCCCCTCCACGATCCGATGACCGGCCGGTCTCCTACCCGTACCCTGACCTCACAATTACAAGCTACCCCCACCCACCCACTGAGTGACGTCATTAGGGTAGCAATTCTTCACACCCACGGAAACTAAAAACTGCAAACTCTGTATTAGCAAAAAAGGATCTCAACACTTTTACTATGTCTACTCATTCTCTCCTGGCCACCAAGTATTATCAATCGTCCTCTGGACAGGATCACACATGTGGCCTGGCTTCTAGCGGTAGGCATGTTGCCCACAAACAGCCACTTCTCGAGACCTGGTGAGTAGAGGTGCAGTGCAGGACTAAATGAGCGTGTAGAGGGGCTGTCAGTGCCTCCAAGTGCCATAAGGTAGTTTCCGAAAGGGACAGCGGTGGAGAGGTAGAGGGGGGAGGGTGGGAGGGTGTTCCATCGGTTTGTAGCTACCTTCTCATCCAGAGAGAGACTGTAAACACTTTGTCGTGGGCCACTCCCCTCACGGGCTGAGTCAGTAAAGTTGGTCCCGCCCAGCAGATACCATCGACCGTCTATAATGCATGAGGTCATTCCCACACAGGGCTTTGGAAGTGGCCGTATTGTGCTCCACTGAAATGTGGCACAATCAAACAGCTCGACATTGTAAACCGGCTTGCTAAAGTTCATACCCCCAGCTACGAGGAGGGTTAGTTGGTACGTGATGGCAGTGCAATCCTGGCGGGGTGTTGGCATGGTGGGGAAGAGGGTCGTTCTCCAGCATTGCTGATCTCTGTCCCAGACGGTGAGCTGGTTGGTGGACGCTTTCTTTGCCATATCCAGTCCCCCCACCAGTGTCAAGCTCTTGTTCACTTCAGCCATTGCAAAGTAGGTGACAGGACTGTGAGGCAGCGGAGTCCACTTGCGCACAAGGCCATTGATGTCATACTCATATACCACGCTGTCGGCATCTGGGTTCTGAGCATCTCCTCCACCAATGTACAGTTTATCACCCAGCAGGAGGCCTCGCGCACCAAACATCCCGACAGGCATAGGAGCATCACGTTTCCATACAAAGGCAGACTGTGTAGCAAGCAGCGTTGTTGCTTTGGATGGACCCTGAAATCATTGAGTGCGCATCATCAACATGGGAAGGTTTGGTCAATCTATAGTACAATGGTTTGCAAAACTCTATATTCACAATAGCATGTTTGGAAAACAGTGCTAGAAATCTAGTAATTTATCTGTAGTGGGTATAAAGAGTGAAATCCCAAACTTCCTCAAACTGGAGCAAAGCGTTGGTCTCAAGGGAGGCATACAATGATATAACAGTGTCTAAAGGGTTGCCACACACAGCAATAGCAATTAAGCTGTTGGTCTTTCATTTCATTAAGTGAATGCACAGTACAATGAAGGTGGGACAGGTCCTTGTATTCTGCTGTGAGCAACTACAATACTCACAAAGGATAGAATGAGGTGTAGGTTTGTGCTATACACAGTCAAGTGTGCCACAGTTTACATGTGAGGCAGTCTAGCGGTCCATTCTTCCACTCTTACCTCTTGTCTGGGTGGATTCTCTTGAAGCAGCATGTCCTTGAGAGAGCTAGCGAGCTGCTGCTCCAGCAACCCCATCTTCTCCCTCATGGAGGTCATCTCGCTGTCCTGCTGCTCCATCTTTAGACTGATAGTCTGTAGCTGGTCCTTATTAGCTGCAAGCTGCACTCCCTTGGCCTCCAACTGGTTCCGGTTGTTCTCCAGTACCTAACAGAGTAAAGGAAACACGTTAAAAAGGAAAGAGTGAAGGAAACAGATGAGGAGTGAGAAGATGCCACGCCCCTGTCAAAAGAACAAGTATTCACAATACAACATTCTAAACGAAGAATGAGGGGGAGGGTCTGGTTAATGACTCCCTTGGGACTTTGCTTAGTAGACTCGCCTGGAGTAGGTCAAGGTAGGTGATGGTGGGGACTGGGTGCTTCTTTTGGAGTGCCTCCAGCGTAGACACCAGTTTGGGAATCTCAGGACGGATTTTGGAATCGTTCTGCAGACACTGCAGTGCAAGAGGGAGGAGGCAGTGGTCCTGCCCCATGAGGTCGAGGTACTGCTGTCTGCGTGCTGCCTCTGACACTGGGACAAGCTTCCCTCCATCCACACGTGTCGCCTCACTGGGAATGGGCCACTGCTGTGACACAAGATGGATTGTGAGGACACCAAATGAAAAGGAATCAATTTTTGTGTTGTAGTTCGGGTTTGCTGCAAGTGCTTCGGGTGGCATGTATGCCGCAGTACCAGGTGCCTGGGTGAGGCACATGGATGTCCTGGGGCTGAGGTCGAGAATGCGAGCTACACCAAGGTCAGCAATCTTGGCAACCATGTTGGAGGTGAGGAGGACGTTGTTGGCAGTAAGGTCGCGGTGAATGATGGGCGGGGAGTGCCCGTGCAGGTAGGCCAGGCCCAGCGCGACATTGTGCAGCATGGAAACCTGCAGAAAGAGCGGGATCTGCGGGTGGCTCTGCACGCACGCCGCCAGGCTGGTGGGCAGGTACTCCATCACGATTACAGGCAACCCCGATCCGTTTCCCCGCTCGATATACACGCCGAGAAACTGCACAATGTAGGGATGCCGCAGGCTGCTCATCAGGTGGCACTCGCGCTCGAATTTGGCCAGCGTGGATTCGTTTACGTCCTTCCCCACGAGCTGCAGCGGGAGCTCGTGCAGCTTCTTGGCAGCGCATAGGGTGCCCCACCGCCTCACCTTGCGGACGGACCCGTAGGCGCCTTTCCCGATTTCCTCTCCCGTCTCCACGATCCCGTCCAGGAGGAACGGCTGCAAGGAACTGTCCAGCGCCTTCCCGCTTCCGGAACGCGCACGCCTAGCCATAGGTACAGGTCTTTCAAGGTTGTTATTTTTAAAATTCCGTATACCTCCGTAATCTACAGTGTTTACCAAAGGCCACCCCAACAAACGCAGTCTGGGTAAAAAATTAAATGTTTTTGTCTTTCTATGATATGCATGAAGAAGGCAGCACAAAGGCAACAAGTAACCATCTACATAAACAGCCACAGGCAAGGACGTATTCAGACAAAAATAGCAACTCTAAAAATATAAAAATCAAGTATAGAGCACAGCCCTGTTTACATATCACTAGGCAACTGGTAGAGCCTGCATGAAAGAACATATGAAAGAGCCATTATACAAATAACTTGAACACGAGACATTCAATGCACTCTTGGCACCCAAGCAGAGGCAACACCCACACACACATCACTCACTTTGGCGGTTGCCTTGGGAGGGCAGTCGCAATGTCTGCATTGTTCTTCCGGGAAACATACGAGAAGCTTCCATTTCTTCGAAGAGTGTTGAGGGCAGAACGAAATATTCTCACGGGCAAACCATGACATCTGGAGAGTACCATTACATGCTCCAAGCTTGTGGCCACCCCAGACCGAAACACCCCAGAGTTGCAGATGTTGATTCGCAGGGCTCCGATACGTGTTGCCAGCTCAGCAGCAATTGTGAGCAGCCCTACCCCTGGCCGGGTCGGCTCCCGGATAGCAACCTCCAGCTGGTGCACCAACGTGTCCATGGCGCTGAAGGGAAGTGAGATATGGTGAATGGCCACGCGCATGGCTTCATGGTCCTCAGGTAGCCGGGAACGGTCAAGATAAAAGGCTCTCAGGGCATGGTAGTATTTCTTGAGTTCAAGGAGGGAGGCCTCATTGACTTCCTTCTCCTGGCAGTAGGCATCCGAGCCCTCCTCCAGGTCCATTAAACCTGCACATGTAATCACATTTGATGGTAATCTATCCAGCTAGACCATCCCTCTCACTCTTCTCTCTCACCCTCTAGAAAAGTGAGAAGCTGGAGGGAAAGAGGCAGTCTAGATTAACTTGATGGGAGTCAGTGGGAGGGACAGAGCTACTGTACTAACTTTTGTTGAAGAGTACAGGGTGCAACCGAATCCCCATGGTGGCATGTATGGGCTCAGGTAGTGCGCTGAACACCACAGGAGGCAGGTGGAAGGTCACATGGAGCTCACTGCGATCCCCCTCTAGGGACACTTGGGGCAGACCACCTGGAAAAGGGAAATGTGCACTGTGAATACACTTCAAATCTTCAAATGTTGACAATAGATCTTTAATTGACTATCAGGGTGGTTGGTACCATTCTTATTAGCAACATTTCATTGGTAGGCAACATGTGCTCACTGTTTGGCGGGAGCTGAGCAGCTGTGCTGTCTGCAGTTACATGTAGCCTGACGTTCTTCAGCTGTTGTGCAATGTTGAGGAGGTCCCACAGAGCTGACAGTTCTGACGGCTATATAGTGAACCGGCAGTACCGTTAAAGATGTGTGTGAGGCTCACTCAGAGTCATGGACCACCTTACCTGCTGCACCATCATGGTGGACTGCAGGTGCACAAGGACTCCCTTCTTGGCCACCAGCCGCAGCCACTGGTTGCTGGACTCTGCACTGTCTGGTTGGTACTCGACCGCAGGGTTGAGCTGGCCCCTGACGGCTGCCATCAGATGATGTGCAAATGCTGTGACTACTGCAGTAAGGCACTGCATGAAGAGCTGGTCGGTGCACTGAAGTAGGTCAACATCTGGAGGAAGAAGGAGGGAGAAGGAAGTCTATTCATGCACACACTACATACACCGAGCATAGATGCTGTCAAACCTGCAACACACATGACCACCCTAGTTCTTATGGAGGGAGGAAAGTGGGGGGTGGGGGTGAGGGGGTGAGGGGAACTTACTGTCACACAGAGCCACGGAGATGAGAATGTGAAGCATTAGATCTAAGAGGATAAAGATAGTGCAATGAATGTATGTGTGTGTGGAGAGGGGGAGGGGAGTACCTTGGAGGTAGGTACTTGCTGTCTCTACAACAGATTCAGCTGCTTTGGTGAGTGGCTCCCCAAGTCTCCTTGCAGACCGCTTGAGACCCTCGCACAACACTTTGAGCCGCTGCTTGCACTCTGAGACGGTGTCTGAAAATGTGAGTAGCAGGAGGGGAGGTGAGGGAGGGGAGGGAGGAGAGGAAGGGAGGGAGGGGAGGGAAGGGAGGGGAGGGAGGGAGGAGAGCGAGGAGAGGGAGGGGAGGGGAGGGAGGGGAGGGAGGGGAGGGGATGGAGGGGAGGGAGGGGAGGGAAGGGAGGGAGGGAGGTGAGGGAAGGGAAGGAAAGGGAGGGAGGGAGGGGAGGAGAGGATGGCTTACCCTGGGCTGATCTTGATGTGCACTTGGCTGTCTCTCCAACCACCCTCAGCAGCTCCTTGTCATCAAGGTACTCCACCAGAGAATTCACCTGCACACAAAACACATTAAACTGAAGACACCGGCTTCCCTAGGCAGTGGGCCTCTATATACCTTTCTCATGAACCCGTCAACCACAAGCTTCACCACTGGTTCTGGGTTGCTCACAGAGACCAGCCGCTGTCTGTGTCTGCGCTGGGGCAGGACTGGAGAGGAGGTAGGTGTGAGGTCATCCACACCACAGTTTGGGAATGTAAGGTGTGTGGGGCTGCACATCGAGTCACTGGAGTCAGAGTCAGTGTGGATGACAGCCGCGTGTGTTGGTATATTCTGTAGGTCCGACACCATGCTGAAAGGGAAGTGTGATGAAACTAGGAGGCCACCAAACCAGTGTGCTTCCAGAGCTTGCAACATACTTTGAGAGGACTTCCTGGTCCTTCAGCAGTTCGTTCAACCTGCTCTGCAGCTCATGGCAGACGTCCCGCCTCTTCTGGGCATCTGAGAGCCTCGCCCACTCTCCCTTCTGGAGAGAGACAGCAGTGAATACACGTATGACCGGTAATGACACTCCAGGCTTACATTTAGAGTCCTGTTGATGAGAGAGGGGGTCGCCATGGTGCTGATGAAGTATCTTGTGTAGGCTTTGGACAGGGGAGGAGCGGAGCAATCTGTCACCAAATTAACAGAACATAATGAGACGACCATAATTAAGGTAGGGTTCATAAGGTACATATAGCTGTGTGGTTGGGTTGTCACTGCTGAAGTTGCTTACACTCCACACCTTTTCAGGAAGCCCAGAAGGTTAACCCAAGGGGAAAATTGCCTTGGAAACACCTAAAACTTTATAAACATAAAGACCACCACGCCAGACACTTGGTGAACTGTGTCCCTTCATTACCATCAACATGGGTGCTGTGAGGGGCAGAAGGGGTGAGGGGGCGCCCAGTGATCACACTCAGGCTGCTAGTATGCAGGTTGGTAGGGCATGACTGCAGTGCAGGGGAGTGCAAGGGGCCATGCGGTTTGTAGGACGGATAGCGAGGGCCAGAAAGAACAGTGGAAGCCTGCAAGAAAGGCACACATTAATAGCAGGCTCTCTGTTACTGTGTTTGGGGGGTTCACCTTTTCGTAGCTGGTGGCCAGGGTTTTGAGCTCTGTGACATAGTCCAGGACCTTAGTCTCCTTGACTTTGCTGCTGGAGATGTGGGCACACACCTGCTCAGCCTCAGATGCATACATCTTCAGCAGCTGTAGCAACAGACAATGAGTATCCACAACCACACACCAAGGCACCCTCATTCTGCTCACCTGTGCAGGAAGAGTGAATGTGTATGGAGACTCCAGTGTCCTCTCAACCACGTCCATGGGCATGTCTCCACTGTTGTTGTACCTGAAGCTAGCCAGCTGCTCCAGCGAGCCAAAGCTGAACTTGAGGGCAATGTTGGTCCGCCCCTCCTGCTGGGCAGTCCGTGTGAGGGAATCCTTCACAAAACTCACCACTGCATCGTGGCTGGCCTTCATGACGTCCTTATCCCCCACACGCAGGATACAAGCACCAGACAGAATACCAGCCTCAGCCGCAGCTGAACCTGGGGAACACAGAGAGGTCACAGGGAGAATACCGGCTCCAGTGGAGGGTCTGCAGCTAACAATGGTTACCTCTTTCAATGCTGTGTATGACCACGGGTGAGCTACCCTTGATGTTAAACCCCAGTCCACTGGTGGAGGGGGTTAGGGTACAGTACACTGAGCTAGTTTTGACCACGGTCAGGTAGAGGGGTGGGACGGGAAGCTCAGTTGGAGATAGGGCCTCCAGGAGCTCGCTAGGGGGTGGTCCCTCCCCAGCAAAAAGGCCATTGACAGCCACCACAGTTTGACCCACACACACGCCACACAGCTGTGGAGGAGAACCACTTCACAAAACATGTTCACTGATTAGTGTTATTAGAGGAAGCAAATTTCACCTGGGCATCCTGCGAGGCAAATTTGACCTTGAGTGGAGCAGTATCACTGAGTCGTATCCCATAGCCCTGTTCACCACTGAAGAATGGCAGCTGGGAGGAGAGACAGGAGAAGATGGAAGGGGGGAATAGGTGGGTGGGGGGGAGGGGGGTGGAGGGGCAGGAGGATGGACGAGAGGCAGGACAGGAGAAGATGGAAGGGGGAGGGTTCGTACTGGAAGCTAGGACTTACACTGAGTGTGAGGCAGCTCAGTGTGAGGCGGGAGGTGAACTCCACCCTGGTGTGAGTTGCGTGTTTTCTGCTTTCCCTCAGACCTTCATGAATGTCGTCTGCCGTGAATCGGTAGCAGGTGCTGCTGTCCTTGAAGTTTTGGTCATCAGTGGCTGCAGAATGGAGTTGCTCCTCTAACCCTAACACTCGCTAACAGGACTGCATGCACATGGTTCTTGTACACACTAATTAGTCTTGTTTTCAAGTTGGAGAGCCTTGGAACAAGGCTATACAATAACTTTACTCATCAAAGCTGAGCACAATCACCACCAGTGGAAATTTTACTTGACTTTACTCAACTCTACTCCACTGTACAATGTCTCTACTCAACTCTACTCAACTCTACTCCACTGTACACAGTCTCTACCTGCAACCAGTACAGCAACTCCTCAGTTGAATGGGTACCTTATCAAACACATGCTCAGCAAAGTAATAAGAAAAGTGACAATTCCAGAAATTGTCATAATTGGGTAGGCAGGACAGGTCCCAAGTTATGAATGATGGATCAGGGAAAGTTTTGCATTCCATCTAAAGTTCCAATTAAGCTATTGAATATCCTAAAACTGAAGGCAGCTGACAGTCTCATCTTTGCTCAGCCACTTAATTACATTGAAAGAGAAAGTGCTAACACACCATGTCTCAGTATGCCAGTGGCGTAGAGCTCTTGTCCGAATGCCACACCCTCCTCCCTAGTCGCAATGTCTCCCTCGGCTTCCAGCCATTCCAGCAGCCGTTGAGCATGGATAACACACTTCAAGGGCCTCAGAGTAACCCTCTGGTCCCTTGGAGAGGAGGGATGGGAGGGAAATAAGAACAGTAGTGAAAGGGAGGGAATGAGGAAGGGGAAGAGAGAGAGAGAGAAGGGGTGGGCAGCCAGTGGGGCCTGTGGCGGTGTCTAACCTGATGAGAGGATCAAAGAGACCATGCAGTCGACAGTAGATCCTCAGGCCCTGGGGAGGAGAAGGAGTGTACGTAAGACAGAGGAAACCAGCACAGTGGGGATGCCGGCTCACTCTGGCGAGAAGGTCACTGCCCTCATACTTGACTCGGAATGTGCCATCGTCATAGCGGAACCGGTAGAGCAGGTCACTTTTCTTGAACTGGTGCTTATCATTCACTGCAGTTGGCAAGAACTGTCTGTGTTGACATGTTTCACTCACTGTTGACCATTTAATGAACCACAACATTCATCCCACAACACAAACATGAGGCCAAGAGGCTTCCTGTGTACCCACTTACCATGATGAATGAGGCCATTCTCCAGTAGTGCCTGACCTAGACGCACAGCCTCCTCCTCCTTGTCCCCCTCTCCATGCTGCAGCAGCCACTGCACCAGCTCCTCACCACTGAAGCACTTTGTGTAAGTGCGCATTTTGGGTCGGTGGTCACGGATAAGCTGCCCGCCCTTCTTCATTGTTTGATAAAGTTTTTCTCCCTTCTCCAGCACGTGCGTCCGGGTGTCTTGTGCAATGCCAGCTGCCAGCCCTGGAAGAAAAAAGATCAACAGGGCACAACATTTGCACACATCTGCTGACATGCTGCAAACCAAACAGCTAGATGATGTTCTAAACAAGGTATTCTTGCAACTAACGTTTTCTTTTCTCCTTCTCCCTCCGAATGGCTTCCATCCAATGTTGTTTGTCCTCGGCACTTCTGGCAATCAAAACAAACCACTTGTTCTTGGAGACATTGTGCACCTTCCAACTGTTGGTCACAGAGATCCCATTGGTATGGTAGTCAGCTGAAGGGAACAACAGCAACTGTCAGCACGGTTCATAAGCCAGTTAGCTAAAGACGTGCACATGTCCAATCTCTCACCTGTACCGTCTTCAATGTTTTCAATATCTAGGCTCTCCACAGGAACCCTCCCTCGAAATAGCAGGGCCTTGGTTCGAGACCTGTGGGGGATAAACTCTCACATAAGCATACTGGGAACCTCTATCGTAGCACTCCACCCTCTGGCTCACAGGAGTGATTTCTTGCAGTAGACGAGGAGATTGTCAAAGAGAAAGAACATTCGCTCCTGTGTGTTACCAGCCGAGATCTTAATGAGAGGCCCCTCCCTAATGAGCTCGTTGCATGTGTCGACCACATTGGAGCCCTCCCAGCCCTCCACAGTGCCCTGCCAGTCTGCAATGGCCTCCAACTTCTCCACACGACGCCTGGCCTCATTGATCTCGGAACAAATTTCTCTCATCATTGAGAGGGCTTCAATAGTAGAGGCACGGTCAGGGTGGTCCTGTGGAGTGTACTTCTCCAGCTCCTAAGAGACGGAGAGAGGAGGGGAGCAGGAGGCCGTGCATGCAGTGGACAAGGGAAGGAGGCCATGCATGCAGTGGACAAGGGAAGGGGGTTATGCGGACTCACCCTGAACAGCAGGGGATACTTGCACACACGCTGAATGGGTTTAAACAAGTAGGTCCCAATGGAGTCATCCTGTCTGCCTCCCAGTAACATGCACGCCTATACAGGACAAGCACAGAGAAAGACTGCATATTTACATCCTACCCAACACAATATGCACCCCACAGGGAACATGGCAGAACAGCATGGCAATATTTTAATGCTGGATAACACTCACTAGTGGTATTGCAATTGTAGGTAATCCGCTTACCACAAAGAAGGCTTTAAATGACTGCTTCTCTTCCAGCTCATAAAGCAGCCTCTGAGAATGCTCATTGTCCTCTCCATACTGCTTGTACAAAGCAAATTGTTCGCGCTGTGGAGTAGAGTGAACAACATCAGCTACCAACCTGCACACACCCAGCCGTGGGCATGTTCTCACATGTTTGAGGTAGCACTGTGCAATGTGGGCATTGAAGGAGGGGCCTGCAGTCATGCAAGTGTCGAGGTCTGCCATGAGCTCCTGGTGCAGGGAGAGGATGTCCTCGATGTTTGAGAACAGTGTCTGGACAATCTCCTCAGAGAAGCTGTTGTCATTCTGGCCCTTCTGTCGAGCTTTCTCCAGCAAGTACTGCACAAAACAAGCAAACAACACAATCACTTCTGCGCATGTAGCTACTTGTTAAAATGTCCGCACAAAATCCATCACCCATTATCCTAAATTGTTACAATCGTCAAACGATATAGAACATGGGTGTTGCTGCCCTCTAAGGCGGCATGGACCCCTCCTGCACAAATCGAGCTCCCGCCCCAACGTATTATTGCTGCAAAGCCTAGGTCTTTATTAACAAACCGCGACAGTGAACTCCAAGTTTCTGGTGTAGTCTCGCTCCGTCTCGTAGATCTCTTTCACGACATGCAAGCGAAACCGTTTCAGCCTATTATCAGCCATCGCAGCTGATCCACATCCCACCGTCCGGCTGCGAGATAAACTGCTATGGTTGCATTATCAGCACTAAAAATCATCTATAACTAAATTCATGATAAACCAATGACCTTGCACATGTACTGAAATGAAAACAAAACGTGAACAGTTCTGCTAGAGGTAGCTGATCTCGCCCTTTCCACTGAGCTCCCAGAGTTCCAGTGCCTCTTGTTTGATCTTCAGTCTTGCAATCTGTGTTGCCAGCAGCCGGCTACGAAACAAGTACACAACTAGTGGTCACCACAATGCAGGGGTTTGTCCAATCTCACTCCAGTGGTCAGTGGCATGTCCATATTTGCACAACTTACCAGTGTTTGGGTGTTGTGATGTCCATTGCCTTCAGCTTTGACTCATTTAGTCTCATGAGAGCTCGGCCTGAAGGAGTAAAAAAAACAAACTTTCTGAGCATCCAGTTTTCATATAATTCAGTGCTGATCTGTTAGTGTAGCATGCTGTAAAGTGACGCATTACCACGGAAACTGACATATTACAGTGGAAATTAGATAAGGGGTCCATTGACAATTAGCAGTTGATGAAGTGATCATGCTGCTCTGTGTATGCCAGTAAAGCTAGTGGTCCTGTTCACGGTCAGTTGTGTAGTAACAACTTTGTGTTTGCAAATCACATTTTTAACATGTTTGTCAGAATGCATAGCACTTCAGTCATAGCATATCTGTAATTCCCAAATGTATTACTAATGTTCTACGCAGTGATGGTGCGTACCTGTGATGTCATGCTTTGCAAAGCATGGCAAGTACAGTTCATAGAGGGTGGGACTCAGCTGTTTCAGCCACACCCCCACCTCCTCCTTGCGCCAGACATGCACTAGGAAAGAGACAAAGTGCAATGGATGACATGAACCAAACCAGTGATCTGCACACCCTCTCACCACTTTCTGGCAGGCCTTTGCAGGCTGCCTCCTCATATATGTCTGTCACCTCAGTGGCGGTCTGCACCACTTGTGGTACAAATGACTTCTGCTTCCGCTCAAGGTCAGCTACATGGCCTTCTTGTTCTGGAGTTGGAAGCTTCTCGGCTGCCCTCCTTTTGGCTCGGAGTGCCACATTCAGTGGAGCAGGGGGCTTTGCCTCTGTTTTTAGGATCACCCCACCCTCCTTGTCCACTTGTTGACGATCATGAGCAAGTTTCTCTGGCTTTGCAGACACACTGTGATGGTACTCTGGCTTTGCAGACACACTGTGATGGTACTCTGGCTTGTTGCTAAGTAGAAAAGAATCTGGCGTTTCAGGGCTATAGGGAGGAATTGGAGGAGGCAGAGAATGATGGAAGATTGGAGGCAGACTGTGCTGGGAAGTTTCTGGGGTAACTCTGTGTAGCTGTTGGCTACACGAAGATACTTCAGTTGGTTGCTTCTCAGCTTGTACCTGCTGGGTGGTTTCCTTCGGAGGCTGACTGTCCCCCTGCTTCGCCACAGGGTGTCTCTCGACATTTTTACTTTTGGAAAACATTGGTATAAACTCAGTTTGTGTGCTAACAAGTCGGCTCTTCTCTTCTTCTCTTTGCCTTTTCTCTTGCACACCTCGTGTGATGCTTCGCATCCCCTCCAGGGCACGCTGGGCCTCTATTGCTCGGCGGACCATGGCTGGCCCAGCAGTGCCTGGGTGGTGTGTCAGGTGATCGTCTCGAGAAAAGTCCAACAGAGGGTCAATATCTTTGTCGGACTCTTCACTGGAGGGGGGTGGGGATGAGAGGGAGTCACTGTCATAGCACTTCACCTCCACCTCCTCCACCTTGTGCTCTGTGTCAGTTGCGACCTGTTCTGATGCTACCGTCAAACTGCCCAGTATCTCCTGTGCAGCTAGGTAGGCACGCTCCACCTTCTGCTTGTAGCTGTCTGCAGTTCAGAGACATCACAACCACGTGATAATACAACTAGGTAGGTAGGTAGGTAAAATTTATTTTACAACTGGGTAGCGCCTTCTGCTCTAGATCCAGAAAGCTGCTTAATCTACTTGGTAACAGAACATAAGTTACAAATGATACTGCATTTCCGCTAGCGCGCATTATTTTCAGCCACTTGTATTCGGTACGCGAATCCTCACCAACATGACTCACCCGCGGCCATTCTACTTTAGTCAACAAAGTTGTGGCCAACCCAACAATGCGTGTAATGTCCGGAAGTTGGGAACCCCGGAAGTTGTACAAAGTAATGAATACGGAAAAAACAAAGAGAATAATAAAGCGACTGTCCATCATCAGTCTTTCTTCTCATTTGGCACGGCAGGGCAGTCCTTGTTCTTATTCGGTTCGGCTGGGTAGTCTCTGTACCTGTAGAATGAGGGCAAAGTCAGTGAACAATGTTCAACCATTGCGGCTGCACAAACCGACCCAATCAGAGCAGGGAGGTCTCCTTTGACAACGGCCGCTAGGAATGGTATCCCCAGACAGCTGGGGACTAGGTACAACAATGCAGGTTGGGCTGCCTTAAAGAAGTGCATGACTCCTATTGTGGTGAGCAGGCCCAGTATGTATGCTAGAAATCCAGCATAGAAGTACACCCTCGGTTTTCCTGGTCGGTGGCTGCAGTAAAATACAGCTTGTATATGCACACAAGTGAACGAACCATAACTGGCACTTACCTGGAGTCAAAACGGCATAGCAGAGCAATATACAGCCCTGCAAAGAGAAAGAAAACAAGGCATCGATCATGATTGGTGAGAGGTGCTTGCTCCTCAAAGCAGGAGACCAACCTGGTACAACAATGTCCCCAAGACCAAGCATGCCAAAGTTGTTTGCAGAGATGCCTTTCTCCAGCAGGTCCATAGGAAACATCACTGCAGCAGCAGGGACAGAGGTGAGGGCAAGCCATGCACATAGTTCATGAGGGTGACTAACGTTTGATGGGTCCATCAAACGATTTTGCCACAAACACCATCACCTCTGTGCCAAACACCTAGGGAAACCAAAATATCCAGTTCACAGGGTTAGGTTTATGATATGGTGTAGGTAGCACTTACCCAAAATATATCATAGATGAACAACCCTCCAAGTAGCATGCACCCAACTGCGACACTGTGGGTAGAAAAATGGAGTGTCATTCCCCACTCCATTAGCCAACATACCATTACCTGACCTGTCGAGAGATATCATTTCAATAGCATTGAGAGAGAACGCCAGACCAAACAGGTTGTTGAGAACCCAGTTCTGATGGTGGAAGAGGGCGTGTGAAGTGAGAGGAAGAGGAGTGGAGGGGGTTATGTCTGTACCTTGGAAAAGAAGTAGGTGGCTCCCAGGAGAACACTGGATATTGCCAGCACGAGGTCAAGGGTGTGGAAGTGGATGGAAGAGTGTTCTGGAAGAAGAAACCACAGCATGTTCACCCATGAACACAACTCCAGCCTGATCAGGACATAACACACGCTTTTCTTGTGCTGGAGGTTCGACAGTGAGTTGAAGATGGTACTTGGTGAGTTTTCCTCTGATGGAGGCTGGAAGGAATGGGTCCACAATTGCACTGCAAGGCAAGAGAAGAGGACGGTGAGGAGAGGGTCAGCTGGACAACAGCAGGAGTGCTCTCCTACCTTAGGGCCCTCATGAGAGCGCTGACACCAAGGACAATAAAGAACATACTCAATATGAGATTGACATATTCCTTTGGTACATACTGAAAGGACAAAAAGATAAAGTGACATACAATATCTGCCCAATCCACCCTCATCACCGGACACCTTGAAAAACAGGTAGAGTCCAAACAGCCCTGCACTGGCATACAGCGGAAATACAGCTGCATCTCTCATCTCTATTTTGTCAGTCGCCTCCTCCCCCCGCGTCTGTGGGAGAGAGACAGTGGAACAAGCAGTCAAGTCAGCCCAAGACAGTATCTAGGGTTATTCCTTGCCTTCAGGTTCCAGTGGTACACCACGGAACGCACTGCCCCGAGGAAAATGGGCCCCAGTGCCATCAAAAAGAGGCTAGAGTAGGTAAGAACAATCCCCGTCACAGTAGCCGCATCTCTGCCTGTCAGGTTTGAGGCGTTCTGCTCTGCAGCCACCGTGACGTTCTCCATGTCAGACTCCATGACTGATTTACCGGTACGCGAGGATGGAGTTCCAAATAAAGCACACCATTGGTCACGTGAGGTGCACCGGTAGGGGGCCGGCAGAGGAGGTCGGACACGGTTGAACTTTACTAATTAAAATGGCTGAGGTCACTCTAATTGATTTTTTGTATCTCACAGACTAGCTTTCTCCACTTTTACTGAGGTGAGGCCCTAGTTTTAAATCAAGATTCAAGGCTGGGGCCATTCATGGAAAAAGCTAAAAAGCTTTCTACCTTGTAATATCCAAGATCAATTAGTGTGACCTCAGCCATTTTATTTAGTAAAGTTCAACCATGTCCGACCTCCTCTGGGGGGCCGGGGCGTTGCTCGTAAACTGACTGTACAGGATCTCTCGATCATGTCTTCATTTGCGCCCGCAAGCAAGCGACGGAAGGTGAAGGAGTTCAAAGTTGGCGAGGAATTCTTTCCTGGTGAGTGCTTTGATGCAGCGAGCCTCAACTGCATGTTTACGACTGGAGTCCTCTGCAGATGTTGGAAAGATCCAGTATCGTCCGGATGCTCCGGCGGATGAAGTGTTGTGTTTCAGGCACTACAATGCGCAGCAGGTGCGTGAGATGTTGCATGCACGTATCAAGAGAGAGGTGATTTGCTTCTACTTGTTGGCAGGTTGTGAGGGGTCGGACGATGGAGGAATGGCTCCGGTTCTCTGTCTGCTTTTGGCACACATTCAGAGGCACTGGTGAGTGTTTGCGCAGGGGGGTTGATGACTGACTTTATTCTACTCTGTCACACTGCTGCGGTCAGGTGCTGATCCTTTTGGTTTTCCAACCATCCACCGTCCGTGGGATGATGGTACTGATACTGTCGGCAACGCCAAAAGACGACTCCGAGCTGCCTTTGAGTTCTTTCAGAAGCTTGGGGTACAGACACTTTTTAGATGTGATTTCATTCTAATGTTAGAGTGATCATGCTCATTCTCCTAGGTGAAGTATTGGGCCTTCCATGACAGGTGAGTGTTCCTATGTTTCCTGGTATGCACTGGAGCTTCACTCTTCACAAACTCACTCTCCCAGAGATATTGCCCCCATGGGCTCCACCTGGCAGGAGACAAACCTCTTCCTGGATGAGCTGACAGACCTAGCAGCAGAGCTGCAGGTGCAGATGGGTGTGAAGCTGCTCTGGGCCACATGCAACCTTTTTGCCCACCCCAACTATGCTAATGGGGCCAGCACAAACCCTGATGCCCATGTGTTTGCCATGGCTGCTGCACAGGTGAAGAAGGGGCTTGAAGTTGCAAAGAAGCTGGGAGCTGAGGGCTTTGGTGAGTTGCTTTATTTTGTGGTGAGCTGTATAGCTGTTTACATTATGTTAACTGTGCACGTGTAGTGTTCTGGGGAGGTCGTGAGGGTTACCAAAGCCTGCTGAACACCGATGTGAAGCGCGAGCTCGACCACATGGCTACTTTCTTCAGGATGGCTGTGGGTAGGTGCCTGACGGCCGTGCCATCTGTGCAGTGTGCCATGTGCTTCCATATATTGCAGCACACAAGCAGAAGATCGGGTTCACTGGGCAGCTGCTGATAGAGCCAAAGCCAAAGGAACCTATGAAGCATCAGTATGATTATGGTAGGTGACCTGCCACTGGTGACCTGCCACTGGTGACCTGCCACTGGTGACCTGCCACTGGTGACCTGCCACTGGTGACCTGCCACTGGTGACCTGCCACTGGTGACCTGCCACTGGTGACCTGCCACTGGTGACCTGCCACTGGTGACCTGCCACTGGTGACCTGCCACTGGTGACCTGCCACTGGTGACCTGCCACTGGTGACCTGCCACTGGTGACCTGCCACTGGTGACCTGCCACTGGTGGGTGACCTGCCACTGGTGACCTGCCACTGGTGAACTGCCACTGGTGAACTGCCACTGGTGAACTGCCACTGGTGAACTGCCACTGGTGACCTGCCACTGGTGACCTGCCACTGGTGACCTGCCACTGGTGACCTGCCACTGGTGACCTGCCACTGGTGACCTGCCACTGGTTACTCTGTTCAGATGCACAGACTGCCATCAGCTTTTTGAAGATGTATGGGCTTGACAAAGATTTCAAGGTAACTGACTTCCAAATAAGGTTTGTTCTTGAATAATGATGTCGTTTCGAGGATTTATTTTCTCACTCTAACATCATTACTCAAGAGTGAGTGGACTATAAGTCACACCAAAATCTTACTCGTCATGTGTAGCTGAACATTGAACCTAACCACACCACACTTGCTGGACATGGACATGAACATGATGTAGTGCTGGCATCCAAGTGAGAACGTTGGTGTATACAGTAGCCCAGCTAGTTATGTAGGATTATCCTTATTTGGTATGCAAGGGAGGTGAGTTTACTTAGCAATTTACTTAGTGCTTTCATTATGGACACCTTCATAACTTCCATCAATATCCGTTGATGGCTTATCTTCATGTTCAGATTAGGGATGCTGGGCTCTATTGATGCCAATACTGGGTCCCCAGACCTTGGTTGGGACACAGACCAATTTCCAATGGATGTCAAAAACGCTACTTTGATTATGAAGGTGTGTGTGTGTGCACAGGACTTATGATGCAGGTCTAGTTTGTGTATTTTGTTCCTCTGTAGGCTGTTCTGGAGGCAGGAGGGCTGGCTCCTGGGGGACTCAACTTTGACTGTAAAGTACGGCGTGAGTCCATTGCACTGGAAGACATGTTCATTGCTCACATCGGTAAGAAGCTTAGCCAGTTGACTGGGTACTGTCCTTGTGCTTTGTGGGAAACTTAGCCGGTTGACTGGGTACTGTCCTTGTGCTTTGTGGGAAGCTTAGCCGGTTGACTGGGTACTGTCCTTGTGCTCCGTGGGAAGCTTAGCCGGTTGACTGGGTACTGTCCTTGTGCTCCGTGGGAAGCTTAGCCGGTTGACTGGGTACTGTCCTTGTGCTCCGTGGGAAGCTTAGCCGGTTGACTGGGTACTGTCCTTGTGCTCCGTGGGAAGCTTAGCCGGTTGACTGGGTACTGTCCTTGTGCTCCCCCCAAGGCCTTGTTCCATGGCCTTCCCTACTGTCCTTGTGCTCCGTGGGAAGCTTAGCCGGTTGACTGGGTACTGTCCTTGAGTGTGCCACTCTCACACATGCAGGAGCAATGGATACTTTTGCTCGAGGGCTCCACAATGCTGTCAAAATCCTGGACGGAGGGATCTTGGAGAGAGCAGTAAAGGTACCTAGCAATGCCAGGCTAATGATTGTCATCGTTAACCACTCCTATGTCACAGGAGCGCTACAGCAGTTATGACAGTGGTATTGGTGCCAAGATAGACAAAGGCGAGACCAGTTTGGAGGAGCTAGAGGTGCTTTGACTCCTCTTCAGCCACTAGGAGCATTGATTTACTGTAAACATTCTCTGCTCCACAGGAATACATCTTGGCCCATGGTGAGCCAGCCACTCAGTCTGGCCAGCAAGAGAAATATGAGGTCATACTGAACAGTTATGTTTGAAACATGATGATGATTAGTGTACACATGAAACTCACAGGAAATTATAAAGCAATGAGCACAGTTAAGTTTTCCCAGTTCTTTTCTTCTTGGAAGTTCCAACTGCTGCTCTCCTCATACTCCACACACACATCACCACCCCCACAACCAACAAAATCACCAGATACACATACAGTAGCACTACGTAAATGACAGTGTTCCTACACAGTGCATCCCAACTGTGCAGCTTCAGTACAAAGTAGGTGCCTGCAGCCACCCAGCCCAGGTAGACCACCAGAACCAGGAACACAAGGATGGCTCCAATTGCACTCACAATCCTTATGGCGCGGGGTAACCCTTCACTGCACAGACCCGCAAATGAGGAACAGCAGATGCAGGAAGTTAAGACCATAACCAGCACAATGATGCCACTGGACTGTGTGTGTGTGTGTGAAGAGTGAACAGTAGGAAGCAATTTGATCCAGTGACTCACAATTTTATTATTTCTTTATTTTTATGAGCCAAGCTTGGTACGTACCGACAAATACCAGACGTAGGCATCCTGGTTTATCAGTGGTATAGTCAAATTTGCCCCACACTGACTGCCCTGGGCATGGTGACTCCGCGCCGGACCAACTGCAAGTCAAAAGCAACTGTTGATAGTTGCAGTTTAGAAATTTGCAGTGAAACTCACCAAGAAATGCTCCACCAAGCCAGAGTGCAACTGTTGCCAGGACCAGTGCTATCATGACTGGAATGGAAAGAGCTCAGTAACAGAATGAAGGTCAATTTTAAGTACCATTCGCATACCCCAGCAGAGACATTGCGTCCACTGAGAACACCTGCAATATTTCTCACAACATGCAGCACAGCAACCCTCTGCACGGTCTGACAACTTTCCTGCATGCCACGGGGCGAACAACGTGAGATAACAGCCCACTAAACCCCTCCCCCCCCCCCCCCCTTCACAAACAGGGAAACCCAATCAGGTTAGGTGTACTCCACATCAGATTGTGGGTGGAGCACGAGTGTTGTATGCATGGTACTGATCAGACCCAAGTCTAGCTTCAAAACCACATCCAGAGACAAGCTCACAACAATAACAAAACACGCAGTAGTAAACGTCCTCAAAAGAAAAGTTGGATGAACAGTTACAAAGCTTCCCCACGGCTACGTGTCTACCAACCCGCTGCCGAAGTGGCTAGACATGTTAGCAACTGATTTAGTAAAATCACTCCCATGCCTCCTAAAGTGAAATCTACCTGGTTTCTTGGGCATCTTGGTTTACGCTTCCACTAATATGCTTCCACGCACCTGCCACCTTTTGTAGTAATCGGGTATTCTTGGTTCCAGACCATCACGCGTACTGGAATGAGGCTGGATGATTACGTGCAGAGGTTTACTTCTAATTAGTGCGCAGCACGATGCAGGCTGTATCATCCGAGGTGCGCTTCGCTCGCCGCCTAGCCAGTAACGAGCCCAGTGTCCGTAGCAGAGCAGTGAAGAGGCTGAAGCAATGGATGGCGTCTCGATCGGCACTACCAAATTGTGAGTGGGCATAGTCTGGACCCGAGACGAGTCGCCAGTTCAGATTCTCTCATAAATATCCTCTGTATCTGTGGCTACACTTATAGCATTCGATGAGTTGGAAATGCTTAAGCTATGGAAGGGGCTGTATCTGACCATGTGGCATTCAGACAAGCCTCTTATGCAGGTAGACTTGGGTGTCCGTGTCAGCTTGGGTGTGTATGCAGGTGGTGAAAGCTACTGTTTTTTTATTAAACACAGGAGAATCTAGCAGAGAACATTGCAAGCTTTGTGCACGTATTCCAGCGCACAGAAGTGGGTAAGTAACTCGTCTGCCGCTTGCCTGCCAGTGGATCTATGAAGCCAGAACTACTTTTCTGGCTTGATAGGTACAAGTGAGATCCTCAGATCCATGGCTACTGTGTCATCCTACACGAGTTAGAGTTCTACTAACGGCTGAAAAGTCTTTGTTTTTGGCATGTCAGTTCTGTCCCATGTTCCACAGCTGTCCTTTTTGTGACGGCATTCTTCAAGATTCTCAACCAAGAATGGCACAGTATTGACAAGCTACGATTGGACAAGTTCTACTTGGTACGTCTCTGCACTCACTGTTCACCCACAAGGTTGTACTGTGTGCACTCCCCCTTCTTTTGGCAGTTAATACGCAAAGTTGTGAGTCACAGTTTCCAGTTGCTGAGAGCCAACCAGTGGAACGAAGGGTCAGCCCAGTCTTACTAGATTATGGTAGCTTCACCTCTGTGGTTGTGAGTCTCTGTGGGTGGGGAAGGTGCAGTCTTTCCATGCATATGGTGCACATTTTTTTCTCTGCAGGTTAGTGCTTGCGGTGGTGAAGTTGTTGCAGGAAGGCCCGTTGAGTCCAGACCCCTCTAAAGTGTGTCTCTCTTGAGTCTCTTCCTCTATCCTAATTCTCACTAGTTGTTGGTCAGTTCTCCCTCCTCCTGTAGGTTTGTTGTGGAATACAACTGCATGTGGTGGAAGTGTTTCTGACAGAGTTGCAAAAGACGGCAGTAGATTCTGTACGTTGTGTCCGTACGAAGGGAGAATGTAGTATGATGACTCTCTTTCCACTGCAGATATCTTCTCCAGTTAGCATGGTCCTGCTCGAGCCGTGCTGTCTGCTGCTGGGCAGTACAAAAGAGTAAGTCCCCACTCATCAAGCACCTAATAAATGGAACGTGACCCTTGCTGGATTTTCGTCTCTTTAAAGTTCCGTTGTGGCGGAAACTCTGTCAGTGAGTATCTTTGAGCAGGTTGCGTCATCCAGAGCCGTAGCTGAACAGCTGAAGGTACACTGCCCCTTGATTTCCTGGAGAAACCATGTCTTACTGTGTCCCTCTACCTTAGGTCGACCCAGCCAAACTGTCTGGTCGACTACTGCGGTTGGCAATGCACCGGCAAACATTGGGAAGAAACAGGAAAATGCTGTATGCCCTGAGCAAGCGGTGAGCCCCTACTACTGGGTAGCACAGACCACCCATCCAGTAGGTGGACCAGTTGCCATGGTAATGAAGTGGAGGAGCTGGTTACTATGGTTACTAACCAAATTCACCTGTGGCCACTGACTGACAACCGAATAGGCAGTGCCTCACCAGTGAACTAACCAAATTCACCTGTGGCCACTGACTGACAACCAAATAGGCAGTGCCTCACCAATGAACTGAACAGCTGTCAACAGATAGTGTGTATGTTTGGTTTGTGAGCTGTGACTATGAATCTACTTTGTCAGGTTGGAGGTGACTGACAGTCATCCAGGGATCAGGGAGGAATGTGCCAAGAAGAGGAAGAAGAGCTAATGAATTGATCCTCACTGGCCTCAACTCACCTCCGTCTACCCTAACCCTTTACCTTCATGTCTTTGTGAACACTGTCTACCCTATTGGTTACCTTCATGTCTTTGTGAACACTGTCTACCCTAACCCTTTACCTTCATGTCTTTGTGAACACTGTCTACCCTATTGTCTACCTTCATGTCTTTGTGAGCACTGAACGTGATTGACCCACAATGAGGGGAGTTATGCATCAACCCACCAAAGTTCACACTGCATAGACAGACATTGTGACATCATAGTTTACTGTATCACAGTCTGTAGAGTCTATGTGTTTGGGCCTTCTGGCTTGACTCAGAAGTTGATGCTGGTCCAACTATTCTCTGGCCCTTCCTGGATGCATGAACCAGTACACATGATGCAGTGAAGGGTATAGCACTTGGATTACATTGTGAGCCTGCTCACTTGCCCTGTGAGCCTATCAGTCCAGTGGACAGTGAGGGGTGCAAATACATGTGGTTCCAATTATTGTTAAGGTGTATTTTAGTAGAGTATGTGTTTGGGCCTTCCAGCTTTTCACTGCTTGAGGATTGGTCGCCTTTCTTTGCAGCAAGCGTGCAGAAGAGTTTGGAAAGCAAGTTCTCAGGGAGCCAGCGAAAGAGTTTGGAAAGCAAGTTCTCAGGGAGCCAGCCAGGGTCCATCCCCATTGTACCCACACCAGAATTTGCCATGAGGATCCAAGTGAGCTAGTCTCAATCATCACTCTTGTCAGTTGGAGGGGGGAGGGGTGACTACTCAGCCTCAGGGCACTAGCCAATTAACGTTCATTGTTGCTGGGATGGTAGCCATTCTGGGTACAAGTGAATTTGACAGTTTTGATAAACTGTTGTGGATGGGTTTCCAGGGAAAGTGATTAACATGCACAAATGAATAAAATTATGATATAACAGAGCGCTAAATTAGCCAAAACAGTGTTTTATGTGACTGGTGATCTTCTTGCAGGGTGCCTCAGAAAAGGTCATTGTAACTCAGGCTATGGAACGATTGGCCAGTGTAAGTGTCCCTACTCATCTGATTAAGATATGGGCTGGTTTCCAGCAGTGGTGTGATTTGCATCATGACTTGGGAGGCATTATACAGTAAAACCCTAATGGGCTAATCACTGCGTCATCATAGACTCTGGAAAAGGGGGTGAATTGAATCTTTTCTCCCTCTAGCAAATTATGAATGCTGTGAGAGAATTTGACCTCGGACTTGACCTGCGTACTGCTGCATATGCGTGTGCCCTGCAAAAGATCTGCACTGTCTACCTTGCATCCGGCATCACCTTCTCGTGAAATGAAAACTTGTTCTACTATATTTTTGTGCTAGTGCAGCTATAAAGCATTTAGAAACACATGTCTAGACGTTTCCACAGTCTCCTAGCATATCTGTACATGACCTGTAGGAAAACCGTAGTTGTACTAACTAAACAGAAAGGATTATACACAAGGGGGTACACTCTCTTATTTGTGTATGAGACGAACCACAACGCCGAGCCTCTGACATGGCGGCGTGCGAGATGATGTCATTGTATGTCATCGTTTATTGTACTGCAGTCTACTGTGCATGTGCATGCGCAGATTGTCTGCCGAATGGCGGTCCCAGTGAGACCAGGGATCGACTTCAGACTACCAACAGAAAGC
Organism: Agelas oroides; assembly: GCA_949130485.1. NCBI lineage: Eukaryota > Metazoa > Porifera > Demospongiae > Agelasida > Agelasidae > Agelas > Agelas oroides. The sequence continues at coordinate 41,539 of OX422197.1, read as the reverse complement.
CAGGAAGCAGAGAGCATCGTAGACTCAGACCGTTTCACTTTTGTGCAGCTCATCCTTGAACAAGATATGTTCATTGGGACAACTTGTGTCTTCTGAACTGGATGAAATGGTTGCTGAGATGGAACATGCTGTTAGGGACTGTTACTAGGAGACATTGAAATTTGTATTTCATTTCAGGAGTAATTTTCCTGGAGCCACCATGCTCCGCAGCCTCCGCCCCTTGTGGACCACATGTGTATTCTGTGACCAGTCTTTATATCCATTATTGTGATAGTTTTGTGTTCGTTTGGGTATATGTAAGAGATACGTAGGGGGATGGCACGCAGGTTTGTACCTGGCTTGTTCCATTTGGACATGTCAATTCCCCTCCTACCCCTTATCAAGCCCCAGGTATTGGAGGTAGGGCATACCACTGATACACGCAGGCGCATTACATTGCTCTCATCTACGCTGAAAGTGGCTAAAGTTAGTAATATACATGCTACACTTACGTACATTCGCAAGTTCACCCATAGATTACCCGCTGTTCGGCAATGCAGGTGGGCAAGGGTCGAAGCTCAAATAAGGGGCGTGGTCACGCACTAATGAAGCGGGGCACCCTACTCCACTTGCTGCATGCATTCCATGTTCCGTCCGTGGTATCTATGCACGGGGGGTACTGAGACAACATAGTATCTATGGTCGACAGGTGCTGCCAATACTTGCCAAGGTGAGGAGCCGCATGGGCATGTAGCTGTAGTCTCGCAAGGATTTCTGTTCCGCAGCGCGATCGGATCGCGCTGCGGAACGGTAAACGTATGGCTTGCGAGACTACAGCAATTGCGAGAAAACCCTCTGATGAGATCAAGTATAATGTGTCCAAGGGGGTCAGGGATGAATCACGTAGTGTGTCCAAGGTGGTCAGGGATGAATCACGTAGTGTGTCCAAGGGGGTCAGGGATGAATCACGTAATGTGTCCAAGGGGGTCAGGGATGAATCACGTAGTGTGTTCAAGGGGGTCAGGGATGAATCACGTAATGTGTCCAAGGGGGTCAGGGATGAATCACGTAATGTGTTCAAGGGGGTCAGGGATGAATCACGTAATGTGTTCAAGGGGGTCAGGGATGAATCACGTAATGTGTTCAAGGTGGTCTAGGACTGACCACATAATGTGTCCAAGGGGGTCTAGGACTGACCGCATAATGTGTCCAAGGGGGTCTAGGACTACTCTCGTCCCAAGACCGAATTTTTCACACGCACCCTGCGGACTCTTCGAAAAATAGGGTCTGGACACTTTCCCTATGAAAACTGGGGCAAGATACATACGACAGTCAGTAAATTGGGTAATTGTAGGTGTTAATTACATTATCAGCTACCGGCAGCATGTGCTTTGGTGGGGTTCACTAAGTTCACCCAACTCCATGTGGTGACATCACAATTTGTAATGTTTATTCCTTGCGCATTGCGCGCGCGGATCGAAGATGGAACTGGATCCAGACATGTTAATTGGAAGAAGCTCAGTATAAAGTCCCTTGTGAGGTAAACTTTCACTTACAGCTTGCTATAGTTTTACGGGTCGTAGTTTTATACTTACAGTAACTCTGTGAACTAAATTCAGCATAATTTCCAGACCTGAAGAGCTTCAGTACTTTTCTCATGCCTTTGTGAGTGCAACAGCTAGCTCAGTAACATGCTGTGTGACTTACTAGCCTAGTCTTTCACGCTCAGGTCTAGCTTCACCAGTCTATACTAATGATCATGAGCCATGTGCAGATTTTTTATAGTAAGTTCTAGTTTGCATGTGATGACCTAAATGTTTACTACAATCTGAGTACAAGAACAAATTTTGTGTGAGCATCTTGGGGTACGGTTTCACTTGACTGCATTATTTAAGATACTAAAAACTTGTCCCTCAGCAAGTCATGCAAAACAGTTGCTGGAAGGCATGCAGCAAAACAAAACACCAGAAAAATCACAGAGTCTGTATTGTGTCCGAAGATGTGCAACTTTTTAACAAGAATACTGAACTCTAGTGTACATACACTATTTTCAGAGAAAACTGCTCTTGCAAACTGAATCATGCACAGTGCAATCTGTTGAAGTGTACTCCCAAAGTAGTCTCATTTCCATACTCTCACAAATGTCTCATGTTTTGAGGGACATGTCTTGTCATATGTAATGGTTGCTTACTACACAAAGAATGTCATAATTGCATTTAAAATCTTGATCTCATAATGCCGGCAGTTTAGTGCTGAAGAACATTTACATCTTCTTTAATTTTACCTTGCTCCTCCCTATCACAAAAGCCTCTCTGCCCCCAGTTTCCATGACAATGTTCTCATATGGGGTACTACAGTGTGTGTCAAATTGCTCCACAGACGTTTAAACTAGCATAAGCCTTAGCCTCATTCCCAGCCTCCCCCGTTTTTACCTTCCGTTTGCATTCACAATAATACACGGTAGCGGAAGACTAGCATTCACAATAATACACGGGAGCGGAAGACCAGCTGGTCTTCCGCTCCCTTGTATTATTGTGAACACAAACGGAAGGTAAAAACACTGGTCTTCCACTCCCGTGTATTATTGTGAACACAAACGGAAGGTAAAAACACTGGTCTTCCACTCCCGTGTATTATTGTGAACACAAACGGAAGGTAAAAATGGGGAAGGCCTGGGAACGAGGCTACATAAGCCTGATGCTAAGACACTTATCCTGGTTTCTATCCAACTTTAATATGCTGCTTGCAGTTTCTGCTCTGGAAACAGCAAGCAACCAACGATGGGTACATGACTACATGGCCTAACTCATTTCCGGGCTCCACTAATAAGCTTGCAATAAATCAAGTGAGGATACACTGAGAGTCTGGGAAGGAGGCTACACTTTGTCATAGCAACCTGCAAAAACATGAGGAATCCTGTCTAACTGGGACCTTAGTCTTACAGTGCCGTAGCCATCAAATATGGAGTGGCCAGGTTAGTGCATGGTGCGTGCGTAAGCACGTACGGAACAGGTAGGGGGGTCTGGGGGCATGCCCCCCAGAAAATTTTTTGGATTTAGAGGTTATGAGGTTGCTTCCGAGACCATTTTTGGGCCAAAACGATGCTTCTTGGAGGGCAGACGACAGAGTTTTATATGCATGAACATCTACCCTTTCTGCCTGTTGCGCCATATAGCACTGCATGGTTTCGGCTTTCCAGTCGTTCGCTAGTCTCACAAGCCACACCCTTCGCAGATCGTTCGGTTGGAAGAACGGAAAATTGTTGGAAGACTCGGTCTTTCGCACTGTTCGCAGCCATCTCGTATTATGTTGCAACATGTCACCACGCTGTGTGGGTGCCATGGGCGTTTGCCGAGCATTGGCCCTATTTGGCGACGCCAAGCAAGCTATGGGTGAGGGAATAAGTGGTCCGGTTGAAACCGGACTAACCGGACCGGTGGCTACGGCCCTGTCTTACAAGGGGTAGTCACTTATATGTCCCATGTAGAAGCATTTGCGACCGGGATCAAAATTGAATCAAGTGATCAAAGCCCTTTTTGGGGGCTGATCAAGGTGACCTCTGAACTGCTCAAATCAATGGATCAAGAACACAGAAGGGAACGATCAAGCAATTAAGCACACTTTTTGCTAATCAAAAACCTTGATCCCAGTCGCAAACGCTTGAACACACGGCATGTGACTACCCCATGGTCTTAGTAGGAAAGTCTTAGTTTTAGTAGGTAACAGGTTAGATCACAAGCTAGGGATGAACATGATCACAGTACTCAATATTAAAATACTGACTGAACCTGTTGGGGTTTTTTACACGAGTCCAGTATTAGCTACATAATTTTCTTGCTATAAAATTAAGTTGCACAATCTCTTTGAATACAATACAGACTACCTGATGTCTTGTTCGACTGGTGTTTTGTTGCTGCATGCCCTCCAGCAACTCAAACTCGACTCGAGGATCTAGCCCTTCGCAGAGAGGTGTGGTTTGCGAGACTAATGTGCTACATGCCTGGATCCAGTTCCATGGCGCTCTGCGCGCGCAATGCGCACATTACAGTTTATGACGTCACCACATGGAGTTGGGTGAACTTAGTGAACCCCGTGCTTTGGCGCCGAAAGACGCCAGCAGCCTGAAGCTCATTAAATATGTAATGCAGCAACGACCTTTGTACTGCGCATGAGCAGTAGCTGTCTATCTTGTAGGTGCCACTAAAATGACAGTAGTATATAATAAATGTATTATTTGATGTGTGAGAAGGCAATTGGATATTGCACTCTTGTGCTGTATTTTCACTTGCCGCGGCTCGTGAAAATATGGCCACACACTCGTGCAATATCCAGCCATATTGCCTTCTCACCCATCAAATGATATAACCTGTTACCTAGGCAATGTGTAAGAATGTTGCTTATATCTGGTCCAGTGTGTTGCCTAAGTAATAGTTCATTATTTATTAAACCATCTGCAATTGTGGCCAGTGAATGTTACAAGATTGAACAAACCTAGTGTGACAAGACATGTACCCTCCTCCATCAGACCTTACCAACACTCACACCCTTCTATACACACGTTTCCTCTGCCTGTACACTTTCACCCACACTCTCCACCCAACACACCACCCCACACACCCTCCACCTCATGCACCCACCATCCCACACACCCACACACAGGCACAGGTCATGTGGTGTTGGCTGGAGACATCCCCACGAAGAATTTTTTTGCTCTCAAGATTGACTCTCAGAGATGATTCTGGTGAGACGAGTGGAGCACTCAACAGCGAGAAATCCATTCTTCCATTCTGCATTCAACATGTGAGTCTGCCTCACTTCTCTCCACCTCCCTCTCTTTTCTCCCCTCCTCCCTCCCCCTCCTCCCTTCCTCCCTCCCTCCTCCCTCCCCCTCCTCCCTCCCCCTCCTCCCTCCCCCTCCTCCCTCCCCCTCCTCCCTCCCCCTCCTCCCTCCCCCTCCTCCCTCCCCTCCCTTCCCCTCCTCCCTCCCCTCCTCCCTCCCACTCCTCCCTCCCCTCCTCCCTCCCTCCCCTCCTCCCTCTCCCCTCTCCCTCTCCCATTTCCCTCCACCTTCCTCCATCCTTCCCCTTGCCTCCTCCCAACCCTCCCTCTCTTCCGTAACCCTACTCCCACTCCCTCCTTCCCCTCCTCCCTCCCTCTTCCCTTTTCCTCCCCTTCCTCCCTCCCCTCCTTCCTCCCCTCCTCCCTCCCCTCCACCCTTCCCCCTCCACCCCTCCCCTCCCTCCCCTCCTCCCTCCCCTCCTCCCTCTCTCCCCTCCCTCTTCCCTCCCCCTCCCTCTCCCCTCCCTCCCTCTCTTCCCTCCTCCCTCTTTCCTCCCTCTCTTCCCTCCCTCTCCCTTTCCTGATTCCTTCCCCTTCCATCCCTCCTTCCCTCTCTCCTCCCTCCTTCCCCTTCCACCCTCTCTCCCCTCCCCCTCACCCCCTCCTCCCTCCATCCCTCTTCCCTCCCCCTCCCTCTTCCTCACCCTTCCTCTCTTCTCTCCCCCTCCTTCCCTTCCATCCTCCCTCCCCCTCTTTCCTCCTCCCCTCCCCCTCTTTCCTATCCCTCTTCCCTCCCCTCCCTTTCTTCTCTCCCTCTTCCCTCCCCTCCCCCTCCCTCTCCCTCTCATTTCTAACCTTGCTACCCCTCCCCTCCCTCTCCCTCTTTTCTAACCTTACTCTCCCTTCCCTCCTCCCTCCCCTCCTCCCTCCCCCTCCCTCCTCTCCCTTTTTTCCCTCTCCCCATTAGTCACCATCTATCATGGCACTTAAGTCTGTACTCTTCCCCCTCCCCCTCTCCTCCCCCTCTCCCCCTCTCTCCCCCTCTCCCTCTCCCCCTCTTCCCCACGTTTTCAGTTGTCACTTGTGTTATTCAAGTGTATACTAGTAGAATAAGACTAGTGCTTTTGAACACTAGCTGTGTTCGCAGGCCACTTTCTGTCACTCGGAAAACTGTAGACGGCCTGGGAAATATTCCCACAAATGGTAGAAAGACTGATTCCACATGGGCTCACCTCTCTTCCTGCCCACTGTGGTACGCCACAGTACCTGGCTTCACAGATCATCCAGAGACAGAGGCACGGGAAGGAGGTGGATTGGTGGGCACTTGGTATCTCATCTGTGAGATGCTTGTGGGGTAAGTGGGGATGTGGGTTGTGGAAAGTGGGTGGGTGTGGGCGGTGGTGAAATTTCATCTTTCCCATTCTCCACATTTCTCTTTCCTCTTTCTCCTTCATTCCCTCCCCTCCCTTTCTGTCCCCTTCCTTTCCTCCCTTTCTCCCTCTCCCTCTTCATCTTCCATCCTCCGTGCTCTAGCTATCCACCAATTTTTGATGAACATCTGTTTTGTATCTACAAGATCCCAGAGAGGAAGACAAATACAGATCGACCCAAGTGCAAAAGATCTAGAGATGTGATATGAAGGCTTGGGAGCTTGAAGGTGTGTGGGTGCATGAGTATGTGAAGGGGTGTGTGGGGTGTGGGATGAGTGGGAGAGGAAGATAGAGGGTGTGAGGGAGATACCATTATTGAGTGCTCCTCTCCCAAGACGTCAAGATGGTGATGTACTCGACTTAAAGAGTAAAACTTGTGTTGCACTCTTGTGTGCATGGCTTGTCCAAGAAAATATACTCTGCTGCCTGCTTAAATCTGTCCTGTGTCTCTCCCCTCTTGCCCCCCTTTCTATTTTTCCCATCTAGTCTAAATAAATCTGAAGCATATTCCGAAGCAGCAAGATGTGTGCATGCCAACAAACTGAACCTACCAATATGCATGGCTTGTGTTGTCTTAAAATATCCTGCTGTCTGTTGTTCTCGTGTTTCTCTTCCCTCTTGCCCCTCCCAATTCCCTTCTAGTCTCACACGGAATACTCCACATCGTAAAGCAGTCCTCTAAACAGCAAGACTTAGTACAAGACTTCAAGGTACCTAGTGTAGATATTAACTACATTTTGCCTTTGGCAGAATGCAGGTGTGTGCAGGTAGGTTAGGAGGTAGCTAAATACTGTGAATGCATATTTAGCACGTTACTTAAGTGCCTGACAAACTGGTGAGGTTTGTACCAGGTGTAGGTTAGGGTGTAGGTAAATGCACACATATTTTTATTACAATGCAGTTGTGAACATTGTTCACAACTGTGTTAAGTTTGGGGCTCCATGATGCTTTGTATTGCTTTTGGTTTTTGTAACCAGTGTTGTGTTTTGCAGGTGGTACTTTAGCTTTCTTAGGTAGAAATAGAAACTGATGCAATTTAGTTTGTGTTTTTGTTTGTGCAGTTAACCCTTTAAGTCCGAATGTTGCCGATCTGCAACATTTTGGCATTGAACTATTTTGTGGCTTCTCTCTTCGTAACGCTTTTTGCCCAAGCACCGACATTATTACAGTTAGTTTATTAGTACTTCCTCCCTCTCTGGCTCTAGTAATTAAGGCGGGCTAGGGTCCTGTACACCGGAGCAAGCAGCTGTCAAAACAGAGACGGTGTGCCTGCGATAACGCCGATCGGACGGTACAAGTAAAACGGCCTTTGTTCCGAGCTTACCTGGAGTAGCGCTCCTGTTGTGAGTTACTATGAACCTCTTCTCTCCAGCAGTGAAGCGATTAGCGGCAGGAAACGCGAAAACAAACAGTTTCCGAAAGCTACGACTAACACGCTTACCGCGTGGCTACCTCGGAGATGGCCCCGCCCCTTGCATCCCACCTCTTCCTGCCCAGAGCAATAATCATTATAAATAACCATCGGGGCATACCCCCGAGGCTGTTGAACGCTGTAATTATCGTCGTAAGGTGTATTGAGCAGCGCTACATGCTCTTGAAGCACAGTCTGCAGCAGCTATACTACGTGGAGTAAATTTTGCAAGTAATTTTAGGACCTAAAGGGTTAAGAGCTAATTAGCCTACACTTAGCTACTATTTTTTTTTAATATTCTGAACTGTATATAATCAGAATTGTAGCATTGCAGGTAAATACCAGTTGCATTTCAAGGTGCAACTGATTTACAGCTGTCTGCCCCAATAGCACGTAATGTCCATTGTTCTCACAATTTTGTGAGAATTGTAATCATGTATGTATGTTGGGCAGGTAAATGCTTCCCTTAAGGTAATTACATAGATCTATATCTAGCATGCATCTATCATGGGGGGAAATGGTAGAGCTACTTGTGATGGTCACTGAGAGGAGGTTTGGAGGTCACATCTATGCATGGAAGCAGTGCTGGGCTAGTGAAAAGATGGTGCCAACCCTATTCTGAATGTATAGTCTCAACTAGCTTTTCTGAAATCCATTAACACACAAAAGGCCTTTGCCCCTCTTACCTGTCCCTGTCCTTCTCATCCATGTTCCTGTCCATATGTCCCTGTTCATATTCCTGTCCCTGTCTATCTGTTCCTCTCCCTGTCCATGTATCCCTATAGTATATGCAGTGATGTGCGATAGTATATGCATTGATGTAATATTGCATGCAGTGATGTGCTATAGTATATGCTGTGATGTACTATAGCATGCAGTGATGTGCAATAGTATATGTAGTGATTTACAACAGCATGCAGTGAATGTGCAATGGTATATGCAGTGTTGTACTGTAGCATCAGTGATGTGGAATAGTGTATGCAGTGATACACTATAACATCCAGTGATGTGCAATAGTATATTCAGTGATATGCAATAGCATGCAGCAATGTGCAATAGTATATGCAGTGATGTGAAATAGTATATGCAGTGATGTGCAATAGTATTTGCAGTGATGTGCAATAACATGCAGGAATGTGCAGTAGTATACGCAGTGATGTAATATAGCATGCAGTGATGTGCAATAGTATATGCAGTGGTGTAATGCATGCAGTGATGTGCAATAGTGTATGCAGTGATGTACTATCGCAGCAGTGATATGCAATAGTATATTTAGTGATTTACTATAGCGTGCAGTGAATGCAATGGTATCTGCAGTGTTGTACTGTGGCATTCAGTGATGTGGAAAGTGTATGCAGTGATGAGCTGTAGCATGCAGTGATGTGCAATAGTATATGCAGTGATATGCAATAGCATGCAGCAATGTGCAGTAGTGTATGCAGTGATGTAGCATGCAGTGATGTGCAGTAGTATATGCAGTGATATGCAATATTATATGCAGTGATGTAATATGGCATGCTGTGATCTGCAATAGTATATGCAATGATGTGCAATAGTATATGCAGTGATATGCTATAACGTGCAGTGATGTGTAATAGTATATTCAGTGATATGCGATAGCATCCAGCATTGTGCAGTAGTATAACAGTGATGTAATATAAGATGCAGTGATGTGCAATAGTACCGTATAGCGGGTTATTTTCGTGGGTGGAAATTTTCGTGAAAAGCTGGAAGAGGCCCTCAGAATTAAATTTCGTGGTTTTAAATTTTGTGGCTCGCATATAACGTAATGTGAACTTTGAACTCGGTACACGCGATGCTGTTTCGGCGAGGAACGTGTAGCCAGACTCTCACCGGAAAGAGTCTGGCTACGCGAGACTAGAGAAAAGATGGAGCGCTTCAGTGTCGAGTCTTGCATGGTAGGCTACCATGTCTACAAACCACGAAGTCCGTTGGTGCTCGCATACCTGAACGAGAGGTACTGGTCCCGTTTCTTGGTCGTGCTTCTGCCCTGTTCCGTCACTTCTCTGTTGACTTCCTCCATGTATCACCACACACGAGACAGCTTGAGAAAGGGGACCCTACGGATTAAGGGCACTGTCAACTGGGCACAAGTAGCGAAAAAGAATGTCGCCCGGTCCGAACGTTAGCACAGAGCTACAGTGTGAGTAGAAAATTTCGTGGGTGGAAAATTTCGTGACACCAGAGTTGACCACGAAATTAACGAAAATTAGCACCCCACGGAAATAACCCGCTATACGGATATGCAGTGATGTAATATAGGATATCAGTGATGTAATATAGGATATCAGTGATGTGTTACAAAATGCAGTGATGTGCAATTGTATATGCAGTTATGTGCAATAGTATATGCAGGGATGTACTATAGCATGCAGTGATGTGCAATAGTATATGCAGTGATATGCAACAGCGTGCAGCAAGTGCAGTAGTATATGCAGTGACGTAGTAAGGCATGCAGTGATGTGCAATAGCATATGCAGTGATATGCAATAGTATGAGCAATGTGAAATAGTATATGCAGTTATGTGCAATGGTATATGCAGTGATGTACTCTAGCATGCAGCAATGTGCAATAGAATATGCAGTGATGTAATATAGTATGCAGTGATGTGCTATAGTATATGCAGTGATGTGCAGTAGTATATGCAGTGATGTACTATTGCATGCAGTGATGTGCAATAGATGCAGTGATATGCAATAGCATGCAGCAGTGCGCAGTAGTATGCAGTAATGTAATATTGCATGCAGTGACGTGCAATAGTGTATGCCGTGATGTACTATAGCATGCAGTGATGTGCAATAGTACATGCAGTGATTTACAATAGCATGCAGTGAATGTGCAATGGCATATGCAGTGATATGCAATAGCATGCAACAATGTGCAGTAGTATATGGAGTGATGTAATATAACATGTAGTGATGTGCAATAGTATGTGCAGTGAGATGCAATAGTCATGATATGCAATGATGTGAATAGTATATGTAGTGATATGCTATAACATGCAGTGATGTGCAGTAGTCTATGCAGTGATGTAATATAACATGCAGTGATGTGCAATAGTATAGCAGTGATGTGCGATAGTATATGCAGTGATGTAATATGGCATGCAGTGATGTGCAATAGTATATGCCCGGATGTACTATGGCATGCAGTGATGTGCAATTGTATATGCAGTGATGTGCATTAGTATATGCAGTGATTTAATATTGCAAGCAGTGATGTGCAATAGTGTATGCAGTGATGTACTATAGCTTATGTATAGTGATATGCAATAGTAATGTTGTGATGTGATATGCATGGCATGCAGTGATGTGCAATAGTATATGCAGTGATGTGAAATACTAATGCAGTGGAATACTATAGTATATGCTGTGATCTGCTATAACATGCAGTGATGTGGACTAGTCTATGCAGTGATATGCAATAGCATGCAGCAATGTGCAGTAGTATATGCAGTGATGTAATATAACATGCAATGATGTGCAATGTATATGCAGTGATGTGCGATAGTATATGCGTGATGTAATATGGGATGCAGTGATCTGCAATAGTATATGCCCGGATGTATGGCATGCAGTGATGTGCAATACTATATGCAGTGATGTGCTATAGTATATGCAGTGATGTAGTATAACATGCAGTGATGTGCTATAGTATATGCAGTGATGTAGTATAACATGCAGTGATGTGCAATAGTATATGCAGTGATGTTATATAGTATATCAGTGATCTGTTATAAAATGCAGTGATATGCAAAAGTATATGCAGTTATGTGCAATAGTATATGCAGGGATATACTATAGCATGCAGCAATGTGCAATAGTATATGCAGTGATGTGATATAACTTGCAGTGATGTGTAATAGTATATGCGGTGATGTACAATGGTATATGCAGTGATGTACTCAAGCATGCAGCAATGTGCAGTAGAATGTGCAGTGATGTAATATAGCATGCAGTGATGTGCTATAGTATATGCAGTGATGTGCAGTAGTATATGCCGTGATGTGAAATAGTATATGCAGTGATGTGCAATAGTATATGCAGTGATGTACTATAGCATGCATTGATGTGCAATAGTATATACAGTGATATGCAATAGCATGCAGCAATGTGCAGTAGTATATGCAGTGATGTAATATAACATGCAGTGATGTACAATGTATATGCAGTGATGTGCAATAGTATATGCAGTGATGTAGTATGGCATGCAGTGATGTGCAATAGTATATGCAGTGATGTAGTATGGCATGCAGTGATGTGGAATAGTTTATGCAGGTTGTACTATAGCATGCAGTGATGTGCAATAGTATATGCAGTTACATACGATAACATCCAGTGATGTGCAATAGCATATGCGGTGGTATGCAATAGCATGCAGCAATGTGCAGTAGTATATGCAGTGATGTAATATAGCTTGCAGTCATGTGTAATAGTATATGCTGTGATGTGCAATGGTATATGCAGTGATGTACTCTAGCATGCAGCAATGTGCAGTAGAATATGCAGTGATGTAATATAGCATGCAGTGATGTTGTGTAGTATATGCAGTGATATGCAGTAGTATATGCAGTGATGTAGTATTGCATGCAGTGATGTGCAACAATAGATGCAGTGATACTCAATAGCATGCAGCAATGCGCAGTAGTATGTGCAGTAATGTAATATTGCATGCAGTGATTTACAATAGCATGCAGTGAATGTGCAATGGCATATGCAGTGATATGCAATAGCATGCAGCAATGTGCAGTAGTATATGCAGTGATGTAATATAACATGCAGTGGTGTGCAATAGTATATGCAGTGGTGTAATATAACATGCAGTGGTGTGCAATAGTGTATGCAGTGATGTAATATAACATGCAGTGGTGTGCAATAGTATATGGAGTGAAATGCAATAGATTATGCAATGATGTAGTATGGCATGCAGTGATGTGCAATAGTTTATGCAGTTATATACTACAACATCCAGTGATGTGCAATAGCATATGCAGTGATATGTAATAGCATGCAGCGATGTGCAATAGTATATGCAGTGATGTAATATAGCTTGCAGTGATGTGTAATAGTATATGCAGTAATGTACAATGGTATATGCAGTGATGTACTCTAGCATGCAGCAATGTTCAATAGAATATGCAGTGATGTAATATAGCATGCAGTGATGTGCTATAGTATATGCAGTGATGTGCAGTAGTGTATGCAGTGATGTACTATAGCATGCAGTGATGTGCAATAGTACATGCAGTGATTTACAATAGCATGCAGTGATGTAATATGAATGGCATGAGTGATGTTCAATAGTATATGCATGATGTGGAATAGTATATGCAGTGATGTGCAATAGTATATGCAGTGATATGCTATAATATGTAGATGTGCAATAGTATATGCTGTGATATGCTATAACTGCAGTGATGTGCAATAGTATATGCAGTGATATGCAAAGCATGCAGCAATGTGCAGTAGTATATGCAGTGATATAATACATCATGCAGTGAATTGCAATAGTATATGGAGTTTTGTAATATGGCATGCAGTGATGTGCAATAGTATATGCAGTGATGTGCAATAGTGTATGCAGTGATGTAATATTGCATGCAGTGATGTGCAATAGTGTATGCAGTGATGTACTATGGCATGCAGTGATGTGCAATAGTATATGCAGTGATTTACAATAGCATGCAGTGAATGTGCAATGGCATATGCAGTGATATGCAATAGCATGCAGCAATGTGCAGTAGTATATGCAGTGATGTAATAAACATGCAGTGGTGTGCAATAGTATATGCAATGATGTGCAATAGATTATGCAGTGGTGTACTCTAGCATGCAGGAAAGTGCAATAATGCAGTGATGTAATATAGCATGCAGTGATGTGCAGTAGTATAAGCAGTGATGTACTATTGCATGCATTGATGTGCAACAATAGATGCACTGATATGGAATAGCATGCAGCAATGCGCAATAGTATATGCAGTAATGTAATATTGCATGCAGTGATGTGCAGTAGTGTATGCAGTGATGTACTATAGCATGCAGTGATGTGCAATAGTACATGCAGTGATTTACAATAGCATATGCGGTGAATGTGCAATGGCATATGCAGTGATATGCAATAGCCTGCAGCAATGTGCAGTAGTATATGCAGTGATGTAATATAACATGCAGTGATGTGCAATAGCATATGCAGTGATATGTAATAGCATGCAGCGATGTGCAATAGTATATGCAGTGATGTAATATAGCTTGCAGTGATGTGTAATAGTATATGCAGGAATGTACAATGGTATATGCAGTGATGTACTCTAGCGTGCAGCAATGTTCAATAGAATATGCAGTGATGTAATATAGCATGCAGTGATGTGCTATAGTATATGCAGTGATGTGCAGTAGTGTACGCAGTGATGTACTATAGCATGCAGTGATGTGCAATAGTACATGCAGTGATTTACAATAGCATGCAGTGATGTAATATGAATGGCATGAGTGATGTTCAATAGTATATGCGTGATGTGGAATAGTATATGCAGTGATGTGCAATAGTATATGCAGTGATATGCTATAATAGCAGATGTGCAATAGTATATGCTGTGATATGCTATAACATGCAGTGATGTGCAGTAGTATATGCAGTGATATAATACATCATGCAGTGAATTGCAATAGTATATGGAGTTTTGTAATATGGCATGCAGTGATGTGCAATAGTATATGCAGTGATGTGAATAGTGTATGCAGTGATGTAATATTGCATGCAGTGATGTGCAATAGTGTATGCAGTGATGTACTATGGCATGCAGTGATGTGCAATAGTATATGCAGTGATTTACAATAGCATGCAGTGAATGTGCAATGGCATATGCAGTGATATGCAATAGCATGCAGCAATGTGCAGTAGTATATGCAGTGATGTAATAAACATGCAGTGGTGTGCAATAGTATATGCAATGATGTGCAATAGATTATGCAGTGGTGTACTCTAGCATGCAGGAAAGTGCAATAATGCAGTGATGTAATATAGCATGCAGTGATGTGCAGTAGTATAAGCAGTGATGTATTATTGCATGCATTGATGTGCAACAATAGATGCACTGATATGGAATAGCATGCAGCAATGCGCAATAGTATATGCAGTAATGTAATATTGCATGCAGTGATGTGCAGTAGTGTATGCAGTGATGTACTATAGCATGCAGTGATGTGCAATAGTACATGCAGTGATTTACAATAGCATGCAGTGAATGTGCAATGGCATATGCAGTGATATGCAATAGCCTGCAGCAATGTGCAGTAGTATATGCAGTGATGTAATATAACATGCAGTGATGTGCAATAGTATATGCAGTGATATGCAATAGCATGCAGCAATGTGCAGTAGTATATACAGTGATTAGATATAACATGCAGTGGTGTGCAATAGTATATGCAGTGATGTAATATTGCATGCAGTGATGTGCAATAGTGTATGCAGTGATGTACTATAGCAAGCAGTGATTTGCAATAGTATATGCAGTGATTTACAATAGCATGCAGTGAATGTGAATTGTATATGCAGTGTTGTACTGTAGCATTCAGTGATGTGGAAGTGTATGCTGTGATATGGAATAGCATGCAGCAATGTGCAGAGTATATTCAGTGATGTAGTTTGGCATGCAGTGATGTAATATAGCTTGCAGTGATGTGCAATAGTATATGCAGTGATGTGCAATGGTATATGCAATGATGTACTCTACCAGGCAGCAATGTGCAATTGAATATGCAGTGATGTAATGTAGGATGCAGTGATGTGCTATAGTATATGCAGTGATGTGAAATAGTATATGCAGTGATGTGCAATAGTATATGCAGTGATGTACTATAGCATGCATTGATGTGCAATAGTATATGCAGTGATATGCAATAGCATGCAGCAATGTGCAGTAGTATATGCAGTGATGTAATATAACTTGCAGTGATGTGTAATAGTATATGCAGTGATGTACAGTGGTATATGCAGTGATGTACTCAAGCATGCAGCAATGTGCAATAGAATGTGCAGTGATGTAATATAGCATGCAGTGATGTGCTATAGTATATGCAGTGATGTGCAGTAATATATGCCGTGATGTGAAATAGTATATGCAGTGATGTGCAATAGTATATGCATTGATGTACTATAGCATGCATTGATGTGCAATAGTATATGCAGTGATATGCAATAGGATGCAGCAATGTGCAGTAGTATATGCAGTGATGTAATATAACATGCAGTGATGTGTAATAGTATATGCAGTGATGTGCAATGGTATATGCAGTGATGTACTCTAGCATGCAGCAATGTGCAATAGAATATGCAGTGATGTAATATAGCATGCAGTGATGTACAGTATATGCAGTGATGTGCAATGGCATATGCAGTGATATGCAATAGCATGCAGCAATGTGCAGTAGTATATGCAGTGATGTAATATAACATGCAGTGGTGTGCAATAGTGTATGCAGTGATGTGCAATAGATTATGCAATGATGTAGTATGGCATGCAGTGATGTGCAATAGTTTATGCAGTGTTGTACTATAGCATGCAGTGATTTACAATAGCATGCAGTGAATGTGCAGTGGTATATGCAGTGTTGTACTGTAGCATTCAGTGTTGTGGAATAGTGTATGCGTGATGAGCTGTGCATGCAGTGATGTGCAATAGCAAGAGCGCATAAGAACGGGCGGCTAGAGTAAGAACGTGTAACTCCAATAGAAGCCCGTAGTCCGGGCAAAATTATTGAACCGTACTAAAAATAGAACATCCGGTCACGTGTGCGCTTAGCAACAATGCATTGGGCTTATGTCAACGCAGCGTGCGCAGTGCGTGTTACTATTTTTAGTACTGGCGGTAAATTCCGCCCGGTTTCGAATTTTACGTAGTTACACGCTCTTACTCTAGCCGCCCGTTCTTATGCGCTCTTGCAATAGTATATGCAGTGATACACTTTAACATCCAGTGATGTGCAATAGTATATTCAATGATATGTAATAGCATGCAGCAATGTGTGATAGTATATGCAGTGATGTGCAATAGTATATGCAGTGATGTTAATAGTATTTGCAGTGATGTGCAATAGTATATGCAGTGATATACAATGGCATGCAGCAATGTACGGTTGCACCCACTTCCATACATTCCCCTCGCATTACCCTGCATTCTCCTGTGTTCCTCTGGTGTTTAGCACCCACTCCCATACATTCCCCTGGCGTTCCCCTACATTTCCATTGCACTTTGCACACACCCCCATGCATTTCCCTGGCACTTTGCACCCACTCCCATATGTTCCCATGGCATTCCCCTGCATTACCCTGCATTCCACTGGTACTTTGCACCCACTCCCAAACGTTGCTGTGCATTTTCTTGCATTCCCCTGCATTCCCATGGCATTTTGCACCCATTCCCATACGTTTCCCTGGCATTCCTCTGCATTCCCCTGCATTCCCCTGGGACTTTGCACCCACTCCCATACGTTGCTATGGCATTCCACTGCATTTCCCTGCATTTCACTGGCACTTTGCACCCACTCCAATACATTCCCCTTGCATTTCCTTGCATTCCCTTGCATTCCCTTGCATTCCACTGGCACTTTGCACCCACTTCAATATGTTCCTTGGTATTCCCCTGCATGACACTGCGTTCTTGCCCTCCATTTCCCTGGCACTTTGTACCCACTCCCATACATTTACCTGGCCCATATGTTCCCCTGGCATCCCCCTGCATTCCCCGGCATTCCCGACACTTAGTACCCACTCCCATACATTCCCTTGGCATTCCCCAGGCACTTTGCACACCCTCCAATACATTACACTGGTAGTCCCCTGCATTCCCCAGGTACATAGCACTCACTCCCTTACATTCACCTGGTACTCCCTTACAGTAACCTGGTATTCCCCTGCATTCCCCTGCATTCCACTGGCACTTTGCACCCACTTCCATACGTTCCCCTGGCATTCCCTGCAATCCCCTTTGTTCCCCTGGCATTTTGGACCCACTCCAATGCATTCCCCTGCATTCCCCTGGCACTTTGTACCCACTCCCATTTGTTCCCTGGCATTCCCTTGCACCCACCTGCATTCCTCTACATTCCCCTGGCAATTTGCACCCTCTCCCATACGTTCCCCTGGCATTCTCCTGCATTCCCTGGCACTTTGCACCCACTCCCATAGATTTACCTGCATTCTCCTGGCACTTTGCACACATACCCATTCGTTTCCCTGGCATTCCCCTGCATTTGCCTGCATTCCACTGAATTCCCCTCGCATTGCGCCCACTCCCATATGTTCCCCTGGTATTCCCCAGCATTCCCCTGCATTCACTTGCATTCTCCTGGCACTTTGTACCAAATCCCATATGTTCCCATTCCCTGCATTCCCCTGCTTTTTTCTGGCTTTTGCACCCACACCCATACATTCCCCTGGCATCCTGCCACATTCCCATTGCACTTTGCACACTCCCATGCATTCCCATGGCACTTTGCATCCACTCCCATATGTTCCCTGGCATTCCCTTGTATTCTCCTACATTCCCCTGGCACTTTGTGCCCACTCCCATACGTTCCCCTGGCATTCCCCAGCATTTCCTGCGTTCTCCTGGCACTGCACCACTCCCATACGTTGCTGTGGCATTCACCTGCATTCCCCTGGCACTTTGCACCCACTCCCATACGTTCCCCTGGCATTCCCCAGCATTTCCTGCATTCCCCTAGCACTGCACCACTCCCATACGTTGCTGTGGCATTCCCCAGCATTCCCCTGGCACTTTGCACCCACTCCCATACGTTCCCCTGGCATTCCCCTGTATTCCCCTGCATTCTCCTGCATTCCTCTGCGTTCCCCTGGCACTTTGCCTCCACTCTTGTACGTTCCCCTGGCATTCCCCTGCATTCCCCTTCATTCCGCTGGCACTTTACACCCACTCCCTTGCATTCCCCTGGTAGTCCCCTGCATTCCCCTGGCACTATACACCCACTCCCATACGTTCCCCTGGCATTTCCCTGCATTCCCTGCATTCCCCTGGCAGTTTACACTCCCATACGTTTCCCTGGCATTCCCCTGCATTCCCCTGCATTCCCCTCCATTCCCCTGGCAGTTTACACTCCCATACGTTTCCCTGGCATTCCCCTGCATTCCCCTGCATTCCCCTCCATTCCCCTGGCACTGTGTACCCACTACCGTACGATCCCCTAGCATTCCGCTGCATTCCCCTGCATTCCCCTGGCAATTTGCATCCTCTCGTACGTTCCCCTGGCATTCCTTTGCATTCCCCTTCATTCCCCTAGCACTTTACACCCGCCCCCTTACATTCCCCTGGTAGTTCCCTGCATTCCCCTGGCAGTTTGTACCCACTCCCATACGTCCCCATGGCATTCCCCTGCATTCCCAAGCATTCCCCTGGCACTTTGCACCCACTCCCATATGTTCCCCTGGCATTCCCCTGTATTCCCCTGCAATCCCCTGCATTCCCCTGCATTCCACTGCGTTCCCCTGGCACTTTGCCTCCACTCGTACGTTTCCCTGGCATTCCCCTGCATTCCCCTTCATTCCGCTTAGCACTTTACACCCACTCCCTTGCATTACCCTGGTAGTACCCTGCCTTCACCTGGCACTATACACCCACTCGCATACGTTCCCCTGGCGTTCCCCTGCATTCCCTGCATTCCCCTGGCAGTTTACACCCACTCCCATACGTTCCCCTGGCATTCCACTACATTCCCCAGCATACCCCTGGCATTTTGCACCCACTCCCATCCGTTCCCCTGGCATTCCCCTGTATTCCCCTGTATTCCCCTGCATTCCCCTGCATTCCCCTGGCACTTTGCCTCCACTCTCATACGTTCCCCTGGTATTCCCCTGCATTCCCCTTCATTCCGCTAGCACTTTACTCCCACTCCCTTGCATTCCCCTCGTAGTCCCCTGCATTCCCCTGGCACTATACACCCACTCCCATACGTTCCCCTGGCATTCCCCTGCTTTCCATGCATTCCCCTGGCAGTTTGCACCCACTCCCATAAGTTCCCCTGGCATTCCCCTGTATTCCCCTGGCAGTTTGCACCCACTACCATACGTTCCCCTGGAATTCCCCTGCATTCACCTGAATTTCCCTAGCACTTTACACCCACTCCCGTGGATTCCCCTGTCATTCCCCTGCATTCCCCTGGCACTTTACACTCCGATACGTTTCCCTAGCATTCCCCTGCATTCCGCACATTCCCCTGGCACTTTGCACCCACTACCGTACGTTCCCCTGGCATTCCCCTGCATTTCCCTGCATTCCCCTGGCAATTTGCAATCTCTCTCATACGTTCCCCTGGCATTCCTTTGCATTCCTCTTCATTCCCCTAGCACTTTACACCCGCCCCCTTACAATCCCCTGGTAGTTCCCTGCATTCCCCTGGCGCTATACACCCATTCCCATATGTTCCCCTGGCATTCCCTTAAATTCCCCTGCATTCCCCTGGCATTTGCACCCACTCCCATACGTTCCCCTGGCCTTCCCCTGCATTCCCCAGCATTCCCCTGGCACTTTGCACCTATTCCCATACATTTCCCTGGCATTCCCCTGTATTCCCTTCCATTCCCCTGCATTCCCCTGCGTTCCCCTGGCACTTTGCCTACACTCTTGTACGTTTCCCTGGCATTCCCCTTCATTCCGCTAACACTTTGCACCCACGCCCTGGCATTCCTCTGGTAGTCCCCTGCATTCCCCTGGCACTATACACCCACTCCCATACGTACCCCTGGCATTCCCCTGCATTCCCTGCATTCCCCTGGCAGTTTAAACCCACTCCCATACGTTCCCCTGGCATCCCCCTGCATTCCCCAGCATTCCCCTGGCAATTTGTACCCACTCCCATATGTTCCCCTGGCATTTCCCTGTATTCCCCTGCATTCTCCTGCGTTCCCCTGGCACTTTGCCTCCACTCTTGTACGTTCCCCTGGCATCCCCCTGCATTCCCCTTCATTCCGCTAGCGCTTTACACCCACTCCCTTGCATTCCCCTGGTAGTCCCCTGCATTCCCCTGGCACTATACACACATTCCCCTGGCATTTCCCTGCATTCCCTGCATTCCCCTGGCAGTTTACACTCCCATACGTTTCCCTGGCATTTCCCTGCATTCCCCTGGCAATTTGCATCCTCTCTTGTACGTTCCCCTGGCATTCCTGTGCATTCCCTTTCATTCCCCTAGCACTTTACACCTGCCCCCTTACATTCCCCTGGCGCTACACACCCACTCCCACGTTTGCTTGGCATTCCCCTTCATTCCCCAGCATTCCCCTGGCACTTTGAACCCACTCCCATACGTTCCACATGCATTTCCCTGTATTCCCCTGCATTCCCCTGCGTTCCCCTGGCACTTTCCCTCCACTCTCGTACGTTCCCCTCGCATTCCCCTGCATTCCCCTGCATTCCCCTGGCAATTTGCATCCTCTTGTACATTCCCCTGGCATTCCTTTGCATTTCCCTTCATTTCCCTGATAGTTCCCTGCATTCCCCTGGCGCTATACACCCACTCCCATATGTTCCTCTTTCATTCCCCTGCATTCCCCTGCATTTCCCTGCCTTTCCCTACATTCCCCTGGCACTTTGCCTCCACTCTCGTACGTTCCCCTGGCATTCCCCTGCATTCCCCTTCATTCCGCTAGCACTTTACACCCACTCTCTTGCATTCCCCTGGTAGTCCCCTGTATTCCCCTGGCACTATACACCCCCTCCCATACGTACCCCTGGCATTCCCCTGCATTCCCTGCATTCCCCTGGCAGTTTACACCCACTCCCATATGTTCCCCTGGCATTCCCCTGTATTCCCCAGCATTCCCCTGCCGCTTTGCACCCACTCCCATAAGTTCCACTGGCATTGCCCTGTATTCCCCTGGCACTTTGCACCCACTACCATACGTTCCCCTGGCATTCCCCTGCATTCACCTGAATTCCCCTAGCACTTTACACCCACTCCCGTAGATTCCCCTGTCATTCCCCTGCATTCCCCTGGCACTTTACACACTCCCATACATTTCCCTGCCACCACCCTGCATTCCCTTGCATTCCCATGGCACGTAGCACCCACTATCGTACGTTCCCCTTGCATTCCCCTGCATTCCCCTGCATTCCCCTGCATTCCCCTGGCAATTTGCATCCTCTCATACGTTCCCATGACATTCCTTTGCATTCTCCTTCATTCCCCAGGCACTTTATATCACCCCCCTTACATTCCCCTGTTAGCTTCCTGCATTCATCTGGCGCTATACACCTACTCCCATATGTTCCCCTGGCATTCCCCTGCATTCCCCAGCATTCCCCTGGCACTTTGCACCCACTTCCATACGTTCCCCTGGCATTCCCCTGTATTCCCCTGAATTCCCCTGCGTTCCCCTGGCTCTTTGCATCGACACACGTATGTTCCCCTGGCATTCCCCTGCATTCCCCTTCATTCCGCTAGCACTTTACACCCACTCCCTTGCATTCCCCTTGTGGTCCCCTGCATTCACCTGGCACTATACACCCACTCCCATGCGTTCCCCTGGCACTTTGCACCCACTTCCATACGTTCCCCTGGCATTCCCCTGTATTCCCCTGTATTCCCCTGCATTCTCCTGCGTTCCCCTGGCACTTTGCATCCACACTCGTATGTTCCTCTGGCATTCCCCTGCATTCCCCTTCATTCCGCTAGCACTTTACACCCACTCCCTTGCATTCCACTGGTGGTCCCCTGCATTCCCCTGGCACTATACACCCACTCCCATGCATTCCCCTGGCATTCCCCTGGCATTCCCCTGCATTCCCTCCATTCCCCTGGTAGTTTACACCTACTCCGATACGTTCCCCTGGCATTCCCTTGTATTCCCCAGCATTCCCCTGACGCTTTGCACCCACTCCCATAAGTTCCCCTGTCATTCCCCTGTAGTCCCCTGGCACTTTGCACCCACTACCATACGTTCCCCTGGCTTTCCCCTGCATTCCCCTGCATTCACCTGAATTCCCCTAGCACTTTACACCCACTCCAGTAGATTCCCCTGTCATTCCCGTGCATTCCGCTGGCACTTTACACTCACTCCCATCTGTTCCCCTGGCATTCTCCTGCATTCCCCTGCATTCCCCTGGCAGTTTGCACCCACTCCCATACTTTCCCCTGGCATTCCCCTGCATTTCCCAGCATTCCCCTGGCACTTTGCACACACTCCCATACGTTCCCCTGGAATTCCCCTGTATTCCCCTGTATTCCCCTGCATTCCCATGCGTTACCCAGGCACTTTGCCTCCACTCTCATACGTTCACCTGGCATTCCCCTGTATTCCCCTTCATTCTGCTAGCACTTTACACCCACTCCCTTGCATTACCCTGGTAGTCCCCTGCATTCCCGTGGCACTATACACCCACTCCCATATGTTCCCCTGGCATTCCCCTGCATTCCCTGCATTCACCTGGCAGTTTACACTCGGATACGTTTCCCTGGCATTCCTCTGCATTCCCCTGCATTCCCCTGGTACTTTGCACCCACTACCGTACGTTCCCCTGGCATTCCCCTGCATTCCCCTGGCAATTTGCGTCCTCTCGTACGTTCCCCTGGCATTCCTTTGCATTCCCCTTCCCGTAGCACTTTACACCCGCCACCTTACATTCCCCTGGTAGTTCCCTGCATTCCCCTGGCACTATACACCCACTCATATGTTCCCCTGGCATTCCCTTGCATTCCCTGCATTACCCTGGCAGTTTACACCCACTCCCATACATTCCCCTGGCATTCCCCTGCATTCCCCAGCAATCCCCTGACACTTTGCACCCACTCCCATACGTTCCCCTGGTATTTCCCTGTATTCCTCTTGATTCCCCTACATTTTCCTGCATTCCTTTGGGACTTTGCCTCCACTCCCATAAGTTCCCCTGGCATTCCCCTGTATTCCCCTAGCACTTTGCAACCACTACCATACATTCCCCTGGCATTTCCCTGCATCCACTGTATTCCCCTAGCACTTTACACCCACTCCCGTAGATTCCCCAGCTATTCACCTGCATTCCCCTGGCACTTTACACTCACTGCCATACGTTTCCCTGGCATTCCCCTGCATTCCCGTGCATTCCCCTGCATTCCTATGGCACTTTGCACCCACTACCGTACGTTCCCCTGGTATTCCCCTGCATTCCCCTGCGTTCCCCTGGCAATTTGCATCCTCGTACATTCCCCTGGCATTTCTTTGCAATCCCTTCATTCCCCTAGCACTTTACACCCGCCCCCTTACATTCCCCTGGTAGTTCCCTGCATTCCCTTGGCGCTATACACCCACTTCCATATGTTCCCCCGGCATTTCCCTGCATTCCCCTGCATTCCCCTGGCAGTTTGCACCTACTCCCAAACGTTCCCCTGGCATTCCCCTGCATTCCCCTGCATTCCCCTGGCACTTTGCACCCACTTCTATACGTTCCCCTGGCATTCCCCTGTGTTCCCCTGGCACTTTGCCTCCACTCTCGTACGTTCCTCTGGCATTCCCCGGCATTCCCCTTCATTCTGCTAGCACTTTACACCAACTCCCTTGCATTCCTCTGGTAGTCCCCTTCATTCCCCTGGCACTATACACCCACTCCCATGCGTTCCCCTGTCATTCCCCTGCATTCCCTCCATTCCCCAGGCAGTTTACACCCACTCCCATACGTTCCCCTGGAATTCCCCTGTATTCCCCTGTATTCCCCTGCATTCCCATGCGTTACCCAGGCACTTTGCCTCCACTCTCATACGTTCACTTGGCATTCCCCTGTATTCCCCTTCATTCCGCTAGCACTTTACACCCACTCCCTTGCATTACCCTGGTAGTCCCCTGCATTCCCATGGCACTATACACCCACTCCCATATGTTCCCCTGGCCATTCCCCTGCATTCCCTGCATTCACCTGGCAGTTTACACTCCGATACGTTTCCCTGGCATTCCCCTGCATTCTCCTGCATTCCCCTGGCACTTTGCACCCACTACCGTACGTTCCCCTGGCATTCCCCTGTATTCCCCTGCATTCCCCTGGCAATTTCAATCCTCTCTCGTACGTTCCCCTGGCATTCCTTTGCATTCCCCTTCCCGTAGCACTTTACACCCACCACCTTACATTCCCCTGGTAGTTCCCTGCATTCCCCTGGCACTATACACCCACTCATATGTTCCCCTGGCATTCCCTTGCATTCCCTGCATTACCCTGGCAGTTTACACCCACTCCCATACATTCCCCTGGCATTCCCCTGCATTCCCCAGCAATCCCCTGGCACTTTGCACCCACTCCCATACGTTTCCCTGGCATTTCCCGGTATTCCCTTGGATTCCCCTGCATTCCCATGCATTCCCCTGGCACTTTGCCTCCACTCCAATACGTTCCCCTGGCATTCCCCTGCATTCCCTGCAATCCCCTGGCAGTTTACACCCACTCCCATACATTCCCCTGGCATTCCCCTGCATTCCCCAGCAATCCCCTGGCACTTTGCACCCAATCCCATACGTTTCCCTGGCATTTCCCGGTATTCCCTTGGATTCCCCTGCATTCCCATGCATTCCCCTGGCCCTTTGCCTCCACTCCAATACGTTCCCCTGGCATTCCCCTGCATTCCCTGCAATCCCCTGGCAGTTTACACCCACTCCCATACGTTCCCTTGGCATTCCCCTGTATTCCCCAGCATTCCCCTGACACTGCACCCACTCTCATAAGTTCCCCTGGCATTACCCTGTATTTCCCTTGCACTTTGCACCCACTACCATACATTCCCCTGGCATTCCCTTGCATTCCTCTATTCCCCTAGCACTTTACACCCACTCCCGTAGATTCCCCTGTTATTCACCTGTATTCCCCTGGCACTTTACACTCACTCCCATACGTTTCCCTGGCATTCCCCTGCATTCCCGTACATTCCCCTGCATTTCTCTGGCACATTGCACCCACTACAGTACATTCTCATGGCATTCCCCTGTATTCCCCTGCGTTCCCCTGGCAATTTACATCCTCTCTCGTACGTTCCCCTTGCATTCCTTTGAATTCCCCTTCATTACCCTAGCACTTTACACTCGGTCCCTTACATTCCCCTGGTAGTTCCCTGCATTCCTCTGGCACTATACACCCACTCCCATATGTTCCCCCGGCATTCCCCTGCATTCCCCTGCATTCCCCTGGCAGTTTTCACCCACTCCCATACGTTCCCCTGGCATTCCCTTGCATTCCCCCGCATTCCCCTGGCACATTGCACCCACTCCCTTGCATTACCCTGGTAGTCTCCTGCATTCTTCTGGCACTATACACCCGCTCCCATTCGTTCCTCTGGCATTCCCCTGCATTCACTGCTTTACCCTGGCAGTTTACACCCACTCCCATACGTTCCCCTGGCATTCCCCTGCATTCCCCAGCATCCCCCTGGCACTTTGCACCCACTCCCATATGTTCCCCTGGCATTCCCCTGTATTCCCCTGGCACTTTGCACCCACTACCATACGTTTCCCTGGCATTCTCCTGCATTCCCCTGTATTTCCCCGGCTGTTTGCACCCACTTCCAATCGTTCCCCTGGCATTCCCCTGTATTCCCCTGGCACTTTGCACACACTACCATACGTTTCCCTGGCATTCTCCTGCATTCCCTGTATTTCCCCGGCTGTTTGCACCCACTTCCAATCGTTCCCCTGGCACTCCCCTGCATTCCCCAGCATTCCCCTGGCACTTTGCACCCACTCCCATACGTTCCCCTGGCATTACCCTGTATTCTGTATTCCCCTGCATTTCCCTGCGTTACCCTGGCACAGCCTCCACTCACGTACTTTCCCCTGGCATTTCCCTGCATTCCCCTTCATTCCGCTAGCACTTTACACCCACTCCCTTGCATTCCCCTGGTAGTCCCCTGCATTCCCCTGGCACTATACACCGTTCCCCTGGCATTCCCGTGCATTCCCTGCATTCCCCTGGCAGTTTACACCCACTCTCATTCGTTCCCCTGACATTCTCCTGTATTCCGCAGCATTCCCATGACACTTTGCACCCACTCCCATACGTTCCCCTGGCATTTCCCTGTATTCCCCTGACATTCCCCTGCATTCCCTTTCATTCCGCTAGCACTTTACACCCACTCCCTTGCATTCCCCTGGTAGTCCCCTGCATTCCCCTGGCACTATACACCGTTCCCCTAGCATTCCCCTGCATTCGTTGCATTCCCCTGGCAGTTTACACCCACTCATTCGTTCCCCTGACATTCTACTGTATTCCCCAGCATTCCCATGACACTTTGCACCCACTCCCATAAGTTCCCCTGGCATTCCCCTGTATTCCCCTGGCTAGGGTTAGCACCAACTACCATACGTTCCCCTGGCATTCCCCTGCATTCCCCTGCATTCACCTGAATTCCTCTCGCGCTTTGCACCCACTCCTGTACATTCCCTTGGCATATGCTTGCATTACCCAGCATTCCCCAGCATTCCGCTGGCACTTTGTACCCACTCCCATACGTTCCTCTGGCATTCCCCTGTATTCCCCTGTATTCCCCTGCATTCCCCTGGCATTCCCCTGCATTCCCTTTCATTCCGCTAGCACTTTACACCCACTCCCTTGCATTCCCCTGGTAGTCCCCTGCATTCCCCTGGCACTATACACCGTTCCCCTGGCATTCCCCTGCATTCCCTGCATTCCCCTGGCAGTTTACACCCACTCATTCGTTCCCCTGACATTCCCCTGTTTTCACCAGCATTCCTATGAGACTTTGCACCCACTCCCATAAGTTCCCCTGGCATTCCCCTGTATTCCCCTGGCTCTTTGCACCCACTACCATACGTTTCCCTGGCATTCCCCTGCATTCCCATGCATTCACCTGAATCCCCCTAGCACTTTACACCCACTCCCGTAGATTCCCCTGTCATTCCCCTGCATTCCCCTGGCACTTTACACTCCCATACGTTTCCCTGGCATTCCCCTGCATTTCCATGCATTCCCCTGGCACTTTGCACCCACTCCCATATGTTCCCCTGTCATTCCCCTCTATTCCCCTGCATTCCCCTGCATTCCCCTGCATTCCCCTGGCACTTTGCCTCCACTCTTGTACGTTCCCCTGGCATCCCCCTGCATTACCCTTCATTCCGCTAGCACTTTACACCCACTCACTTCCATTTCCCTGGTAGTTCCCTGCATTCCCCTGGTACTGTACACCCACTCCCATACGTTCCCCTGGCATTCCCCTGCATTCCCTGCATTCCCCTTGCAGTTTATACCCACTCCCATACGTTCCCCTGGCATTCCCCTGCATTCCCCTGCATTTCCCTGGCACTTTGCACCCACTCCCATACGTTCCCCTGGCATTTCCCTGTATTCCCCTGCATTCCCCTGCGTTCCCCTGGCACTTTGCCTCCACTCTCGTACGTTCCCCTGGCATTCCCCTGCATTCCCCTTCATTACGTTAGCACTTTTACACCCACTCCTTTATATTCCCCTTGTAGTCCCCTGCATTACCCTGGCATTATACACCCATTCCCATACTTTCCCCTGGCATTCCCCTGCATTCCCTACATTCCCCTGGCAGTTTACACTCACTCCCATATGTTTCCCTGGCATTCCCATGCATTCCCCTGCATTCCCTTGGCACTTTGCACCCACTACCGTACGTTCCCTGGCATTCCGCTGCATTCCCCTGGGAATTTGCATTCTCTCTGCTACGTTCCCCTGGCATTGCTTTGCATTCCCCTTTACTGTAGCACTTTACACTCGCCCCCTTACATTCACCTGGTAGTTCCCTGCATTCCCTTGGCACTCTACACCCACTCCCATATGTTCAACTGGCATTCCCCTGCATACCCCTGCATTCCTCTGGCAGTTTGCACCCACTCCCATATGTTCCCCTGGTATTCCCCTGCATTCCACAGCATTCCCTTGCACTTTGCACCCACTCCCATACGTACCCCTGGCATTACCCTGTATTCCCCTGCATTTCCCTGGCATTCCTCTGCATTCTCTGCATTCCCCTGACAGTTTACACCCACTCCCATATGTTCATTTGGTATTCCCCTGCATTCCCCTGCATTGCCCTGGCACGTTGCACCCTCTCCCATACATTCCCTTGGCATTCCCCTGCAATCCCCTGGCACTATGTACACACTCCCGTACACTCTAATGGGATTCCCTTCCATTCCCTTTGCACTTTCCACCCACCAACTTACTTTCACCTGGCATTCCTCTGCATTCCCCTGCATTACCTGGACACTTTGGACCCACACACATTCCCCTGCATTCCCCTGGCACTTTGCACCCACTACCGTACGTTCCCCTGGCATTCCCCTGCATTCCCCTGCATTCCCCTGCATTCCTCTGGCACTTTGCACCCACTACCGTACGTTCCCCTGGTATTCCCCTGCATTCCCCTGCGTTCCCCTGGCAATTTGCATCCTCGTACATTCCCCTGGCATTTCTTTGCAATCCCTTCATTCCCCTAGCACTTTACACCCGCCCCCTTACATTCCCCTGGTAGTTCCCTGCATTCCCTTGGCGCTATACACCCACTCCCATATGTTCCCCCGGCATTCCCCTGCTTCCCCCTGCATTCCCCTGGCAGTTTGCACCCACTCCCAAACGTTCCCCTGGCATTCCCCTGCATTCCCCTGCATTCCCCTGCATTCCCCTGGCACTTTGCACCCACTTCTATACATTCCCCTGGCATTCCCCTGTGTTCCCCTGGCACTTTGCCTCCACTCTCGTACGTTCCTCTGGCATTCCCCGGCATTCCCCTTCATTCTGCTAGCACTTTACACCAACTCCCTTGCATTCCTCTGGTAGTCCCCTTCATTCCCCTGGCACTATACACCCACTCCCATGCGTTCCCCTGTCATTCCCCTGCATTCCCTCCATTCCCCAGGCAGTTTACACCCACTCCCATACGTTCCCCTGGCATTCCCTTGTATTCCCCAGCATTCCACTGACACTTTGCACCCACTCCCATAAGTTCCCGTCATTCCCCTGTAGTCCCCTGGCACTTTGCACCCACTACCATACGTTCCCCTAGCATTCCCCTGCATTCCCCTGCATTCACCTGAATTCCCCTAGCACTATACACCCACTCCCGTAGATTTCCTTGTCATTCCCCTGCATTTCCCTGTCACTTTACACTCCCATATGTTCCCCTGGTATTCTCCTGCATTGCCCTGCATTCCCCTGGCAGTTTGCACCCACTCCCATACGTTCCCCTGGCATTCCCCTGCATTCCCCAGCATTCCCCTGGCACTTTGCACCCACTCCCATACGTTCCCCTGGAATTCCGCTGTATTCCCCTGTATTCCCCTGCATTCCCATGCGTTACCCAGGCACTTTGCCTCCACTCTCATACGTTCACTTGGCATTCCCCTGTATTCCCCTTCATTCCGCTAGCACTTTACACCCACTCCCTTGCATTACCCTGGTAGTCCCCTGCATTCCCGTGGCACTATACACCCACTCCCATATGTTCCCCTGGCCATTCCCCTGCATTCCCTGCATTCACCTGGCAGTTTACACTCCGATACGTTTCCCTGGCATTCCCCTGCATTCTCCTGCATTCCCCTGGCACTTTGCACCCACTACCGTACGTTCCCCTGGCATTCCCCTGTATTCCCCTGCATTCCCCTGGCAATTTCAATCCTCTCTCGTACGTTCCCCTGGCATTCCTTTGCATTCCCCTTCCCGTAGCACTTTACACCCACCACCTTACATTCCCCTGGTAGTTCCCTGCATTCCCCTGGCACTATACACCCACTCATATGTTCCCCTGGCATTCCCTTGCATTCCCTGCATTACCCTGGCAGTTTACACCCACTCCCATACATTCCCCTGGCATTCCCCTGCATTCCCCAGCAATCCCCTGGCACTTTGCACCCACTCCCATACGTTTCCCTGGCATTTCCCGGTATTCCCTTGGATTCCCCTGCATTCCCATGCATTCCCCTGGCCCTTTGCCTCCACTCCAATACGTTCCCCTGGCATTCCCCTGCATTCCCTGCAATCCCCTGGCAGTTTACACCCACTCCCATACATTCCCCTGGCATTCCCCTGCATTCCCCAGCAATCCCCTGGCACTTTGCACCCAATCCCATACGTTTCCCTGGCATTTCCCGGTATTCCCTTGGATTCCCCTGCATTCCCATGCATTCCCCTGGCCCTTTGCCTCCACTCCAATACGTTCCCCTGGCATTCCCCTGCATTCCCTGCAATCCCCTGGCAGTTTACACCCACTCCCATACGTTCCCTTGGCATTCCCCTGTATTCCCCAGCATTCCCCTGACACTGCACCCACTCTCATAAGTTCCCCTGGCATTACCCTGTATTTCCCTTGCACTTTGCACCCACTACCATACATTCCCCTGGCATTCCCTTGCATTCCTCTATTCCCCTAGCACTTTACACCCACTCCCGTAGATTCCCCTGTTATTCACCTGTATTCCCCTGGCACTTTACACTCACTCCCATACGTTTCCCTGGCATTCCCCTGCATTCCCGTACATTCCCCTGCATTTCTCTGGCACATTGCACCCACTACAGTACATTCTCATGGCATTCCCCTGTATTCCCCTGCGTTCCCCTGGCAATTTACATCCTCTCTCGTACGTTCCCCTTGCATTCCTTTGAATTCCCCTTCATTACCCTAGCACTTTACACTCGGTCCCTTACATTCCCCTGGTAGTTCCCTGCATTCCTCTGGCACTATACACCCACTCCCATATGTTCCCCCGGCATTCCCCTGCATTCCCCTGCATTCCCCTGGCAGTTTTCACCCACTCCCATACGTTCCCCTGGCATTCCCTTGCATTCCCCCGCATTCCCCTGGCACATTGCACCCACTCCCTTGCATTACCCTGGTAGTCTCCTGCATTCTTCTGGCACTATACACCCGCTCCCATTCGTTCCTCTGGCATTCCCCTGCATTCACTGCTTTACCCTGGCAGTTTACACCCACTCCCATACGTTCCCCTGGCATTCCCCTGCATTCCCCAGCATCCCCCTGGCACTTTGCACCCACTCCCATATGTTCCCCTGGCATTCCCCTGTATTCCCCTGGCACTTTGCACCCACTACCATACGTTTCCCTGGCATTCTCCTGCATTCCCCTGTATTTCCCCGGCTGTTTGCACCCACTTCCAATCGTTCCCCTGGCACTCCCCTGCATTCCCCAGCATTCCCCTGGCACTTTGCACCCACTCCCATACGTTCCCCTGGCATTACCCTGTATTCTGTATTCCCCTGCATTTCCCTGCGTTACCCTGGCACAGCCTCCACTCACGTACTTTCCCCTGGCATTTCCCTGCATTCCCCTTCATTCCGCTAGCACTTTACACCCACTCCCTTGCATTCCCCTGGTAGTCCCCTGCATTCCCCTGGCACTATACACCGTTCCCCTGGCATTCCCGTGCATTCCCTGCATTCCTCTGGCAGTTTACACCCACTCTCATTCGTTCCCCTGACATTCCCCTGTATTCCGCAGCATTCCCATGACACTTTGCACCCACTCCCATACGTTCCCCTGGCATTTCCCTGTATTCCCCTGACATTCCCCTGCATTCCCTTTCATTCCGCTAGCACTTTACACCCACTCCCTTGCATTCCCCTGGTAGTCCCCTGCATTCCCCTGGCACTATACACCGTTCCCCTAGCATTCCCCTGCATTCGTTGCATTCCCCTGGCAGTTTACACCCACTCATTCGTTCCCCTGACATTCTACTGTATTCCCCAGCATTCCCATGACACTTTGCACCCACACCCATAAGTTCCCCTGGCATTCCCCTGTATTCCCCTGGCTAGGGTTAGCACCAACTACCATACGTTCCCCTGGCATTTCCCTGCATTCCCCTGCATTCACCTGAATTCCTCTCGCGCTTTGCACCCACTCCTGTACATTCCCTTGGCATATGCTTGCATTACCCAGCATTCCCCAGCATTCCGCTGGCACTTTGTACCCACTCCCATACGTTCCTCTGGCATTCCCCTGTATTCCCCTGTATTCCCCTGCATTCCCCTGGCATTCCCCTGCATTCCCTTTCATTCCGCTAGCACTTTACACCCACTCCCTTGCATTCCCCTGGTAGTCCCCTGCATTCCCCTGGCACTATACACCGTTCCCCTGGCATTCCCCTGCATTCCCTGCATTCCCCTGGCAGTTTACACCCACTCATTCGTTCCCCTGACATTCCCCTGTATTCCCCAGCATTCCTATGAGACTTTGCACCCACTCCCATAAGTTCCCCTGGCATTCCCCTGTATTCCCCTGGCTCTTTGCACCCACTACCATACGTTTCCCTGGCATTCCCCTGCATTCCCCTACATTCACCTGAATCACCCTAGCACTTTACACCCACTCCCGTAGATTCCCCTGTCATTCCCCTGCATTCCCCTGGCACTTTACACTCCCATGCATTTCCCTGGCATTCCCCTGCATTTCCATGCATTCCCCTGGCACTTTGCACCCACTCCCATATGTTCCCCTGTCATTCCCCTCTATTCCCCTGCATTCTCCTGCATTCCCCTGGCACTTTGCCTCCACTCTTGTACGTTCCCCTGGCATCCCCCTGCATTACCCTTCATTCCGCTAGCACTTTACACCCACTCACTTCCATTTCCCTGGTAGTTCCCTGCATTCCCCTGGTACTGTACACCCACTCCCATACATTCCCCTGGCATTCCCCTGCATTCCCTGCATTCCCCTTGCAGTTTATACCCACTCCCATACGTTCCCCTGGCATTCCCCTGCATTCCCCTGCATTTCCCTGGCACTTTGCACCCACTCCCATACGTTCCCCTGGCATTTCCCTGTATTCCCCTGCATTCCCCTGCGTTCCCCTGGCACTTTGCCTCCACTCTCGTACGTTCCCCTGGCATTCCCCTGCATTCCCCTTCATTACGTTAGCACTTTACACCCACTCCTTTATATTCCCCTGGTAGTCCCCTGCATTACCCTGGCATTATACACCCATTCCCATACTTTCCCCTGGCATTCCCCTGCATTCCCTACATTCCCCTGGCAGTTTACACTCACTCCCATATGTTTCCCTGGCATTCCCATGCATTCCCCTGCATTCCCTTGGCACTTTGCACCCACTACCGTACGTTCCCTGGCATTCCGCTGCATTCCCCTGGGAATTTGCATTCTCTCTGCTACGTTCCCCTGGCATTGCTTTGCATTCCCCTTCTTTACTGTAGCACTTTACACTCGCCCCCTTACATTCACCTGGTAGTTCCCTGCATTCCCTTGGCACTCTACACCCACTCCCATATGTTCAACTGGCATTCCCCTGCATACCCCTGCATTCCTCTGGCAGTTTGCACCCACTCCCATATGTTCCCCTGGTATTCCCCTGCATTCCACAGCATTCCCTTGCACTTTGCACCCACTCCCATACGTACCCCTGGCATTACCCTGTATTCCCCTGCATTTCCCTGGCATTCCTCTGCATTCTCTGCATTCCCCTGACAGTTTACACCCACTCCCATATGTTCATTTGGTATTCCCCTGCATTCCCCTGCATTGCCCTGGCACGTTGCACCCTCTCCCATACATTCCCTTGGCATTCCCCTGCAATCCCCTGGCACTATGTACACACTCCCGTACACTCTAATGGGATTCCCTTCCATTCCCTTTGCACTTTCCACCCACCAACTTTCACCTGGCATTCCTCTGCATTCCCCTGCATTACCTGGACACTTTGGACCCACACACATTCCCCTGCATTCCCCTGGCACTTTGCACCCACTACCGTACGTTCCCCTGGCATTCCCCTGCATTCCCCTGCATTCCCTTGTATTCCCCTGGCACTTTACACCCACTCCTGTAGATTCCCGTCATTCCCCTGCATTCCCCTGGCACGTTACACCCACTCCCATACGTACACCTGGCATTCCTCTGCATTCCTCTACATTCCCCTGCATTACCTGGACACTTTACACCCACACCCATTCCCATGCATTCCCCTGGCAATTTGTATCCACTCCCATACATTCTCAAGGGATTCCCCTCCATTCCCCTGGCACTTTGCACCCACTCCCATACATTCCCTTGGCATTCCCCTAGATTTTCCTTGCACATTGCACCCACCCATTTACGTTTCCCTGGTATTCTGGTGCATTCCCCTGCATTCGTGGACTCTTTGCACCCACACATACATTCCCTTGCATTCCCCTGGCACTTTGCACCCACTACCGTACGTTTCCCTGACATTCCCCTGCATTCCCCTGGCACTTTACACCCACTCCAATACGTTCCTCTTGCATTCCCCTCCATTCCCCATGGTACTTTGCACCCACTCCCATACATTCCCCTGGCACTTTACACCCACTTCCATACATTTCCCTGACATTCACCTGCATTTCCCTGGCACTTTTCACCCACTACCATACATTCTAATGTGATTCCCCTCCATTCCCCTGGCACTTTGCACCCACTACCATACGTTCCCTTGGCGTTCCCCTGGCTGCATTCCCCTAGCACATTGCACCCACTCCCATGTTAACTTGGCATTCCCCTGCATTCCCCACCTTTCTCCTCGCACTTAGCACCTCTCACATGTTACCCTAGTATTTCCCTTCATTCCCCTGCATTGCTCTAGCACTTTGCACCCACTACCATACGTTCCCTTGGCGTTCCCCTGATATTTCCCTTCATTCCCCTGCAATCCCCTAGCACATTGCACCCACTCCCATGTTAACTTGGCATTCCCCTGCATTCCCCTCCTTTCTCCTCGCACTTAGCACCTCTCACATGTTACCCTAGTATTTGCCTTCATTCCCCTGCATTGCTCTAGCACTTTGCACCCACTACCATACGTTCCCTTGGCGTTCCCCTGGTATTTCCCTTCATTCCCCTGCATTCCCCTAGCACATTGCACCCACTCCCATGTTAACTTGGCATTCCCCTGCATTCCCCTCCTTTCTACTCGCACTTAGCACCTCTCACATATGTTACCCTAGTATTTGCCTTCATTCCCCTGCGTTGCTCTAGCACTTTGCACCCCGTTCCATACAATCCCATGGATTCCCGTCATTCCCCTGCATTAACGTGTCACTTTGGACCTATTTCCATACATTCTCCTGGCTGCATTCCGCTGCATTCCCCTGGGGAGTTCACCCACTCTCTTACATTCTCCTGGCATTTCCCTGCATTCCTCTGGCAGTTTACACGCACTCCCAATACGTTCCCTTGGTATTTCCCTATATTTCCCTGCATTCCCCTGGCACTTTTCACCCACTGCCTTAAGTTTCGACGGCATTCCCCTGCATTCCCCTGGCACTTTGCACCCACCCATACGTTCCATTGCATTTCCCTGAATTCGCCTACATTCCTCAGGCACTTTGTGCCCACTCCCATACTTTCCCCTGACATACCCCTCAATTCCCCTGCATTCCCCAGGCACTTTGCACACAGATCCATACATTCACCTGGCATTTCTTTGCATTCACCTGCATCCCTCTGGCACTTTGCACAGACTCCCGTTCGTTCCCTTGGCATTCACCTGTATTCCCCTCCATTTCCCTGGCATTCCCCTGCATTCCCTGCATTACCCTGGCAATTTGCACCCACTCCCATACATTCCCCTGGCATTCCGTTGAATTTCCCTGCATTCCACTGGACTTGGCACACAGACCAATACATTCCCCTGGCATTTCTTTGCATCCTCCTGCATTCCCCTGGTATTTTGCACCCACTCCTATACGTTCCACTGGCATTCCCCTGCATTCCCCTGGCACTTTGCACCCACTCCCATACGTTCCCTTGGCATTCCCCTGCATTCTCTTGGCACTTTGCACACACTCCCATATGTTCCCCTAGCACTCTCCTGGATTCCCCTGCATTCCCCTGGCACTTTGCATGCACTCCCATCTGTTCCCCGGCATTCCCTGCATTTTCCTGCATTGCCCTGCATTCCCTGTATTCGCCTGGCACATTGTACCCATCCCCATACATTCCCCAGCATTCTTCACTCCTGCATTTGCTAAGCACTTTGGACCAACTCCATTTCATTCCCCTGGCATTCCACTGCATTTCCCTAGCAGTTTTCACCCACATCCATACATTCCCCTGGCATCCCCTGTAATCTCCTGGCACATTTCACCTACACCCTTACACCCCCTGGCATTCCTCTGAATCCCCCTTGGCAATTTGTACCCACTCCCATACATTTCCCTGTATTCCATGCATTACCCTGCATACCGCTGGAACATTGCTAGCACGCCCTTACATTCCCCCAGAATTCTCCTGCATTCCCCTGGCTTTTCACACCCACTCCAAGACGTTCCCCTGGCACTTTCTTCATTCACCTGTATTCCCCTGGCCCAATGCAGCGTCACTACACCACGCCAAATGCTTACTTAAATAGCAAATAAATTGTCGCAAAGCGCGCTTGGTAAAATGCGACGACGCAGACCACTAAATGCTGACAGACAGGCAATGAATCGTAGGTGACCGCATTACGCGCAATGCTTCGCCATATAGCGCTAAACGCTTACTTAAATAGACTGGATCACTTTGTGCCTGCGGCAGAATGCAGCTTCGCCGCAGTGCGAAATAAGCAGTGTAATAGGCGGCGCCGCATCATGCCTACGGCATGATACGGCGCCGCTTCTAAATGTAAATAAATGGCGGGCCCGTAGGGCCCGCCATTTATTTACATATATAAGCGACGAGCTACTGAAAGGTGGTTGGGGCGAAGTGTTGGGGGGGTTTGGTGTTAATAGTTAATTGACTGAAAGGGGGTTGGGGCAAAGTGTTGGGGGGGTTTGGTGTTAATAGTTAATTGACTGAAAGGGGGTTGGGGCAAAGTGTTGGGGGGGTTTGGTGTTAATAGTTAATTGACTGAAAGGGGGTTGGGGCAAAGTGTTGGGGGGGTTTGGTGTTAATAGTTAATTGACTGAAAGGGGGTTGGGGCAAAGTGTTGGGGGGGTTTGGTGTTAATAGTTAATTGACTGAAAGGGGGTTGGGGCAAAGTGTTGGGGGGGTTTGGTGTTAATAGTTAATTGACTGAAAGGGGGTTGGGGCAAAGTGTTGGGGGGGTTTGGTGTTAATAGTTAATTGACTGAAAGGGGGTTGGGGCAAAGTGTTGGGGGGGTTTGGTGTTAATAGTTAATTGACTGAAAGGGGGTTGGGGCAAAGTGTTGGGGGGGTTTGGTGTTAATAGTTAATTGACTGAAAGGGGGTTGGGGCAAAGTGTTGGGGGGGTTTGGTGTTAATAGTTAATTGACTGAAAGGGGGTTGGGGCAAAGTGTTGGGGGGGTTTGGTGTTAATAGTTAATTGACTGAAAGGGGGTTGGGGCAAAGTGTTGGGGGGGTTTGGTGTTAATAGTTAATTGACTGAAAGGGGGTTGGGGCAAAGTGTTGGGGGGGTTTGGTGTTAATAGTTAATTGACTGAAAGGGGGTTGGGGCAAAGTGTTGGGGGGGTTTGGTGTTAATAGTTAATTGACTGAAAGGGGGTTGGGGCAAAGTGTTGGGGGGGTTTGGTGTTAATAGTTAATTGACTGAAAGGGGGTTGGGGCAAAGTGTTGGGGGGGTTTGGTGTTAATAGTTAATTGACTGAAAGGGGGTTGGGGCAAAGTGTTGGGGGGGTTTGGTGTTAATAGTTAATTGACTGAAAGGGGGTTGGGGCAAAGTGTTGGGGGGGTTTGGTGTTAATAGTTAATTGACTGAAAGGGGGTTGGGGCAAAGTGTTGGGGGGGTTTGGTGTTAATAGTTAATTGACTGAAAGGGGGTTGGGGCAAAGTGTTGGGGGGGTTTGGTGTTAATAGTTAATTGACTGAAAGGGGGTTGGGGCAAAGTGTTGGGGGGGTTTGGTGTTAATAGTTAATTGACTGAAAGGGGGTTGGGGCAAAGTGTTGGGGGGGTTTGGTGTTAATAGTTAATTGACTGAAAGGGGGTTGGGGCAAAGTGTTGGGGGGGTTTGGTGTTAATAGTTAATTGACTGAAAGGGGGTTGGGGCAAAGTGTTGGGGGGGTTTGGTGTTAATAGTTAATTGACTGAAAGGGGGTTGGGGCAAAGTGTTGGGGGGGTTTGGTGTTAATAGTTAATTGACTGAAAGGGGGTTGGGGCAAAGTGTTGGGGGGGTTTGGTGTTAATAGTTAATTGACTGAAAGGGGGTTGGGGCAAAGTGTTGGGGGGGTTTGGTGTTAATAGTTAATTGACTGAAAGGGGGTTGGGGCAAAGTGTTGGGGGGGTTTGGTGTTAATAGTTAATTGACTGAAAGGGGGTTGGGGCAAAGTGTTGGGGGGGTTTGGTGTTAATAGTTAATTGACTGAAAGGGGGTTGGGGCAAAGTGTTGGGGGGGTTTGGTGTTAATAGTTAATTGACTGAAAGGGGGTTGGGGCAAAGTGTTGGGGGGGTTTGGTGTTAATAGTTAATTGACTGAAAGGGGGTTGGGGCAAAGTGTTGGGGGGGTTTGGTGTTAATAGTTAATTGACTGAAAGGGGGTTGGGGCAAAGTGTTGGGGGGGTTTGGTGTTAATAGTTAATTGACTGAAAGGGGGTTGGGGCAAAGTGTTGGGGGGGTTTGGTGTTAATAGTTAATTGACTGAAAGGGGGTTGGGGCAAAGTGTTGGGGGGGTTTGGTGTTAATAGTTAATTGACTGAAAGGGGGTTGGGGCAAAGTGTTGGGGGGGTTTGGTGTTAATAGTTAATTGACTGAAAGGGGGTTGGGGCAAAGTGTTGGGGGGGTTTGGTGTTAATAGTTAATTGACTGAAAGGGGGTTGGGGCAAAGTGTTGGGGGGGTTTGGTGTTAATAGTTAATTGACTGAAAGGGGGTTGGGGCAAAGTGTTGGGGGGGTTTGGTGTTAATAGTTAATTGACTGAAAGGGGGTTGGGGCAAAGTGTTGGGGGGGTTTGGTGTTAATAGTTAATTGACTGAAAGGGGGTTGGGGCAAAGTGTTGGGGGGGTTTGGTGTTAATAGTTAATTGACTGAAAGGGGGTTGGGGCAAAGTGTTGGGGGGGTTTGGTGTTAATAGTTAATTGACTGAAAGGGGGTTGGGGCAAAGTGTTGGGGGGGTTTGGTGTTAATAGTTAATTGACTGAAAGGGGGTTGGGGCAAAGTGTTGGGGGGGTTTGGTGTTAATAGTTAATTGACTGAAAGGGGGTTGGGGCAAAGTGTTGGGGGGGTTTGGTGTTAATAGTTAATTGACTGAAAGGGGGTTGGGGCAAAGTGTTGGGGGGGTTTGGTGTTAATAGTTAATTGACTGAAAGGGGGTTGGGGCAAAGTGTTGGGGGGGTTTGGTGTTAATAGTTAATTGACTGAAAGGGGGTTGGGGCAAAGTGTTGGGGGGGTTTGGTGTTAATAGTTAATTGACTGAAAGGGGGTTGGGGCAAAGTGTTGGGGGGGTTTGGTGTTAATAGTTAATTGACTGAAAGGGGGTTGGGGCAAAGTGTTGGGGGGGTTTGGTGTTAATAGTTAATTGACTGAAAGGGGGTTGGGGCAAAGTGTTGGGGGGGTTTGGTGTTAATAGTTAATTGACTGAAAGGGGGTTGGGGCAAAGTGTTGGGGGGGTTTGGTGTTAATAGTTAATTGACTGAAAGGGGGTTGGGGCAAAGTGTTGGGGGGGTTTGGTGTTAATAGTTAATTGACTGAAAGGGGGTTGGGGCAAAGTGTTGGGGGGGTTTGGTGTTAATAGTTAATTGACTGAAAGGGGGTTGGGGCAA
Source organism: Agelas oroides (assembly GCA_949130485.1). Classification (NCBI taxonomy): domain Eukaryota; kingdom Metazoa; phylum Porifera; class Demospongiae; order Agelasida; family Agelasidae; genus Agelas; species Agelas oroides. Next base: position 1,274 of record OX422197.1, on the reverse strand, counting down.
AGTGTTGGGGGGGTTTGGTGTTAATAGTTAATTGACTGAAAGGGGGTTGGGGCAAAGTGTTGGGGGGGTTTGGTGTTAATAGTTAATTGACTGAAAGGGGGTTGGGGCAAAGTGTTGGGGGGGTTTGGTGTTAATAGTTAATTGACTGAAAGGGGGTTGGGGCAAAGTGTTGGGGGGGTTTGGTGTTAATAGTTAATTGACTGAAAGGGGGTTGGGGCAAAGTGTTGGGGGGGTTTGGTGTTAATAGTTAATTGACTGAAAGGGGGTTGGGGCAAAGTGTTGGGGGGGTTTGGTGTTAATAGTTAATTGACTGAAAGGGGGTTGGGGCAAAGTGTTGGGGGGGTTTGGTGTTAATAGTTAATTGACTGAAAGGGGGTTGGGGCAAAGTGTTGGGGGGGTTTGGTGTTAATAGTTAATTGACTGAAAGGGGGTTGGGGCAAAGTGTTGGGGGGGTTTGGTGTTAATAGTTAATTGACTGAAAGGGGGTTGGGGCAAAGTGTTGGGGGGGTTTGGTGTTAATAGTTAATTGACTGAAAGGGGGTTGGGGCAAAGTGTTGGGGGGGTTTGGTGTTAATAGTTAATTGACTGAAAGGGGGTTGGGGCAAAGTGTTGGGGGGGTTTGGTGTTAATAGTTAATTGACTGAAAGGGGGTTGGGGCAAAGTGTTGGGGGGGTTTGGTGTTAATAGTTAATTGACTGAAAGGGGGTTGGGGCAAAGTGTTGGGGGGGTTTGGTGTTAATAGTTAATTGACTGAAAGGGGGTTGGGGCAAAGTGTTGGGGGGGTTTGGTGTTAATAGTTAATTGACTGAAAGGGGGTTGGGGCAAAGTGTTGGGGGGGTTAGGGTTAGGGTTAGGGTTAGGGTTAGGGTTAGGGTTAGGGTTAGGGTTAGGGTTAGGGTTAGGGTTAGGGTTAGGGTTAGGGTTAGGGTTAGGGTTAGGGTTAGGGTTAGGGTTAGGGTTAGGGTTAGGGTTAGGGTTAGGGTTAGGGTTAGGGTTAGGGTTAGGGTTAGGGTTAGGGTTAGGGTTAGGGTTAGGGTTAGGGTTAGGGTTAGGGTTAGGGTTAGGGTTAGGGTTAGGGTTAGGGTTAGGGTTAGGGTTAGGGTTAGGGTTAGGGTTAGGGTTAGGGTTAGGGTTAGGGTTAGGGTTAGGGTTAGGGTTAGGGTTAGGGTTAGGGTTAGGGTTAGGGTTAGGGTTAGGGTTAGGGTTAGGGTTAGGGTTAGGGTTAGGGTTAGGGTTAGGGTTAGGGTTAGGGTTAGGGTTAGGGTTAGGGTTAG